>WWNC01000030.1:4342500-4750000 GCA_011125475.1 Melanerpes aurifrons | reverse complement strand
AAGAGGACTGTATTCCTGCTGACAAAGTAATCTACTGCAAGGTAATGTTTTTCCCTGCAGTTTGTGACTTCTGCATGGAAAACCAATTCTTTATTGTGCATTTATAAATGGACCTTGACTTTGATAGAGTACACATCTGAGATGTTACCTCAGCACATGATCAGAGCAAGCAAAGACAGCACCATTCATCTTTGCCAGATACCGAAAGAAAAAGGAATAAGGTGAAGGATTTAGCAATCATCAGAAAAATGGGCTATTTGGGAACGCTCTCTCCTCCATGGGCTGTTTGGGAATGCTCTCTCCTCCTCTAGTCCTAACAGTTAGGACTATTAGAGTCCTAACACTTGGCTAACATACTTCCGTGGCTGCTGTTGTAAGATGGTTTGTCATTTGCATTCCCACAGATGGAAAATGATCAAGACAGTAGTGGCAGTGGGATTTCAAAACCAGATGTATTAGGACCTCTTCATATCTTGTCTTTGCATACCAACCACCCTGCAGGGAAAATGGCTAATTATTATATAGACGACAGAGATTGGAATCAATACAGCTGACTGATATGATCAAGTATTGTTTCTTTATTGTTCCAGTATTGTAGGACTATGGTGTGAGTATAGCACAGTAAGGTAAAGCAAAGAAGAAGGGAAAGGAAAGTGTGTATCAAGGGAACTTGTACAACTTATATAAACTCGGAGAGCCTCATTGGCATAGCTCCATTGGTTCCCAATGAGTGACCACACATCGCACTATTATATATTATTGGTCCAACTACTAATAACACGTGAGGTTTATTGATGCAGGTGCGTGTCCTGTTGTTCCAAGATAACTTTCTATGTTTATAGCTACCAGTGTCCTATTTTAGTTACATGCTGCAGGCACAGCACTGTTTTGCTATACTGCTAGCTGGCTCTGCACTTATGATGAGCATGGCCTACCACCATGTCAGGCTCTAGGCCTACACTGCCAGATTGCTCACACTGCTCGTCGCTGGCATTGCCACATTATTATTAACATTGCCAGTACAAGCTGGAAAACCAACACCCAGGTAGGGTAAAAGAGGTATTCGAATGTTAGAGGTTTCCAGTGCAACTTACCCTTGTCCTCAGTCTTGCTTGGTTTCTCCCTCATGGCATTGTTTAGCAGACAGTAAGTTTGTAAAGTAGTTATGCAACCGAGTATAAACTTCCATGTCCTTCAGAAGCCAGCATTACTGTGCCCTGCATAAGTTTGGTTATTTCATCTTGTTTCTCCAGGCAAAACACAATAACAAAATGAATGTACATGTATTTCTGTAAACAAATACACACATGCAGAAATCTGTTATTATTAGCCACTGTGTAGGAAGGTGTTTCTCTCAGCCTTTAACCATGTTGTGGATTAAGTGATGAATCTGACAGGATTCTGTTTTGCATGCTTTTATACTGACTGTTCATCTTCTTTTGGAATATCTCCAGAGTAAACATTGCCAGTGAAATGATTACTTTGCATCCTTCCAAGGTAAAGAGTGGTGTAAAGGTGTCTGTTACTTGTTAGACATCAAGCAGCCAGAAACCAGAAATTTGGGTTTCTTTCCCTGCTTCCCACCTCTTCTATTATTGGGGAAAGGAAAGCCCCATCATTGAGTGCTTCAGTCTTTCATTCTCTGGGTCATATTTTGTTGGGTCATACTGCATTAATCTCAAGACTTTAATGGTTGATATTCTTTCAGGGCCAGGAGATAACTTCTGCCTATTTGCATAATTCCTAACTTATTTCCTTTTCACATTTTTTTTCCCTGCTTGGTATATCTGTTGCTTTGTTTCTGAAAGAAAGAGCTATTTTTGACTCTGCATTCAGAGGCAGAATGCAGTCATTAATTTCTTAGTACTAAAAATTAATAAAGGCTGGCTAAACCCATCCTGCATTAATCCAGTCATAGGATGGCATAACATCTTCCCTTGTTCTTGGCACTTCTCAAACAAACATCCACTCCCTGGATTCTGTGCAGCCCACTGCAGAAAAACAAGACCAGCACCTCCCAAGCAGATCCTGAACTGATATCCAGACTCTGCCACCTCTGCAGACACAGTGTGGCAGTCCAGGATTAGGCAAGACTAAGAATTCCTACACTGATTTAACATTTTGCAACCCACTGAGATTATTTCATAGGTATATTCTTACGTAGAATTGACCTGCTACCCCAATCTCTAGAAACTGAGAAAAATTTAGCTACATCAGCACATTACTTTCCCTTTTACAAATAACTCTGCCATGCTGACTTTAAAGTCACTCATCTGCAAAGGAAGTTAATACCTCTAAAAAAAATCTTTGCAAACAATACATTCCTTTCTGCTCTGCCTTGAAATTCAGTATTGCAGCATTGTTTTCTTCTGAACACTTCCATTTTCAGAGGGAATGCAAGTTTTCATGCAGTTATATCCTAGTTTCAGTCTTTCTGTGGTGCCTTAAACCACGGCAGCCTTCATGTCAGAACATATCATATTAAACAACAATTTTTATTAGCAGATGAATGTGACACCTTAACCACCATCGCTCAGAATGTTCAGAGTATAGATTTCACTATTCTCTTACTGTTGCAAAGCAGGTCGGGCCAAACTGAATTTACAAAAAGTTTCCAGTTTCCTAAGAAATTCTGTAAAAAGCCATCTTTTGATTCGGTTGCCCATGCAGTACTACCATCTCGTGGTCTTTTCTGGTACAGCTTCAAGGGAAGGGGCGGCAAAATGCCATTGGGAACAATCTGCTAATCCTGGGCATAAATAGTTGGTGCCGATCCTGCCAAATGCCTGGGCAGACTCTGCTTAGTTCATCTGCCAAAGCCTATGAGAAGATACCTTGGAGCAGAGAAGAATCCTGCAAACACATAGGCTTAGAAAGGAGATTTCAAACGAAGGCGTCAACCCAGTTATATTTTCAGACAGAAAACTTACAGTAACAAGGAATTGTTATCTTCCTTTGGAGAAAAGCAAGCAAGCAAGCAAGCAAACAAGCAAGAGAAAGAGAGAAAGAGAGAGAGAGAGAGAGAGAGAGAGAGAGAGAGAAAGAGAGAAAGAGAGAGAGAAAGAAAGAAAGAAAGAAAGAAAGAAAGAAAGAAAGAAAGAAAGAAAGAAAGAAAGAAAGAGAGAAACAAAGAAAGAAAGAGAGAAAGAAAGAGAGAAAGAGAGAAAGAAAGAGAGAAAGAAAGAGAGAAAGAAAGAGAGAAAGAGAGAAAGAAAGAAAGAGAGAAAGAAAGAGAGAGAGAAAGAGAGAAAGAGAGAAAGAAAGAGAGAAAGAAAGAGAGAAAGAAAGAGAGAAAGAAAGAGAGAACGAAAGAGAGAATGAAAGAGAGAACGAAAGAGAGAATGAAAGAGAGAAAGAGAGAAAGAGAGAAAGAAAGAGAGAGAGAAAGAGAGAGAGAGAGAGAAAGAAAGAAAGAAAGAAAGAAAGAAAGAAAGAAAGAAAGAAAGAAAGAAAGAAAGAAAGAAAGAAAGAAAGAAAGAAAGAAAGAAAGAAAGAAAGAAAGAAAGAAAGAAAGAAAGAAAGAAAGAAAGAAAGAAAGAAAGAAAGAAAGAAAGAAAGAAAGAAAGAAAGAAAGGAAGAAAGAAAAGAAAGAAATTAAGGCAATTAAAGATGAATGGTTGGATTGAGAAGGGGGCAATGCTGGATGTAAGAAACCAAATAAAGACTTGCTAATGAAATCAATGACACAAAGCACTTGCTCAAGATCATACCTGTGCTTACGTAAACCTTCCTGAATCAAGGCAACGAACAAATTACCCCACACAGCAACTGATGTATCAAGGAACACGCAGATACAAGATTAAGACATCTTGATTGCTCTGTGTTAAGATGCTGGAGATGCTGTTGAATAATAGTCACATAATCCATTTAAAACATTTTCATCTTCCAAGCTGGTCTTCTAATTATCGACATAAGACTGCTGCTGGATAAATAGAATTTATGAGTAAGATATGAACTGCTAACAGACACGATAGGTAAACTTGTGCCCATGCCTGCCTGGTGACCCCAAAAATGTTCCACTGGTGCTAGCACTTGGCCTATTCAGATGAGTTTTGCTTGTTATCATTCAATAATGGAAAGTCATTATGTGTACACTGGAATTTTTCAGTCAGAAATAAACACTAATTATTTATTATGTGTTGCTATAAAGATGAACCTCATATGATTTTCATTAATTATTATTATTATGGGTGATACAAAAGTCAGTTTGCAATTTGTGAAGATTTTTACAAAGTGAAGCTTCTTTGTAGTTTATGCTTCCCTCTACAATTGGTTGAAAAGGCTTTGAAAGTTAATGGCAGTGCAGTGGCAAAAATGTACCTGAAGTCTTAGTTTGAGACAGTATTTATTTTGATCTGAAGGTTTGGGATTTTTATTCTCTTTTATATGTTGATCAGTTGGATGATAATTTACTGCCTATCATGTAGCAAAGCTTCTTTCTGCATCCATTGTTTTTGCTCCAGGTAGGAAGTTAAAAGTTAGTACCAAGTACTTAGCATCTTATAGCAAATGCGTTCTGAGTTTGTCACATCTCCTGTGCTCACATGTAATATTTCCCTTGACAATTTACATTTGTGTCATGCAATTGTGCATGTGCTTTCCTCTGTCTCTGAGGAAGAGAATATTCAGTGTAGAGAAGACACTGAAGTCCATGATTCCATGTTGAGGGAAATCCCACATGTCAGGCTACTCAGGGGCTGGGCATTTCCCTCTTTTCTGTCCTGACATACTGTATTCACCTCTTAGTGTTCCTTTTTTAGGAATTTAGGTGGACACTCAGAAGTGTGTGTGAACTTTTCAGCCCTGTGGATACAGATAGCAGTTCCAGTTTTGGACCACAGCTGCCACTTAAAACAACTGTGAACATTATAAATTATTTCCTCCAGCTAAGAGTCAAAGGTCAGGTACAATGAATGAGAAATATTAATCTGGAGAATTGTATGAGAATGCAGTATCATGTAGTTATTTCTTAAGTCATTCTCACTAAGCATAGAGGTAACAACCAAGAACTGAGTCTACACATGCTGAGCTCCAGAAGAACATCAGAAAGAGGCAATCACCATCCCAAGAAATGTTTGTATGAAAGTAAAGCTTAGGGAAACAGAAAAACCTGCCAAAATGTGGAGCAATACGCTGCAGCTCCTATCAGCTTTTGTATCAAATAGGCTGTCTGCAAAAACTTCTGCTTTAGTAACTCTTGCGTAGTTGACACTTCTCAAAGGACATCTTGAGTGGTTTTTGTTGCTTTTATGAGAAAGTTTTCCAGCAATAAACAGTGACCAAGCACAGGATTTATGCAGAGCACCAGCATCTTGAGTTTGTACAATTGGCCCTTTTCTGACCCTCTGGATATGTGTTTTGAAATTTTAGTTTCATGGTTTAATTTGGCAAAATTGTCATGTCAAGACTCAAGAATGTGGACTCTTGTGAATGGATGCTGCATTTTCCTCTTGAAGGTGTTCATCACCATAGCCTTCTCTTGGCAGGTAGGTGACGCCACATTGTTACAGAGCTGTACTACAGATTGAAAAAGAGTCTGCTCCTAAAAGAACACACCCAGGGAGCGGCTGGGGAGTAAGAGAAATGAATCATGGACCACAACAAAGCTCTTCCTGTTATTCAAGGCTCACTTGTCAAAAGCAGGAGATAAAAACTTGAGTGGGACATGAAAAAATATTGTCATAAGGAAAACACACTCTGACCATGGCAAGCAATCTTGTTTAGAGTTGCACAAATAAAGGTTCAATCCAGTGAGAATAGCTGTTGTTAGCATTTATGATGACTGGAATCCAGAGTGACAACTGCCTTTGAGCGTACTTGAATGAAATGAATAGCAATAGTCGCTTTCTATGTTGTGTGTTGAAATGGGAATGCTTTGATCTAACCGAATTTTTGTATTTCCTATAGTTCTTACTTTATGCTCTGATGGGGGAGATTAAGGGATTGATTTTCATGATATAACTTGTCAAGATTTACAGAGACAAAAGAAATGGAGCTAATTATAAGGGCGAAGAGAACTTAAATAATCCGTCAGAATGTATGCTGGGATATTGAGAAGTAATGGCAAAATCCTGAGGCTGTTGGAAATTTAACACCTCAATATGAATTCTGCTGGTGGTCTGAGATGAAGCTAATTGTGAGCATTATTTATATGCTCCAAATTTCACCATGCCTCATACAGTTCTCAAAATAATGATGGAAACCCTGCTGCCATCTTTTGAGTCCTTCTGTAGTCCAACCTTCCATTCAATCCTGTCCTTTTCAGTTTCCGCAAATTTTATAATTATGCAATGCATTTATCTAATCAAAGCTGTTCAACATACAGGCTTTTGTTATATTTATATAGGAAGGTACCAGATGATCTCACTGTATTCCATATAGTTTGGGATGAGGCACACTGACTCATGTCTTTTCAGTGACATTGTTCATACATTCAGCTCACTGTCACTACATTTTCTTGGATAAATTTAGCCAATATTTGTTGTGTCATTATTTAAAGTAGACCCATTTTAATCAGAAGTGATGTGATTTCAGGTGTGGTTTCACAACTCTGGATTACAGTGTAGTAGGAGAAGCACTTGTTCAGTGATTCTGAAGAAGAATGAATCCATCTTTTCAGGCAGGCAAGAAAATGCTTGTCTAATGTGTTTAAATGGACATAAAAGGAGCCTAGAGGATATGTACACTTTGACTGGTGTCTGGTTTTGTGAAAATTCTGTCAGCAAACTGCTTTCAGGATACGAGAAGGAAAATGCATGTGTGTTCACAGATTCACACAGAATCACAGAATCAACCAGGTCAACCTCCAAGATCATCAACCCAAGTCCAACCGATCACCTATCGTTAACTAATCAACTATACCATGGCACTAAATGCCTCATCCAGTCTTTTCCTAAATACCTTCAGGGACATGTACCCCACCACCTCCCTGGGCCGCCCATTCCAATGGGCAATCACTCTTTCTGTAAAGAACTTCTTTCTAAGATCAAGCCTAAACTTCCCCCTGCAAGACTGAGTCTTCTTGCTCTGTTGCTGGTTGCCTGGGAGAAGACATCAACCTCCACCTCCCTACAACCACCTTTCAAGCAGTTGTAGACAGCAATAAGACCTTATCTCCTGAGCTCTCTCTTCTCCAGGCTAAACAACCCCAGCTTCATAAGATATTTGGATAATGATTCTTGGTTTTTTTTGTTTCGGTTTGGGGTTTTTTGCCTTTTTTTTTTTTTTTTTAATCTCATTAAAGATTGTGTAAAACACATGTTGTTTAAATTAGGAGAAAATTGCATAAGTTTCTATATTATTTCCCCAAGTGACAAGTGATAGGATGAGAGTTGAACCAGAGGAGGTTTATATTGAATATTATGAAAAAAATCTTCTCCAAGAGGGTTGTCAAGCATTGCAACAGTCTGCCCAGGACAGTGGTTGAATCATCATTCCTGAAGGTATTTAGGGATGTGACACTCATGTAGATGTGACACTCATGTAGATGTGACACTTACAGACATGGTTTAGTGATGGATTTGGCAATGTTACAGGTGGACTTGATATTAAGGATCTTTTCAACCCTAAATAATTATATTATTCTACACACAGGTAAACGGATACTCAAGTGTTTGTTTGTTTGGGGGTGTTTCTTTTGGGAGGGTGGGAGTGTTTGGGGGATTTTTTCATTGTTGTTGTTATTTGGTTGTTTGGGTTTTTTTGTTGATTGGTTTTGTTTGGGCTTTTGGGGAGGATAGGGTGGGAGGGTTGTTTGTTTGTTTTATGATTGACAGTAACTCTGGGCCACTCAGATCAAGGACAGGGAACTGTTTAAAAGAGTCTGGTACAGAGCCACAAAGACAATTAAGGGAGTGGAACATCAGCTTTATGGGGAAAGACTGAGGGAGCTGGGGGTTTTTAACTTGGAGAGGAGGAGACTGAGAGGTGATCTCATCAATGTTTAGAAATATGTGAAGGATGAGTGTCAGGAGGATGGAGCCAAGCTCTTCTTGGTGATGCCAAATGATAGGACAAGGGGCAATGGGTGCAAGATGGAGCATAGGAGGCTCCACATGAATATAAGGAAAAAATGTTTCATTGTGAGGGTGACAGAACACTGGAATAGGCTGCCCAGAGAGGCTGTGGAGTCTCCTGCTCTGGAGACATTCAAAACCAACCTGGACACATTCCTGTACTCTAGGTGATCTTGTTCTTGCAGAGAGGTGACCTTTTGAGGTCCCTTCCAACCTCTAACATTCTGTGATTCTGTAATTCTGTGAAGTAGCAGCTGTTAAATTATGAAAAACAATAATGCCTGATACAGAGAGTTTGCTAAAAATTGACATAGATGTGATGAATTAATCTATTTGTTATAAATAGATTATTAGACATCACTGCACTTTGTCCACTTTTATAGTATTACAAGAAGTAAAATGTTCAATGAAATACATAGGGATGTATTGATAAAAATTCTACAGCTTCAGGATTTTATAAAAGTAATTCCAGGAACCTGTTTAATCCCTGTCTCTATTTTTATCAGAGAGGATTTGAAGTTGCACTTAAGATTAGAAAATATATTTCCTTTAAGATATTAAAAAGGCTTCTAAGGAAAATTTAAAACAACTGAGACTATTTTATTATTTTTTTTTTTAAAGTATCATATCCTGAGAAGATCAGGTATGAGACCGTCTGAGGAAACTGAACTATAGACATGATGTAGAATTACAGAATCATGTAATGAATTGGGTTGGAAAGAATCTCTAAAGGTCATCTAGTCCAACCCTTTGGCATTAAGTGGGGTCCTTCAGATAAATTAGCAACAAGCAGAGACAGAAGGAGACTACAGGTCCACTATTAAACAGGAAAGGTGAACTAGTCACCACCAATGCTCAAGATGCAGAGGTCCTCAACACCTTCTGAACTTTTGTCTTTACCAGTGATGCTGGGTTCCAAGCCATGGGAACAAAAATGCAGGCTGATGCAGACAGAGACCCACCTTCAGTGAGGGAGGAGCTGGTGTGTCAGCTATTACAGGAGCTTGATGCCATCCACCCAAGGGTGTTAAGAGAGGTGGCTGATATTGTTGCAAGACTGCTCTCCATAATGTATGAGAACTCATGGGGATGAGGAGACATTCCTGAAGACTGGAAGAAGGCTAATGTCACCTCCATCTACAGGAAGGGCTCCAAGGAGCACCCAGGAATTATAGACCCATTAGCCACACTTCCATCCCTGGGAAAGTTATAGAAGAAATCCTCCTGGGCACTGTCACAAATCAGCTGAAGCAAGTAACTGGGAAAAGGCAACACGGATTCACAAGGGGCTTTCAAACCTGCTTGACTTCTACACCAAAGTAACTCTCTTGGTCAATGCAGGGTGAGCAGTTGGCAATGTCTACCTGGACTTCACCAAGGTTTTTGACACCTTCCCCTACAACCTCCTCCTAGAGAATGTGACACATTATGGCCTAGACAAGCCCGTGCAGTGAGTGGGCAGCTGGCTGACAGATCATACCCAGAGGGTGGCAGAGAATAAATCTTTCTCATCCTGGCAGCCAATCACAAGTGGAGTCCTCCATGTATTGGTATTGGGTCCAGCACTGCTTAGCATCTTCACAAGTGATCTGTGTGTTGGGTTCAGGAGCAATATGATGAAGTTTGCAGATGACACCAAACTGAGTGGGGAGGTTCTCACTCCAGAAGATACAACCACCCTCCAGGAAGACCTGGACATGATCACAGTATCACAGTATCACAGTATCACTTAGGTTGGAAAGGACCTCAGGGATCATTGAGTCCAACCTATCAACACAGACCCCATGCCTAGACCATGGCACCAAGTGCCACGTCCAATCTTCCCTTGAACGCCTCCAGGGTCGATGACTCCACCACCTCCCTGGGCAACCCGTTCCAATGGCGAATGACTCGCTCGGTGAAGAACTTCCTCCTCACCTCGAGTCTGAACTTCCCCTGGCGCAGCTTGTGACTGTGTCCCCTCGTTCTGGTGCTGGCTGCCTGGGAGAAGAGGCCAACCCCCTCCTGGCTACAACCACCCTTCAGGTAGTTGTAGAGGGCAATGAGGTCACCCCTGAGCCTCCTCTTCTCCAGGCTAAACAATCCCAGCTCCCTCAGCCTCTCCTCATAGGGCTTGTGTTCAAGGCCTCTCCCCAGCCTTGTTGCCCTTCTCTGGACACGCTCCAGCAAGTCAACATCCTTCCTAAACTGAGGGGCCCAGAACTGGACACAGTACTCTAGGTGCGGCCTAACCAAAGCAGAGTACAGGGGCACAATGACCTCCCTGCTCCTGCTGGCCACACTATTCCTAATGCAGGCCAGGATGCCATTGGCCCTCCTGGCCACCTGGGCACACTGCTGGCTCATATTCAGGTGGCTGTCAATCAGCACCCCCAGGTCCCTCTCTGTTTGGGAGCTCTCCAGCCACTCCGACCCCAGCCTATAGCTCTGCATGGGATTGCCGTAGCCAAAGTGCAGCACTCGGCACTTGGCCTTGTTGAATGACATCCCATTGGACTCTGCCCATCTGTCCAGTCAGTCGAGGTCCCTCTGCAGAGCCTTTCTACCCTCTAACTGACTAACATCTGCCCCTAACTTTGTGTCATCTGCAAACTTGCTGATGACTGACTCTACTCCTTCATCCAGATCATCAACGAATATGTTGAAGAGGACAGGGCCCAGCACTGATCCCTGGGGGACACCACTGGTGACTGGCCTCCAGCTGGATGTGGCACCGTTCACTACCACTCTCTGGGCCCGGCCCTCCAGCCAGTTCCTAACCCAGTACAGAGTGTAACGGTCCAATCCACGGGCTGAATGAGTGGCTAGTAAGAACCTTATGAAGTTCAACATGGACAAATGTAGATGCCATTGAGATGGAAATTAGGGACGATCGGGTTGAATGCTTGTGGATAAGAATTAGAGGGAAGACCAGACACCCTGGTTGGAGTCTGTTATAGACCACCCAACCAGGAGGAAGATGTTGATGAAGCATTCTATAGGCAGCTTAAGGCTGTCTCAAGATGTCCGAACCTTGTTCTCATGGGCGACTTCAACCTGCCCAACATCTGCTGGGATCTCAACACAGCAGAGAGAAGACAGTCTAGGAGGTTCTTAGAATGCATGGAGGACAGCTTCTTATCCCAGGTGCTGCGAGAGCCTACCAGGGGCAAGGCTATGCTTGACCTCCTCTTCACCAACAGGGAAGGACTGGTGGGCGATGTGGTGGTCGGAGGGTGTTTGGGGTCCAGTGACCATGAGATAATTGAATTCTCGGTTTTTGGTCAAGCCAAGAGGGGCAGCAAGAAGACCTCCACTCTGGACTTCTGGAGGGCAGACTTCGGGTTACTCAAGGAACTAATTCAGAGGGTTCCTTGGGATAAAGTCCTTAAAAATAAAGGGGTCCAGGAGAGCTGGACCTACTTCAATGAAGAATTGTTGAAGGCGCAGGGACAGGCTGTGCCAATGTGCCGGAAGATGAGCCGCCAGGGCAGACGGCCAGCCTGGATGGTTCATGAACTTTTAATGGAACTGAGGGAAAAAAAGAGGGTGTATCACCTTTGGAAGAAAAGGGAGGCAACCCACAGAATGTTTAAGGATGTTGCTAGGTCTTCTAGGAAGACAATTAGGGAGGCAAAATCACACTTGGAGCTTAAACTGGCCTCTACTGTGAAGGACAACAAAAAGTCATTCTATAAATACATTAATAGCAAGAGGAAGGGCAAGGACAACCTCCACTCCTTGGTGGATACGGAGGGGAACATTGTAACAAAGCATGAGGAAAAGGCAGAGATACTTAACACCTTCTTTGCCTCAATTTTTACTAGAAGGACAGAATGTCTTCCTGACAGCTGGCCTGCAGAGCTGGCAGAAGGAGCCAGGGAGCTGCACAGTTTCCCTATGTTCCATGAGGAGGTGGTTGGAACTCTCCTTAGCAGCTTGGATCCCCACAAGTCCATGGGACCAGATGGGATTCATCCTAGGGTGCTGAGAGAACTGGCAGATGAGCTGGCCAAGCCACTATCCATAATTTTCCAGCAGTCCTGGCTCACTGGAGAGGTCCCAGAGGACTGGAAGCTGGCCAACATTTTGCTGATCCATAAGAAGGGCCGGTTGGATGAGCCAGAGAATTATAGACCTGTCAGCCTGACCTCAGTGCCAGGCAAGATCATGGAACAGGTCATCCTGAGTGCAATAACACAGCACTTACAGGATGGCCAAGGGATCAGGCTCAGCCAGCATGGATTTGGGAAGGGCAGGTCCTGCCTGACCAACCTGATCTCCTTCTATGATCAGGTGACCCACCTGGTGGATGTGGGGAGGCCTGTGGATGTAGTCTACCTGGACCTCAGTAAGGCCTTTGACACCATCCCTCATAGCAAACTGCTGGTCAAGTTGTCAGCCCATGGCTTGGATGGGAGCACACTGCGTTGGGTTAGGAAGTGGCTGGAGGGCCGAGCCCAGAGAGTGGTGGTGAATGGTGCCACATCCAGCTGGCAGCCAGTCACTAGTGGTGTGCCCTAAGGATCAGTGCTGGGCCCTGTGCTCTTTAACATCTTTATTGATGATCTGGATGAGGGCATTGAGTCCATCATCAGTAAATTTGCTGACGACACCAAGCTGGGGGCAAGAGTTGATCTGCTGGAGGGTAGAGAGGCTCTGCAGAGGGACCTTGACAGGCTGGACAGATGGGCAGAATCCAACAGCATGAAATTTAACGCATCCAAGTGCCGGGTTCTGCACATTGGCCACAACAACCCCATGAAATGCTACAGGCTGGGGTCAGAGTGACTGGAGAGCAGCCAGGCAGAGAGGGACTGGGGGGTACTGGTCGATGGCAGGCTGAACATGAGCCTGCAGTGTGGCCAGGCAGCCAGGAAGGCCAATGGTATCCTGGCCTGCATCAAGAACAGTGTGACTAGCAGGAGCAGGGAGGTCATTCTGCCCCTGTACACTGCACTGGTTAGGCCACACCTCGAGTACTGTGTCCAGTTCTGGGCCCCTCAGTTTAGGAAGGATGTTGACTTGCTGGAACGAGTCCAGAGAAGGGCAACGAAGTTAGTGAGGGGTTTGGAACACAAGCCCTATGAGGAAAGACTGAGGGAACTGGGATTGCTTAGCCTGGAGAAGAGGAGACTTAGGGGTGACCTTATTGCTGTCTACAACTACCTGAAGGGAGGTTGTAGACAGGCGGGTGATGGTCTCTTCTCCCAGGCAGCCAGTACCAGAACAGGAGGACACAGTCTCGGGCTGCGCCAGGGGAGGTTCAGGTTGGATGTTAGAAAGAAGTTCTATACAGACAGAGTGATTGCCCATTGGAATGGGCTGCCCAGGGAGGTGGTGGAGTCGCCATCATTGGAGGTGTTCAGGAGAAGACTTGATGGGGTGCTTGGTGCCATGGGTTAGCTGTTTGGGTGTGTTGGATTGGTTGATGGGTTGCATGTGATGATCTTAAAGGTCTCTTCCAACCTGGTTTGGTTTATTCTAAATAAAGGTTTATTCTAAATAAAGGTTTATTCTAAATAAAGGTCTTGCATCCACGAATACGTAATCCAGGAGTGCAGCTCAGGCTGGGACTATCTGGCTAGAGAGCATCCCTGTGGAAAGGGACCTGGGGATCTTGGTGGAGAAAGCTCAACATGAGTGAACAGTATGCTGCATTGGCAAAGGCGGCCAGCAGGATGATGGGCTGCATCAGCAAGGGCATTACCAGCACTCTACTCAGCACTTGTCTGGCCACACCTGGAGAACTGCATGCAGTTTTGATCCTCACTGTATAAAAAAGGATGAGATAGGCTAGAAACACCTAAAGAATGGCCCCAAGAATGATCAGAGGACTGAATGCCCTGCCATATGAGGAAAGGCTGGAATAACTAAATTTGTTCATCCTTTAGATGAGAAGGCTAAGAGGAGACCTTATTACCACACACCAGTACATAAAGTGTGGCTACCAGGATGGTGGGTGTAGTGAAGGATGCTTATCATCAGGATTGTGCCCCAAACATTTGGGTAGGATATATTTCTGTATGTGTTAACCCTCCTTTGTCCCCACCCCTTTCTGGAGGCAGCAGGGGGAATCCTGGCGCCACTGAGTCCAGGTAAACAGCCTACCTGGGCGTGGTCTCACCCCTGCAGTACTAGAGGCAGGCTATATGTTTGCTTCCCCAAGTATAGCATATACTCAGGGCCATATTTGGTAGCTAGTAGTTCATTGATTAATGTTTGCGTTGGCAACAGGTGCTTATTGGGCCAGTATTCACTGGGGCAAATGGTAAATAGGGGTCGTTTGGCAAATGAGCCCCCCCACCTCGGTGTTGGAGCCTGTGTGTGCGTGCGTGCCAGCCAGTGCTTTGGGAGGCCTCGTGGTCCTTTTGCCACTGTTACCCAGCTGTGTGCAGTGCCGTGGACAGCACTCCGTGGGATCAACCGCTGCGTGATCCATCGTAGGAGAAAACCTGGTAGACCGTGTGAACCAGCGTTGCTGACCTGCCACTGCCCCCCTCCGAGCGAGGAATTTTGTATCCTGGGAAAGAACAGCAGAGCCACGCGGTGCGCCACGCGGCCGGCGCCATTTCCTGCCTCCTTATTACGGCACATCCGTGCCACGTTGTCTGGATTATAAACATTATTGAAGAAAGACTCCACGACTTCCTCAGCGTCTGAGTAAGCCAAGCCCTCCTTTGTAGAGCTTCGTTTAGGATAGCATTTATATTGCTCTGGGTGGAGGGTTGCCGGTCACTGACCAACCCCTCCCCCGCCACTCTCTGACTCAGTTTAGATTCTAAGTTCTGTGAATCATTTTGGTTTAAATGCCCATACATAACATTCTGTAAAGATAGTTCCACTAACCGAATATTGATACCTGTGAGGGGCGATTGTAAATACCCCGTTACAGAGTTTGTATATATATAAATAAACTTATATTTTCGTTGATGGATCTGCCGCGCATTTCTGAGGGCATATCCACGACAGTGGGGACTCCTTTTTTACAAGGAGTCACATGGAAAAGACAAGAGGCAATGGGTACAAGTTACTCCTGGGGAGACTCCAACTGGAATCCAGGAAAGAATTTTTCATCATGAGAACAGTTAGACCTTGGAATAATCTCCCAGGTTGAGGATTCCCCTACATTGGTCATCTTTAAGACTCACCTTGACAGGGACCATCTCATTTAAATTACACTATCACCTAGAAAGTTTGGACCAGGTGATTCTTGGAGTCCCTTCCAGCCTGGCATTCTATGATTCTATGATTCTGTGACCTCCAACTAGATCAGGTTACTTAGACCCTCACCATCAAGCCTGATACTAAATATCTCCAGGGATGGGACCTCCAACACCTCCCTGGGCAACCTGTTCTAGCATATCACCATCTCACAAGTCAAGAACTTCTTCCTAATGTCCTGTCTAGTTTAAAACCATTGCCCCTCATCCTATTGATACTTGGACTTTCAAACAGCCCTCTTCATCTTCATTGTAGGCACCCTTCAGGTACAGCAAGGCCACTATAAGGCCCCTTGTAGCTTTCTGCAGGCTTAAAATCCCCAACTCTCTCAATCTGTCCTCACAGGAGAGATGCTCCAGCCCTCTGATAATTTTTGTGGACCTCCTATGGACCTGCTCCATGAGGTCCATGTCCTTCTTCTCTTGAGAGCCACAAAGCTGGACAGGATACTCCAGGTAAGTTCTCACCAGAACAGAGCAGCAGAATCGCCTGTCTCAACCTGCTGCCCAAGTTGTTTTTTTGATGCAGCCCAGAATACCACTGGCCTTCTGGGATGGAAGCACACATTATGGCTCCCATCCAGCTTTTTGTCAACTGGCAGCCCCAAATCCTTTTCCATAGGTCTGTTCACTATCTGATCATTTCCAACCTTGGTGATATCCAACCTTGATGGTATCCAGATGGTGGCCAGTCAGTAGTGGAGTTCCCCAGGGATCAGTGCTGGGCCCCATCCTCTTTAACATCTTTATTGATGATCTGGATGAGGGCATTGAGTCCATCATCAGTAAATTTGATGATGACACCAAGCTGGGGGCAGGAGTTGATCTGCTGGAGGGTAGAGAGGCTCTGCAGAGACACCTTGACAGGCTGAACAGGTGGGCAGAGTCCAACGGCATGAGATTTAACACATCCAAGTGCCGGGTTCTGTACATCGGCCACAACAACCCCATGCAGTGCTACAGGCTGGGGTCAGAGTGGCTGCAGAACAACCAGGCAGAAAGGGACCTGGGGGTACTGGTTGACAGTTGGCTGAACATGAGCCTGCAGTGTGCCCAGGCAGCCAGGAGGGCCAATGGCATCCTGGCCTGCATCAAGAACAGTATGGCCAGCAGGAGCAGGGAGGTCATTCTGCCCCTGTACACTGCACTGGTTAGGCCACACCTCGAGTCCTGTGTCCAGTTCTGGGTCCCTCAGTTTAGGAAGGATGTTGACTTGCTGGAGCGTGTCCAGAGAAGGGCAACAAAGTTGGTGAGGGGCTTGGAACACAAGCCCTATGAGGAGAGGCTGAGGGAGCTGGGGTTGCTTAGCCTGGAGAAGAGGAGACTTAGGGGTGACCTTATTGCTGTCTACAACTACCTGAAGGGGGGTTGTAGACAGGCAGAGGTTGGTCTCTTCTCCCAGGCAGCCAGTACCAGAAAAAGAGGACACAGTCTCAGGCTGCGCCAGGGGAGGTTTAGGCTGGAGGTCAGGAGGAAGTTTTACACAGAGAGAGTGATTGCCCACTGGAATGGGCTGCCCAGGGAGGTGGTGGAGTCGCCATCGCTGGAGGTGTTCAGGAGGAGACTTGACAGGGTGCTTGGTTGTATAGTTCAGTTGGTTGGGTGGTGTTGGATGATAGGTTGGGCACAATGATCTTGAAGGTCTCTTCCAACCTGGCCTATTCTTTCTATTCTATTCTATTCTATTCTATTCTATTCTATTCTATTCTATTCTATTCTATTCTATTCTATTCTATTCTATTCCTATTCTATTCTGTGATTCTGTGTGATTCTATATTGATAATGGAGATTGTCCCAATCCAGATGCAGGACCTTGCATTTGGCCTTGGTTCACCTGGGCCCACTTGTCAGTTTGTCCATCCCTGTGGCTTGTCAGTCCATAGGATCCCACAAGCTACACCACATCATCCTGAGGAAACTGTCTGATGTAGTTTCCAACCCTGTCTCTAGCATTTGAAAAGTCAAGTCAGTCAGGTGGTGTTTCCAGTGACTGGAGAAAAGGGAATATCACACTCATTATTTAAAAGTATAGAAAGGAGTGTCCCTGGGAACTAGCAAACAGTCAGCCTCACCTCTGTGACAAGGAAGATGGCACAACAGGTCCTCTTTGAACATACGTGGAAAGACAGAGAAGTGACTAGAGACTACCGGCATGGTTTCAAAAGGGATCTGACCAATCCTGTGGTCTTCTACCACAGAATTACTGTATCAGTCGACAAAAGAAGAATTGATGCCACCTATCTGGACTTCTGTAAGGCCTTTGACACAGACACCCATATTTTTGACTCTGCACTGGAATCATAGGGATTCAACTGATGAACATTTAGATGAATAAGGAATTGGCTGGATGACCACACCCATGGAGTTGCTGATAATGTGACAGCATCCAAATGGAAAACAATGCTAAGTGGTGTCCCTCAAGGATCCATACTGGGACTGGTGATGTTTGATATATTTGCCAATGACACTGATGGTGCAAATAATTGCACCCTCACTATGTTTGTAAATGATACCAATCCAAGTGGTGTAAGTTGCTTGCTTCAGGAAAAGGATGACAGCCATAGGGATCTTGATAGGCTTGAGAAGTAGGTTTATGTGAACATCATGAAGTCCAAAAAGGCAAAGTGCACATGGATCAGGGCAATCCTGCGTATCAGTATACACTGGAGGACAAGTGGATTGCTATAATGGGTTGGGGCAGACAACCTCCCCACCACAGGCAGAAATAAAGACTCAGACAAACGGATTGCAAAAGCGATGGAAAGTTTAAATGGGAAAACAGTAAAAAACAACAATGGAAGTTTTAGAGAGGACCACAAGCACAGTGACAAAGAGAGAGAGATTTCAAAACATACCCAAGAACATCCCATCCCCACCTGGGGGTACACCCAAACCCCCTCCAGGGCTCTTTCCTTCCCCCCCCACCAACCCAGCCTTGGGCCTGGGCATTTTACCTAGGCAGCAGCAGGGGACAAAAGAGGAAGTGAAGACCCTGAGCTGATGTTTTATAGAGGAGCAGAAGATCATGGGTGAAATAACCTGGTTTGCTGTGACCACCCAGTGGGCTGGACCCTTTTGTGACCTCCCAGGTGTGTTCTGTGCAGTGGCATCCGGGCCAGCACCCAGCCTAAACTACCACAATTGCGAGTAGTCCTGCAAAGGAGGACTTGGTTATAGCTGTCGATGAAAAATTGGACACAAGCCAGCTGTTGGCACTTGGAAGCCCCAAATTATAATCTTATCCTGGGCTGCACAAAAAGAAACATGGCCAGCAAGACAAGAGAGGTGATAGTTCCCCTCTATGCTGCTCTCATAAGACCCCACCTAGAGTACTACACCTAGCCTCAGAGTCCTCAGAAGAGGAAAGACATGAGCCTGTTACAGCAGGACTAGATACAGGCCATGAAAATGATCAGCAGGCTGAAACACCTCTCCTGTGAAGAAAGGCTCAAAGTGTTGATGTTGTTCTGCCTGGATAAGAACCTGTTGCAGCCTTTCAATATATAAAAGGGTTTTATAAGAAAGTGGAGAGACTTTTTACCAGGGCCTGTAGTGGAGAAGGACAAGCAACAATAGTTTTAAAATTAAAAAGTGTATATTTAGATTGTATGTAAAGAAGATGGTTTTTACAATGAGAGTGGTGAGATAGGTTGCCCAGAGACATTGTGGATGCCGCATTATTGGAAATGTTAAAGCTCAGATTGGAAGGGGCTTTGAGCAACCTAATATAGTGAAAGACATCCCTGCCCATAGCAGGGTGTTTCAACTAGGTGATCTTCAAAGGCCTCTTCTGACCCAAACCATACACTGGTTCTAAGATTCTGATTTTTCCAAAAGCACATCTATTCAAACCACTACTATTATAAGTTTTCACAAAAGCACATCTATTCTAAGCACTACTATTCAAATTTTGTCCTGATGTTTATTACAAATTTATGACAGTACTCTCTAGCCAACCAGTCAATTACCTTAGATACATTTTTCTGTATATTTCTTAAGCTTAATATTTAATTTATATTATTTAAAACAAACATGAATACAAATAATGAAGTAAGGTTAGTAAAGCCAACATTTGTAAATTATATGGTATCCTTTCTGTCTTTCTGAATTTCCTACAGTACAAAATGGACTAAGAATCTTCATTACATTATTTTCTGCACAATTTTCTGACATTTCAACAAAGGTGAAACCAAAAGCACAAGCAAATGAAATATAATAATGAAAACCCTTGTACACACACATGCCATGCACAGAGGCATGTATACAAATAAATACACATGCATGAACTGTAACATTTTTCAAGAAAAAAAAAATATTATGTGCCTTAATTTCCAAGAGAAGCTGGTGGATTTTTGGCTTTAAAAATTTCAGTCATGTATCTGCCACTGATATATTCACTTTTTCTGGCATGTTTCTTGGGGGCTGTAAAGGCAGAACTGAGATCTGTGAGTCTGCTGGCCTTCCCACAGCTGTAAAAAAGGCTGGCACTGCCAGTTCATTCCTCACAGTGGTACCCTTGTAGAGATGCTCTACTACATATTCTTCACACCATGGAAAGTCAAGATCATTTGGAAATGGATAGCTTGGTACTGGAAGTAATTTGCAGACATTGCAAAGGTATGCCATCCCTGTGGAAGACCACAGTACATTAGACACGTTAGACTGTAATGGTTTAGCACAAGGGCTGACCTGCCTGCTCTCCCAAAACAAAAGTGAGGGGAAGAGTAGCACACAAAACTCAGGGTTGAGATAAAGAGATAAAGAGGGTTGAGATAAAGAGTTTAATGTAACATGAGCTATCATGAGCAGAACATGTGGTTACCTTTGCTAATAATATAGTTAATCTAATAATCTAATAATAATACAATGCATGATTGCCTTATTTTAGCCTATTTGCAGAAGAAGTAGATTGAAATATAGGAAAAACCCAGAACAAAACAGAAGGCCAAACCCAGCAGCTGCCCAACTCCCACCATGTCTATATAAAAAAAGGCCACACCCAAGAAGCCAGAGAGCAGAAGCAGCTACTGGAACAGGAATCCTCTCATGCTGCAACCTGAACTTCAAGCCCCATAATACTTTGCTCCAATTAGCACTTTCATTTTTGAAACTGGCATGATTGTGGAGTGGTATGAATAACAGCAGCAGGTTCAACTCAGTCCATGACAAGGATGCTCCGTTAATGTGAATTCTGATACTACGAGGTATCTAGAGCAGATGTGCCTTTCTCCATACAATAGCAGATAACACCATTTAGATATAATTGGCATCCCAGCTTAGCTAACATACCGAGAAAGTTGCTTATTTATGGTAAACTGTCTCCCTGTCTACACCTTTACACCTTTACTAAACATTCCTGAGTATGTGGCTGGTTGTCTCCACTGTTAATGTTTGGATGAATTTATGCTGCTATAATCTAGCTTCTCTCAAATCCATTGTTTCAGCTGCTCACAGAAGGGCTCAAAGGTTTCCAAGAGTGGAACAAATTGCTACTCTGAATTTAGAGCTAGATGCAGGTTTTGCCTTAGAAAAATGCACATCTCTTCGGAGGAACTGAGTGTTTGCTGTGACTGAAGGCGAGTAGAAGAAACACATTAAGCTAAACAGTTGTTACTGATCTTGTTACATCCATATGAGTCTGCACTTTCTTTCCCGTGAGCAGTCTTCAAGAGAGGCCTCACATACCATTGTTTGTTTGGTTAGAATGGAATTACAATTTACTGTCAGGTTTATGTAAGAAAGGAATGAAACATCAAATTAATTATGTTAGCCATATATTGAAATATTATTGGAACATATTGTTCAGTGCTGCTGGAGGGATGAGGGAAGAGGGAGGGGAAACTCTGTACAGCCAAGAAAGCCAGGAATATGTTTCCAGTAAAAATTCCTTAATAGCTCTGTTTTCTGCATTCTCTCCAGGAACCTGCTTCCCAACTATGCTCTCCCTTGAATATTTATGTTTGAGAAACTATAGCTTAATAAATTTTTCAGATTGTTTCGATATGTGTGTTACAAGACTCCAAGGTAGAGAACACTTTACCTATCACTGGAGAAAGTGTTGACTTTCATGGATGTTTGAGAAGCTCTGACTCACTCTGAAGAGGACAATGGGTTGGGCTTGGACTGAAACCAGGAGCCTTTCATTGGAAAAGATTTCCACTCAATCTACAGTGTGGGCTAGAACACAATTTTGAAAAGTGATCAGTGCCTTGCTGGCTTCTGAAAGGCAGTCTTCCCCTGGCTGAAGGATTTACTTTCTGGCACATTCTTCATGTTCTCAGGTGAGCTGAGAACATCTAGCTAGATCATCGAGCTAGATGATTTGAGTTGCTGTCTTCAACACAATTATTTATATTTTGACTGTTCAGATCTTCTTGAAAGTAGTATGGCATACCTAAGGTGGCTTCCACAGGATTTTCCTCTTCTTGTATACTGCTTCCATCCTCTTCCCACACAGATAGTACTTTGTGATTTTACTTATTTTTTCAGTGTCCCTTCTCCTTTTGCATTGACCTGGGGCAATGCATGCACTTTCAGTGGTTACACGCAGCATGAGTACAAGTGGCTGACAATTTGTATAAACTACCTACACAGCAAACAGCCAGGGATACCTGGTGCCTAGCTGAAGTTTTGTTGATTGAAAAAATAAGGTCTACACAACACCAAGCAGAATAATGGAGCAGACTCTATCTCCTCATCTTGGTCCTTCACCACAGTATCTATGTTTGGAAATCACTCATAGTCAAGGACTCTGACAGAAATTAATTTCACCCACTGGCAGTGTTGCAGCCAATCAGGGCAGCAAAAACAGCTGTTACTGGGTGCAAAACAACAACCAGCTCTGGCTGGTTCTGCGAACTTGCTCCCCCACCTTACTGTTGTCAAGAAGTTGTACTTGCCCCTTCCTTTCACTCAGAAGTGGTGGTCTTTCACCCTTCAGTTACCTCTAGTACTTCTAAAGGATTCCAGTTTTTTTCTGTTCTACAAAACTCAGGTATCCCACAAAGTAAATACTCCAGCACCTGTCAGTTTAGCTGTATCTCCACACTGGTGCGGCAAGTTGCATGGTAAATTCATCATAGAGATGCTGTCAAGTAACTGTGGTGGTGTTAAACTGAGGAACATTTGTAGAAGAAAAAATCAATAAACACTGACAGTGGTAGACATTGCCAAAATTTTTTTTAGAATATGAACAGCCACACTTAACCAAAAAGAAAAAGAAGTTTTTAAGATAAGCTGTGACATTGAAAGTACTGCAAGGCAATGTATTCTAGGCATTGGTTTCCTGGTACATGAAGGAGAAGAAATAAGTTGCAGTGAGGGAGAATGGAAGACGAACAAGGGCCATTTCAGCAGAAGTGTCAGCAAGACACAGAGTAAGGAAGACTATGAAAAGGGAAGTTTTAAACTGCAAATGGGACATGATTTCAAACTCCACTGGAAAAATTGAAGAGATTTTGGTCATAGTCTTTGAAAAGCAGACCAGAACTGGACATGTTTTCAGGTGACAAAATGAATGAGGACTGAGAACTGAAACCAGGAGAACTAAACATAATGTGTGACAAGGAAGGTAAAATGTTTTGGACAGTGGAGGAAGAAAGAATAATTAAGAATAGATGGAATGGACATATTACAAAACCATAATATTTATTAAATTAACATTCAATATTTATTCATGACTTTTTCAACTGACAAGTCATAACAACTTTCCACTAACTGGGAAGCAAGGAATGGGACAAAAATATAAAACAGTCTAGAGACATTGTTACTTTGCCTACAGAAACTCCAACCCGTTGCGATGATATGGACCTCAGCATTTCTTTTGTGTGTTTGGCTCCTTTGTCTCTTCTTAGCCATGGACAAACATAAGCTAAAAATAGCATACTGCCTTAAAAGCAATGGGGATCTCCAAAATCAAACCTAAATTGATATGACTTTGACTGTGAAACCGGTTCCTTATTCAAAGAGTAAAACAACAAGTATTCCTTCTATTTAAAAATAATTTAGAAGTGTGCTTGGACATCACAGCCATCAGAGTTATCATGTTTAAAGAAACTACAGTCCTTAATCTGTATTTACCACCTCCAGGCTGAGATAGAAAAAGTATCTCTTGTGTTGAGGTTGTCATATGAAATTAATTTCCTCACACTGCAAAATCAGGAGTGTTTCAAGCATAAATACTTTTTGTTTGAGCCTGAGGGAAAAAAAATACATAAAAAAAAAAAAAAAGGTGAATTATTGAGAATTTTTCCCTAGAAAAGCAGAGACAATTGGGAAGAGAAAAAAATCAAGCCTGACATGTTATGCAACACAGACTCCCATGGATGTCAATAAACTGGCACAGGCAGGGATGAGTTTTTGTATTAGAAGTCAAAAGAACAAAGCAGAACATTGCATCTTTACAAGAAGTGTCTCATAATGAAGAAACTCTAAATTAAATGAGATGTTTCCTCCAATGAGTCCCAGTAACCAAAGCAAACAAAAGAATAATAATGAGCCTTAGAAATATTACCTATGAAAGAGGATTGGGTAGTTTATTTGATGAAAAGTGAAAATCACCCCAAATCAAACAAGCCTCTGCACATCATCATGCTGAGCTCTCACATTCTTGACTGCAGGCACATTTCAAACGTAACCTGGTTTGACAAGTTGCCCTGGAAGAATGATAGGACTAGAAAATCTACCTCTTTCAAACTACACAACTGCAATAAATATTCCTTTTTAAATTGATTTATCAATATCTTTTTCTTTTTACTGAATGTTGAGGTCCTTTCATTTGTGTCTGCACATTCCTCCTCCAAACTTTGTTCCAGAGATTAATGGAGAATTATGAACATCAAAAAGTAAGAAAAGACTTGACCTAGGCATCAGACTCTAAAACTTACTTTGAAGGCTGTGTTTGAATAGAGGGCTGTCAGAATTAATTCTTCCTTTATCATACTTTGTGCAACCAGGTGTGTTCAGCAGAATTGCACAAGGATGTACATAAATCAGTTTGATCCATTATCTTCTACCATTATTTAACCTCATTTAGTTCTATGTGGAATCAGCTTAAAGTGGATTAAATCCATTCCTGGCAGACTCACAGAATCACAGAATTCCCAAAGACACTTTTCATCTTCCAGGTTGCAATCTTATAACACTCTGTGCAGTCAAGGATAACCTTCTAAAAATAGCAGGAATTTTCTAAGAAATTTCAGTTCATGGAATACTTTGGTTATTTGAATAAGTATACAGAAGTAATACTGAGAAATACCAATGGCCAGAGCCATAGTTTACTTCTAAATAGGAGGACTATTTTGCTAAGCATGGGAGTATAGATAGTGCTTTCCTCTTATTTTAGTCTCAACTTGTTAATATTGGTCAGTGAATTCTGTTTAATGCCATCTAGGAAGTATGTGCACATCAGAAAGTGAATGCATTGCACCAATTAGACTTCCTGTTTTGATAAAACAGGAGGAACGTTCCAGGGTTTCATCTGCCTCCAAGCATCCAGGTAGGGAAGATGATGATGGTAAATGAACTGCAGGCTTTAGCTCTGTTCCTCCCCATGGAAAAGGATATATACATTTAGTGCAGCAATGCTTACTGCCTGAATGGAGACAGTAAATCAGATCTGTGTAACATTTTACTGGGTAAATATATAAGAAAAGCATGTTATCCCACAAATTCATGTTTAGCAATTTATTCTCAGCATGTTCATGTGGTCTGGTAGAGTTCCTGAGCTCAGGACTAGATCTGACAGACATGCAGCACTGCAGCCTGAAACTGCAATGTAGGAAGCCCCCAAACTCTGGGAAAATAAACTCTACGCAAACTCCTGAGTAATACTACAGTTTCGAAGTGTATATTGTCCTTCTGTATCAGGCCAGTAGTGTTTTGGTTCTGCATAGGCTAATCAACTGTATCATTAAATCCTTGAAACCAAACATAGAAAGTACTTGAATCACCATTTTAGGACAACATCTGTTGAAATAGCTCCTGGAAAAAAACCAACTTCTGAGAGAAGGGCCTAATATGCTTCTCTCTCCATCTCCTTGTTGTTGAAGATTGCTCTAACCACTAGACTATAAAATTATACCCTTTCTTGTATATACTTGCACTTTGTGTCTCACTTTTCTTTCTTCATAGTTCCTCAGGCCTAGAAAATCCTCATTTTTTTGGTCTAGAGAGGTACAATTCAAATCAGGAAGCTGGAAAAGTCATATGGCAGATCAGTATACATGCTGGGACTCATCATGGAATGCTACCAATTTGGGAAATAGTGGCTATAAAGATGTCTGCTGGAAAAGGACCTGGAGATGTTCGTCAATAGCCAGTGGCCAAGAAGGCCAACCACATCTAAACATTTATCAGAAATGGTGTAGCCTCAGGAGCAGGGAAGTGACTGTCCCCCCAGTACTTGACACTGTTAAGGTTGTACCTTGGATATCGTGTTCAGTTTTGAGCCCTTCACCCCAAGAATCATATCAAGGTGCTGGAGCATGTTCAAAGAAGGGCAATGAAAATGGTAAAGAGCCTGGCACAACAAGTGTTACAAGAAACAGCTGAGGGAACTGTGATTGTTTAGTCTGGAGAAAAGAAGGCTCAGAGGAGACATCACTGCTCTCTACAACTACCTGAAAGGAGGTTGTAGTGAGATTGATACTGGTCTCTTCTCTCAAGCAGCAATTGACATGATGAGAGGAAATGACCTCAAATTATACCAGGAGATATTTAGGCTGGAAATCAGGAAAAAATTCTTAACTGAAAGGGTTGTCAAGCATTGGAACAGGGTGCCTAGGGATCTATATACCTCCACGCCCATTTAAATGATAAGCAGATGTAGTTCTTAGGGACATGGTTTAGAGGAGGATTTGGCAGTGCTAGGTTTGTGATTGAATTTAATGATCATAAAGACCTTTTCCAACCTAAATGATACTGAGTTTATGATTCTATTGGTTGATAGTTTTCAGAGTTTTAGGGGAGTGAGAAGTATGCTTAAAGTGAAGATACTGTACTGAATCTGAATCGCCTGTCTTATGGGTGAGTACTGTAGTGGTCTCTTCTTCCAGGCAACCAGCACCAGAACAAAAGGACACAGTCTCAAGCTGCCCAGGGGAAGTTTAGACTCGAGATGAGGACAAAGTTCTTCACAGAGAGAGTTGTTAGGCATTGGGATGGGCTGCCCAGGGAGGTGGTGGAGTCACCATCCCTGGAGGTCTTCAAGAGGGAATTGGATGTGGCACTTGGTGCCATGGTCTAGTAGTCATGAGGTCTTGGGTGACAGGTTGGACTTGATGATCTTTGTGGTCTTTTCCAACCTTATTGATTCTATGATTCTATGACAAGACTGCAGTCCAATCTCATTTAGAAAAGTGCAGTGATACTACAGGGAAAAGGACCAGTAAAGCAGAGGTAGTCCTAGGGAAGGTGTTAACTGAGTGAATAGTGAAATACCAGATGGATCCTTACCTCTCATGGTTTCTCTTGGCTTTGTCCATTGTCCAAGACCATGACTCCCTCTTCAGTGTATCTTCATGTCTTGGACACCATTTGAAGACATCAACTCTTGTCGTAGTTTGGGCTGGGTGCCCTCCACTACAGGGGTGTTTCCTGTGTCCAGAAGTCCAGCCCAGTGGGTGGACACAGGAAATTAGGTTATTTCCTACCATGATCCCTTGCACCACTATAAGTTTCACGGCGGGGTCTGGCACTTCCTCTTTCCTTCCTCTCCGCCGCCTGGTAACTGGGGGAGAGATCTCCCGGCCATGGGCCTGGTTAGGCCCAAGGCCACAGGGGGATGGGCAGTCTCAGATCTGGCCAGCTGAGACTAGCCTAGCAGTGGGGGGGGAAGGAGGAGCCCTGGGGGTTTTGGGTGCACCCTCAGGTGGGGATGGGATCTCTCTGGGTCTGTTCTGGGGTTTCTCTCTCTTGTCACTGTGTTCCTAGCCTTCTGCACGCACTCACTGTTCTATTTAAACTTTCCATCGCTTTTGCAATCCGTTTCTCTGAGTCATTATTTCTGCGCGTGGTGGGGAGGGGGTTTGCCCCAACCAATTACTTTTTTTTTTTTTTTAAGAGAGGCAAATAATTTTTTTTTCTTCAAATTATATATATAAAATAACAGGGAAAAAAAAAGATTCACAAAGGCAAGGAACAAGAATGGATGGGAGTGGGACAGGAAAAAAGAATAATACAAAACCAGTCTTTCTCTGAGGAGGTGCAGAGGCAGCAGGGAGAAGGATCAGGTCCAGCCACGTGGCTGAGGAGCAGGAGAGCAGCTGCAGTAGCTCTCATCCAGCAGAGGCAGGAGCCAAAAAGGAGGTCCAACAGCTATGATGTCCTGCTTTTTATACCCTAGCTGGGCAGGGAGGGGGTAGTGGAACAGACTCAGCTTTCCCAGGGGGGAAATGCCCTTCAGGGAGTGTAAAGTACCCGCAAGCCCTCCACCCTGCTTTCTTCTTTTGTTTTCAGAAAAAGGCGTTAACCCACCACAACTCTACAGTTTACAGCACAGGTGGAAAAAATGCAGTCTTCTGCATTTGTGCTATGGAGGTAGCACACTAAAGATTAGGCATTTAGCACCTGACTTTTGAATCATTAAATCTTTCATCAGAAACATGTTAAACTTGCTTCTTCATTATATATATACAATTGTGTACAAAGCCATTGTGTCTGCTTGTCATATCAATATGAAAAATGTTGTGCTGGGCACTGCACTTGAGGAAATTAGCAAGAAAATTATATTTGATTTACTCATGCCTAGAAAGAGCTTAAAAAACCTATGATGTGATGCATCACATAATGGCTAATTTCAGCAAAACACCTCAAATTTCTTCAATTGATTCATGCATTCTTTTTGGGGAATGTGAAATGTTTAAGTGAAACTATGCATCCATGCTCTATCATCAGACAACTTGAGGAAAAAAAGGTTTTATCTGATGGAGTAGACTAAGCAAGCAAAGCAACCCAAAGTATTCGGGAAAATAGAATACTTAGGAAAAACATTTTGAAAGGGAATACTGAGAAGACTGGAAATCATTCTGCAATGTCAGCACTAGGACTTTTTATGGTTTCTGCTATAACAATGCTCACTTTGTAGAATGGTCCAGTGTAGGATAAGAAAGAAGGGTTTCTTAGGAGAAATAGACAATAGTATCTGAATTGCTCCCAAAAGTGAAAGGGAATAGAAAAAAAGAAAACAGATTCATCTGGGGCCTGAGAAATTTTGTAAAACATACATTTCTGTAAAGTTGGCAAGACAAGTAGGTGCCAGATGATAATTGGAAGGGGCCCTACAGGCACAAGTTCAAGCCAGGACTTACTCCCATTAATCACAGAAAATGTAAGAGGCCAAATGCATCATACAATTAAGCCAGGCTATTGCAGAAGAGGAAACAGATCACACAGTAAGAAAATGTTTCTTTCCTTTCCCTATCTCTTTGCAAGACGTGACACCACAGCAGACAATAGTGAAAGATATTCAGGAAACTATTGCATCTAGTAAGCATACACATACAGTTGGATTAAAAAGTGTCAGCTGCAAGTGGTGGGGGGGAGCCCATAATAAATATTAATCACAAGACTGACGGCATTCAAATAATTTGGAGAGTTTCAAACTAGAGTTTCCACTCACAGGAATAAAGCTGACCAGTTTCTTTTCAGGTTGGAACATACAGAAGACTTTAAAAATTATAGGGAAAATGCAGGACATTTGTCAGACCAAAGGACATTAAATAACTGGGTAAAAATTGAATCTCCTGGAATTTCACGGTTAGATTTTCAGAATCAGCCTTACAATATGTTAATCTGTTTTCACTGAAAGCTTGTATTTAGAGTAGCAAGAGTTGTGATTCAAGCCAAAAATGGCTCCATCCCTAAATATAGTGATTTCACTGAGCTTTTACCTCACAGTGAAGAAATGGATCAAGCATCTACCTTTAAAGTTATAATGTACCTATCAGCTGACTAGAATGAACATGTGGTAAACTCAGCAATGAAGTCAAAATACATAAAGGAAGGAGAAATCAACCTCAGATTAATAACAACATTCCTAAAGGTGTACAACATTCTTAAATGTAAGACAGATTTTTACTTTTCTGTTCAACATGCTCTTATTGAGATACAGAAATAAGCATTACTTTATTTAAATCTCACATTTGTTTGTTTATGCAGGAAACCATCAGACCTGCACGGAGGTTATCTGAACCCAGACTGCCACTCATCTGGCTTAGATACCACTAGGAGATGCAGGAGATTTACAAAGGTATCCAGACATGTGAATGCACTAAAACTGAGGGTGTAACTCCTTGGCTGCAAGACTGTGACAAGCCTGCACTGTTAAATATATCCCTAAAACTCCATCTTAATTCTTCTATGATGGTTAAATTGGTCTGTAGTTAAACATTACTTATAAGTATAAGCCTTGGATCTTGTAGGTTCTGCACACAGAATATATGTATATATAAAACTATAGTGTTAAAAAAATAAGAATAGAATAGAATAGAATAGAATAGAATAGAATAGAATAGAATAGAATAGAATAGACCAGGTTGGAAGAGACCTTCAAGATTATCGTGTCCAACCTATCATCCAACACCACCTAATCAACTAAACCATGCAACCAAGCACCCTGTCAAGTCTCCTCCTGAACACATCCAATGGTGGCGATTCCACCACCTCCCCGGGCAGCCCATTCCAGTGGGCAATCACTCTCTCTGTGTAAAACTTCCTCCTAACCTCCAGCCTGAACCTCCCCTGTCTACCCTTCAGGTAGTTGTAGACAGCAATGAGGTCACCCCTAAGTCTCCTCTTCTCCAGGCTAAGCAATCCCAGCTCCCTCAGCCTCTCCTCATAGGGCTTATGTTCCAAGCCCCTCACCAACTTTGTTGCCCTTCTCTGGACACGCTCCAGCAAGTCAACATCCTTCCTAAACTGAGGGGGCCAGAACTGGACACAGTACTGGAGGTGTGGCCTAACCAGTGCAGTGTACAGGGGCAGAATGACCTCCCTGCTCCTGCTGGCCATACTGTTCTTGATGCAGGCCAGGATGCCATTGGCCCTCCTGGCTGCCTGGGCACACTGCAGGCTCATGTTCAGCCAACTGTCAACCAGCACCCCCAGGTCCCTCTCTGCCTGGCCTCTCCAACCACTCTGACCCTAGCCTGTAGAACTGCATGGGGTTGTTGTGGCCAATGTGCAGAACCCGGCACTTGGATGTGTTAAATCTCATGCTGTTGGACTCTGCCCATCTGTCCAGCCTGTCGAGGTCCCTCTGCAGAGCCTCTCTACCCTCCAGTAGATCAACTCCTGCCCCCAGCTTGGTGTCATCAGCAAATTTACTGATGATGGACTCAATGCCCTCATCCAGATCAATAAAGATGTTAAAGAGGATGGGGCCCAGCACTGATCCCTGGGGGACTCCACTACTGACTGGCCACCAGCTGGATTTAGCAGAGGAAAATCCTACAGGGTTGCATTCAAGCATCCAAAATCCAAATCCACTACACATATTCCAACAAGTCACGTGTGAAGAGAAGCTGAAATGCCTGAAAAGGATACAATGGTGGGAACTGCCTACAGCCAGGTTCTGCGTAAAAGTTTGCATATGTGCAAGGAATTTTGCTGGAACTTAGACTTCGAATAAATTCTTAAGCTAGTCAAAGAACTTGGATTTCTGTAATAAATCAGTTGTGTTCATAGAGGCCATCTGGTGTGATTTCATATTTGTCATTCTCAATCTGACTACATAAAGAGCTTGAATGTTCATCATATTTCACTCATTTTTTTTCCTTCCGTAGTAAGGGAACAGAAGACTTCTCAATATAGCAGTGGGAAGTAATGAATTGGAGTGAGTATTAAGTATAATAATGTAATCAGTATGTAAGACTGTGGGAAAAATCCAGTTTTCAACATTCATGTGGTCTTGTTTTGTAGTTCTGAAATGTTACGATGCGTATAGATAGCTTCATACTTTTTAGATAGCATTTCAAAGTTCTTTTCTCTTTAAAAAAATCTTCTACTAGTTCAAGGGTTTATTTTCTATCTATTGAGGAAATATGTAATGCTCTGCAAGAGTTAGTTCAATGTTAGTTGGACAACCTGTGGAGGATGTGCTTACATGGGATTTTTGGAAGAACATTAAAGGTGTAATGAAAGAGACTGATTCATGGGTGAAGAAGCATCAAGGTTTCTCTTAGAAGGCAAAGCTATAATAAATTCATAGTGAGGGTTGGGAGGAGGGCGGAGGGAGAGGGGTAGTAAACAACAAAAAAGACAGCCGTAAAGAAAGACATTCATTTCTCCAGACTCTGGATCAAAATTAGAGGTCCTGGTAGGCTGAGGAATGGAGTACATAAAAATATGTAAATCCCAAGTTGTAAGAAGTGTCAATAAAATATGACATATTATTAAAAGGATGACAATTAAAAGTTAAAAGATCACCTAGAAAGCACAGGTCCCAGCAATAAATAAATCATGCAAAGATACATGCAAAATTCTTATCAAATATTTCAATAGCATTATCCCCAAACAGGTGTCAAGCTTTGAAAAATCTGTCTGCAGAGTCATAACATCATAAATGGAGATTATTTAATTAGCTTGGAGCCGGATGTGTTTTTCTCCACCTGTTAGAACAATACTGAGGATTGATCCAATTAGAGCTTCTCTTACAGTTTTGCCCATGGGCAGGGGCAACAACAGAACATATGAAAGATTATTTAATATGTAAAAACTCAATGTGTCTTTTTTTTTTCAGTGCCAACTGTATCCGTAAGATCTTGTGTGTCTCAAGTTTGTATCTGGAGGATGATATCTTAAGCATTATGCCTGTAAATTGTGATAAAAATTACATGTAAATGTAAAATATCTTGGTCCTGTTCTTGCTACTGGTGACCTCAGACTGTATCAGCTAGCCAACTAATGCAGGAAAGAAGTAAATACCTTTTATGAGCTTCTCATCAAATTTATGCCCAGGGCAAAACTGTCTTGACTAGATGAAGAGACACAGTTCAAATCAGTAGCTGGAATTGTATCACCAGTACATTCAAAAGTACAGAGGGATAAATATATGAAGCATAGAGAAAATAGGAAACAAAAAGAAATAAACAATCAAATATTTCGGAGTCTTGCACGTAGGAAAGAAGGAGTTCATGATGTGGACTGAGGCATCTACTCAATTGTGTATGGACAAAATGGTCTGAAAAAGGAGAATACAGATTAGATGGTCAATTGCTGAAGGAAATTGTTGGTCATTACTCCCTTCATTATTGGGAAAATTTCTATTTGTACTTAACAATTTTCATTATTGATGTTTTCTCTGTCTGTAGCAGTACTGTTAGAGCTTTCTAAGCATTACGACTTGGCAGATAACAGAGTATGCTTTGAGGTATGATTTGAAAGAAAAGGAAAAGGACCTGGCAGTGTTGACAGCTGCCTGAACATGAGCCAGGAGTGTGCTTAGGTGGCCTAGAAGGCCAAGAGCATCCTGACCTGTATCAGGAACGGTGTGACCACAGTATCACAGTATCACAGTATCACTTAGGTTGGAAAGGACCTTGAGGATCATTGAGTCCAACCTATCAACACAGATCCAATGCCTAGACCATGGCACCAAGTGCCACGTCCAATCTCCCCTTGAACACCTCCAGGGTCGATGACTCAACCACCTCCCTGGGCAACTCGTTCCAATGATGAATGACTCGCTCGGTGAAGAACTTCCTCCTCACCTCGAGTCTAAACCTCCCCTGGCACAGCTTGAGACTGTGTCCCCTTGTTCTGGTGCTGGTTGCCTGGGAGAAGAGGCCAATCCCTTCCTGGCTACAACCACCTTTCAGGTAGTTGTAGAGGGCAATCAGGTCACCCCTGAGCCTCCTCTTCTCCAGAAGTAAAGAAGTGATCATGTCCCTGTACTCAGCACTGGTGAGGCTGCACCTTAAACACTGTGCTCGGTTTTGAGCCCCTCACTACAAGAGAGACATTGAGTTGCTGGAGACTGTCCACAGAAGGGCAGTAAAGCTGGTGAAGGGTCTAGAGAACAGGTCTTATGAGCAGTGTCTGAGGAAACTGGGATTCTTTAGTCTGAAGAAGGTTGAGGGAAGATCTTAGTGTGCGCTACCTCTTGGTGTTCCCTACCTCTACCTAAAAGGAAGTTGTAGTAAGAAGGAGGTTGGTCTCTTCTCCCTAGTAATCAGGTGGCAGAACAAGAGGGAATGGCCTGTATTGCACCAGGGAAGGGATAGATTGATACAGGAAAACTTTTTAAATTGGATGTTAGGAAAACTTTCTGTACCGAAGGAGTGGTCAAGCATTGCAATAGGTTCCCTGGGGAGGTGATAGAGCCACCATCCCTGGAAGTGTTCAAAAAACATGGTGACAGGGCAATTCAGGACATGTTTTAATGGTCGTGGTGGTCCTAGGTTCAGGGTTGGAGTCTATGATCTTAGAGGTCTTTTCCAACTGAAAGAATTCTATGATTCTATGTCATTTCACATGCATTGGCACATGGCCTAGACTACCTGAATCTTGTGATCTTGACTGGTATTTTCAGAAATGCGACTAATAATTCTTTGTGTTTTATAATAGTGCATGCTTTATATCTAAAGGAACAGAATGCTTTTTGGGAAACACAGGCATTTCAGTATCAATTAATTTTATTATCAACTGTGCAGCTTACTCTATGTACAAGATGGAAAAAACTGTACTATGTTCTCACCAAATAATAAAATAACTTCCCCATGTTTTGAAGTCGTTTGCAAGCTGTTATCAACTCAAGGTAAAGCACAGTGCCTATAGCATTTGACAGACTCAGGTTGTTCCAGCACACCCCTGGTCTCTCTCCTCTTTACTCCTCTGAATTCATTACAGAGGAGTTAAAACTCTCTTCAAAGTACTAGTATTCTGTTAGCATAAACAAAAGTCCAGACAGTGAATCAGCCTGCCCAGATGGAATGGTTTTGTTACTGCTGCTTCCAAAGAAGCTGTATCCTTCCAATGGGAAGTTTTGTTTCTGGAACATCCTGGCCCTAGTACCCAAGGACAAAGCTACCTTCACAGTCATCTTCCCAGCTTTCTTTAGAAAAACGTATTTTGTAAGCACCTAGGTGTACATCGTGCACATCCACATCCAAATCTGCATAATGCAATACCTAGAGTCAATAATAAGCATTCAAATGCTCTAAATATGTATTTTAGATATTGCTGTAATGATCCAGAGCTCTAAATATTAATGGAAATGTCATTCCCTTATACTACCTTCCAAAATATATAATGATGGTGCATTTGACAAATTAAAACCCTCTCCCAAGCATTTAAATAGAAAGACAAACTCTTCTCACTTCCTTGTTGGACTGATGGGAAATACATTTTGCCTTATGGTCATCCAGTACTAACGCGTATTGGTTTGGTTTCTTTTAGTGAAAAACTGTTGGAATTTTAACACCAGCCTTAAAAAACTAAGATATTACAATAATAAAGATTTTTTTAAATGTATTATAAATAATCATAACAAAAATTAAAAGATAACTCCAGAAATGCCAGGAAATTGACAGTGTGGGAAAACTCTTCATAGTTATGTTCAGTATTTTTTAAAAACTAACTTATGGATTGTTTCATTTTCTAACAAAATCTAGGAAACATCTCCTGATAACAGCTGCTATTTGACCAAATAATTAAGGATGTGCTGAAAGCTGCATTAAAGCTAGCTAAGTGGGAGAGTTTCTACAAAGTGATGTCACAGTGAATTAACCAGGGGAGGTCACACTTAGTTAAATATCTTGCAATGCAGAGGTTCAAACCATTCTGTCATCAGGTAATAGCCTGACTGAAAGCAAGACTTATTAATTTTAAATGGATAGGAAATTCAATACAAGATGACTTCAAGAATATGACTGAAATCCAAAGGTTTAGAACAAAAGCAAACAACAATCTGATGTAGTGGGGTTTTGGAGGCTTTGGAGTTTGTTTTGTTGTTTGTCTTTTTTTTTCATTTCTAATAGTTTAATTATTCTTGGCATTGCTAATTAACAAGTGGTTGTTTTGGTTTTTTTCAAGAACAAGTCAGAAATCCTATTATGTCTTGTCTTGTCTTAAGTCTTCCACAAAATCAGTAAGGCTTACATTTTAAAATGTTATTTGCTGGAAAACACAAGACTTCTGTAGTGCTTTGTGCTGTAACTCTCCACCTGAAAAAGAAGGAAGTTGTATTTTTTCTGTTAGTGCCTGTCCAAAGACACACAGCATATGATGAACAGCAAATATTTTCTCCTCTCTGTCCTACACTGTAAATGACTACAGCTTGTTCTGCCTTTGATGAGAAGGATAAAAGTGAATTTGCACACAGCACTGGTTGATTTCATTGCTCTGATGAAACTTGTTGCATAAGACGAACAATTACACACAGATTTTACAACTGGGTGCCATGAGCAAACCTATTGTTAACAGGCCCTAATTTCCCTTGACAGGCCAATACTGCTGGCTTGAGCCTATCACTCACTCCAACTAGACATGTGTGTTGAACACCTGGTTATTCATGCACCTGTTTGTTGCATTAATCACACAGTGAAATCAGTGTCATCTCAGTATCACCACCTGCTGAGAAAGCAATGTTCTGAACTTGCAAGTATGTGGAAATATGGATGCAATGACTGTATAGCTCCTCTGACCTCACTAGAAGAGCATCTCACCAGTGTTTCTGATCATATGAGGCAGAAGATCATAAATACATTTGGATTTGAGGGGCATGTTTTCGTGGAAAAATGTAATGTTCTAGACTTTCTGGCAAACATCTTTTTCCTTTACGAAATATAGTGGGTTTTGACACTGTTGATTCAGCGGGCTGCTTAGTATCACACTGCACATCCAATCCCCAAATACCCATTTTTTTATTTATGTTGTGAAAAAAGATTATGGCTTTGGCAACTGTAGGCCATTGTCACAGAAATCCATAAAAGAAACATTGGTTTCTAAAGCCTTAGTCTCTTCAAAGTTTAGTGGAATAAACCAGGAATAAATTAATTAAAATGGAGCATTGTCAAGAAAAGAGCAAATTTGCTGGCATCTCAGCAAAAGTTTACTCCAAGTTAGATCCTAAAATCCAGCCAAAAAAAAGTGTTCCCCTTGCCTCATGAGCTAATTATTTTTTAGTAATTCAAATAACTTAGAAGTACTATTTAATTTCTTTTCTGCATAAGCTGAGTCATGCTGAGAAGATTAAATGTGATTTTAATGTTGGATTTTTTTTTTCAGTTTAAAAACTGTTTAATCTATGTGATTCATTTTGAAACACTTTTCTACAGCAAAGTTTCCATTTCTACAAAACTTTTGTTTTTTATATTCTAAATTTAAAAGGAGACTAAGTGAGTCAAGAATTTTACAAAACCAAAGAAAAATGATTCCTTCTTTTTCAGGTCATGCAAATCACCTGGATTGATCAGGAGTGCTTTTTTCTCCTTTCTTAATTGAGAAAAACAAAAGCATTTTAAGACATCCTGCTGCCATGTTTATTTCTAATTCAATCAGAAGGAGAATTCTGTTCTCCATAACTTACTGGGCTGATTCATAAAATTCAGAGAGGCATGCCAGTTCTGCCAGTTTTTCCTCCCAAAAATATTCAAGGCTTATCTAGAATGCAAAGAGTTGCAAACCAAAAACAAATCCAAAAACAAACCAAAACAAAACAAAATAAACAAACAAAAAAAAACCCACCACACCACAGAGAGAGGCAGTGAGAGGATATTCAGAGGGATAAAATAACCTGCATCTTGGTAGATTTGTCATTGTGGGATGTTGTTGAAAGGAGTCACTTCAAAATAAGACAAATGGGTTATGCAGGCCTCCATGATGGACAACTACAGAATTTGCTTTTAGTGTTTGTAGCAATACCGTTTAATCACTTTGGAAATAATTTATTTGCAAGCTAGGACAGCATGGCTTTCAGCATCAGATCAATCCTTAAAACTCAGAACAAAACAAATCCCAAGGTTTGAAAGCAAGCTGTCTCTTTATCTGGGGCTGTTTTCAACAAGCACATGTTAATAGCAGTGTTTCAAAAGAATTTAATTTTGAGAGAGTTGGTGCGTATGTAATGTTTCTGAATGAAACAGAATGCTGTGGCTTTATCAGAACCATTGGCAGGAGATATAATGAAAGCATTATTTGTTATTTGTGCAGGGAGATAAAGGAACTTTCCACTCCATAGAATAGCAGTGCTGCGAACGTCCTTACGGCAGAAAGTGTGCCCTCAAATGACAACACAGTCTAAGTCAACCAAAATATCACCATCAGAGGTGTATTTGAGAACTGACATTAGGATGCTTCATGCCTGTGCACATCCAGCCTTTCTCTCACTCAGAGCAGGTGGTGGGAAGTAAAAAAAATCTTGCATTCAGGCTGGGGAGGAAAAGCCAGCTCCTGGCAGCATCCCTCAGGAGAGCTTTTCTCACCTGACTGTCAAGCACCATAGCCACTGCCAGCCACAACCTGCATGCTGCCACCCAAAATGAATGCTGCCACCCAAAATGCTGCTGGTTTGCCTCTCCTGAAGGAGCTATATTTGTATTCTGTTGCCATAGAACTTGTCTCCCCTGTGTGATCAGAGGAAATTGTATGGCTGCATATATCCCCACAGGCGTGTCAGCATTGATGACCTTCCTACAAGTGGAAACCCACCACTGGCACACATAGCCAGGGCCTCCCTCCACACAGCCCAGGGGATACAATCTGTGCTGGAAAACTCTCCACTCCCAAGTTAACCAACCAATCACAGTTAAATTAATCATGTTAATTCAATTTGTTATGCCAGCTGGTGAACAGCATGCTTTTGACTGAAGCAAATCATATGAAATCTGTGACATTTATGACTGGTCTTAACACTTGGGAGCCAGTGGCTTGGAATGAACCAACAGAGGGTTTGGCTGCAAGATGCTTGTGCAGGAGCAGTGCCATCTTCAGGTTTCCACTCTCTTCTCCAGTTAGGAAAAGCCTCTGAATCACCACTGTTTTTATGTCTCAGGAGGTCACTCTACACTAGTGGTTTTCTTACAAACTAAGGTTTCTCATTTTCTCTATATGTGCATATAATGCACAGGAAGGTGATACTAACAGTCAGGATTAGGATATTCACTTTGTCAGACTGAAGAAGAGCAAAAATACCCAGAAAAAAGACTCTATAAAAACACCAGCTAAGTATTTTCAGAACGACTTAATGAGGGCCTGCTAGTACTTCTGTGTTAATTGTGGCAGGTATACAGCTAGTATCCGCTGCATGTTATTTTGTGAACACTGAAACCATAGAGATTTCCTTTTTAATGCTTATCCTGAACCTGTGATTTTCAGTGATTGCTTAAGAGAAGAAATGTTTCCTTTTATTCTTTCTTTTTTTTTTTCTGTTGCCATTCCCCATCTATATCACCAGAGCTACTGATACGTCTTCAATGCACTACAATGTATTTTAATATTTTGGAGTATTTACTGATTACAAGCTTTAGTTTGACATTTTTATGTTTTTCCTGCTAGGAAACCAGTAATGGAAAAAGTGAGATAAATGGGGAAAAAAACATACCCTGTAGAGTTATACACACATTAATTTGTCCTCTGTGTCTACATCGGTATATGCATAAAAGTACATTTAAGTCACATTCAATAGCAAGCTTTACTACTGCAAGTTTTGAACATTAGTGTCTGTGTATCAAAGAGGCAAGACAGACAAGACTGCAAAAAATTTTAGCTAAAATATCTAAGTTTACCTTATATATTTTGGCCTGTAATATGACAGTACTGTTGCCTCAGAAAAATTGGCATTTTACTGATGAAGTTATTTTTTTCAGATGGAAGTAAAAAAAGCAAATGAGGATCTGACAATCTAATTTATCAAAATCTGCTATAATTTATATGGATAGGATTCTATGAAGCATTTGTCACTGAATTATCCCAGCACATAAGCACTATAATGTAGAGTGCCATCAAAGCACTAGAGTCTGGAACTGGAAATTAAACTGCCAAGGGACCTAATTGTGTCTCTTCCTTTGAGTCAAAGTATACAATTTTGTGCTTCTGATTTCTCTCTGGGGTGCTCAGATGAGTGGTGACAGATAAAAACGCAAAAGGTAGCATTTTGGTGGGTTAGAAATTATCCTTGGGGGTGAGTGTTACAGAAAGATGTACTGCCCTCCACTTCATAAAATGTTCCTACCCAATGTCTGCTTCGAGACCTTTATATCTAACAATTACATCCTTCCATCCTTCCACTTTAAGAGTACATCCTCAGTGCTAAGAACTGTTTGTGAGTTTACAACTAAATCCAGTGCATTTCTCTGACCATTTTGACATTTCAGACCACTATGAAGCTAGAAGAAGGAGCAGTGTCTGTTGAAATGTAAAGGGTAAATGTAACTTGTGTTGTAGTTTGGTTTGGTTTTGTTGGTTTTTGGTGTTGTTTTTTTTTAATAAACCTGTAGTATATGGACAATGATTTCCCTTAGAGGAATGTTCTCATTGGCTTAATTCATGGAAAGTTACTTATCTCCCTACCTCAAGGAAAAAACGTGTATCTAATTCCTGAGAATAGTCTATTACATCACATATAAAGAAATGGTTCAATGTAAAGCAAAGTTGTGAGAACTTCCAAAGAGAGCAAAATTTGCCATGCAATCAGATGCTAGTCAGATGAGTCTTTGTTGCACCTATAGGAAATACTTCACAGTTAGCATATCACAAACATTCCTCTCCTGTGAGACGACCTAATGCTGCTGGCCTCTGGTTTTGCCTGGAGTGCAAGTTACAGCAGATATCCTTGCATTACTTAACTAGCTGTCATCAACTGCTTCATTCATTCCATGACATAATATGTGGTATCCTGTGAAAGGCTTGTAAAAGTGTGTTTGCGTATCATTATTATGGGGTACTGATGTCAAACTGGGAATATGCCATGAGCTAAATGCTTAAGAAATCATTGACCTCTGAGAAATGCATAATACAAATAGATTACGTGTGCTTGGAAATATAATATGGATGAAAAATTGTTACAGGGGCTTATTTGGCCTGAATATTGTTAAAGACAGAGCAGGAAGACATGACAGAAGGTTTTCTGAGGTATGAAACACAAATTGGCACAATTATTTTTGTGAACAAAATTTGCTGTGACTAGAACATTTTAATGTGGCTGAATATTGTTCACACCTGACACTGTCTGTCCTTGCCTGATCTGAAGTGTGGATCACAGAGAATTGCTGAAGAGTTGTCTAAAGGACCAAGGTCATTTCAATATAATTAACACAAACTGCATTTTTGTTGGCTTCTGAGCACCTGATTATCTCTCAAGAAAAGAAATAAGACTTAGTCTGAAATCTGCAGAAACTGCATTTTCCTATTCCTCTGCAACTTGTGTGGACTAGTGAAACATAACCTAGGAAAGTAAAAAAGAAAGATTTATTGTATGATTAAGGTATTGGAATAAGACTTAGAAGTTGGATTTATCAGTCCCTTCCATTTTGCCTTATGGAGAACTCTTTCTTAGTCTAAAGAATGAGACTAAATCCCTGCCCTGAATACAATTGCGGTGTGGTTCCTAGAAAATCATTTAGATGCGTGTCCATGGAGGTGAACAAATGCATCCAAGATAATCCAGTTTATACTTGGAGGAAGCTGGATGTCACCTGGAAGTTAGAGAACTGTGATAACTGTGCTGTGCTGCACTTGACCTAAGAAGACTTGTACTTACAGGCTGTGTTTATTAGCTTGAAAATAAAGCCATACCAACACAGCAACACGGCATCTGTCCAATATGGCTCAGAAGAGCCTGGGTCTGTCCATACATGCTTGTGTTAACAAGATCTTGCATTTTTCTGGACTAGTGTTTCAGGTCTGTAATTGATCCATTTAGTTCAAATAATACAAAACCACGTTTTTTTTAAACACTTGTTTAGCTATGGCCTCATCCTGGAGTTGTTTGATATCCACAGAAGTTCATCTGTCTCTTAAAGGTCTCCTTGGTGTGCCCGGGACTGCCTCAGACTTTAAAACATGAGTCAAGAATTTTCCATTCCATCTAACCTGTAGAACTGGACTAATGAGTATGTGCAGCACATTTCTACCCAAACAGTCTCTGCTCAAGGCATTTTCAGGAGCAGAGGAAGAGGGTGTTTTTCATGCAGAAGCTCACTGGTTAGAAATTCACAATGTCTCTGTATGCCTGTCTATACTGACACAGTTGGGAGGTGGAAGAATTCCAGTATCACAAGAAACAGGATACCACTGACCCTGAGTCTTTCTTATGATAGCTAAAAATCACTAACATTTCATAATATCTTAAAAGAAGAAGAAGGGGAGGGAGGGGGGCAGTATTCTTATGGAGATAAATTCTTAAGATTCTCGACAGAAGGGAAAAGGTTCATCTATAAAGCTAGAATAATAGGGGTGTAAAGGAGGCTGATAAGGATTCAGTAAGTATCTTTGTCTTCACTCTTTCTTTCAAGCCACCTTAAGAAATTTCAAACTGAGATGATCACATTTTAAGGACCCACACTGCAGAGTGCATTATCTTGGAAGGTAATATGCTAGACAGAGAAATATGTTCCATATTGTTATGTCAAAACTATCTCTTGGATTTCTGATTCCCTGTCAAAGGGTAATGATAGTGCCACATTGTAACATAAAGAATATGGTAAGGAAAGATAGTTATTCCACTGTCTCCACTATTACTTAATTCCCAAATATAAAGAAGGAAAGAAAACATACACAAAGGGAAAGGTCATTCTGACTGCAGAGTTGGAGATTTCCTGAATAAGAACCCACCAGGTGACCTACTACAGACTATAACCTGAATAAGGAAAGGAATTATTTTATTTTTTTGCTTCCCTTTGCTGGGCACTTAAATTTTTGATAGTCTAATACAGTAATAGAATCTGGAAAATATATGGAAGATTTTCAAAGAATATGTGCTTGTTATGTCCCTTGTTGTATCATTATTCTGCACAACACTATGATTACTGCAATAAAAAGGCAGACATTTTTCTTTTCCTTTTGTAACTTAGCAGAATAGTGGATAAATATTTATTACACAATGTAGAAATTAAATCTCCCAAGTCCTTTAAAAACAAGTCTCTAATGATAAAGTATACTCTGCTCTACTACTTTACATGCTCAAAGAAACACTGCATGGATTTCAGTCATTTCTATGTTAATTTTGTGCTAGAGCTAAAAGGAAAAATTCTATCCAGCAGAGCTTATAGGTACATTTTTGTTCCTTTTATCACACACAGAGTCTTTCTGCACACTGCGTTGTAAATCTAAGCCCAGACACTCCTGGGATAGTCAGATATATTCAAGCTGATCCAGCTTTTGATGAAATGAAGAAAAAAATGCAAGCTGAAATGTATTCGTTAATATAAATTTAAACAATACCTCCAAATGGCAACACTACAATTCTTTCTCTGCCTTTCTTGTCAAGATTTTCTTGGTCTCCTTTTCACCAGCTAATATTAATGTTTTTCAGTGACAGTGGCTTATTCAAAATCTCAAACATATGATTGTGTCAGTTCCATGTACATGTTTGTTACTTTTCATTATTATTTCAAGTAATCCCTGTGTGCAGACATTGGAGCACTCCACAACTCTTTGGAAGCTCAGGTTGTGACTTCAGGTTCTAGAAAGGGACACTGTTTTCTCTTTTCTTTTTCTGCCGTGTTCCACTTCTAGCTTTGTAACATATTTTTGGTCAGATTTCTAAATAAACTTAGCCTCTGAGATCTGTTGAAAGACTGGCCACACAGCACTGGGGCCCAGCTGAGAGCAGAAACCTCTGCATAACCAAGTCTGTAAAAGTCTGCTGTGGCTAGAAATGGGGATGGCCATACCGTGAGTCCCGTGTCCAGTTCTGGGCCCCTCAGTTTAGGGAAGATGTTGAGTTGCTGGAATGTGCCCAGAGAAGGGCAACAAATCAGGTGAGGGGTTTGAAGCACAAGCCCTATGAGGAGAGGCTGAGGGAGCTGGGGTTGCTTGACCTGGAGAAGATGAGGCTCAGGGGAGACCTTATGGCTGTCTACAACTATGTGAAGGGAGGTTGTACCCAGGTGGGGGTTAATCTCTTCTCCCAGGCAAGCAGCACTAGGACAAGAGGACATAGTCTCAAGCTGCACCGGGGAGGTTTAGGCTGGATGTTAGGAAGAAGTTCTTCACAGAAAAGGTGATTGGCCATTGGAATGGGCTGCCCAGGGAGATGGTGGAGTCACCGTCACTGGAGGTGTTTAGGAAGAGACTGGATGGAGTGCTTGTTGCCATGGTTTAGTTGATGAGACAGTGTTGGATGACAGGTTGGACTTGATGATCTCAAATGTCTTTTCCAACTTGGTTAATTCTATTCTATTCTGTTCTAGTCTAGTCTAGTCTAACAAAAACCAGGGAAATTGTTTCCTTTCAAAAATGACCATAGTGGACTGCTCATGATAGTGACAACATTAAGATGAAAACAGTCTGTATGTTCCTCTCAGGCTAGCAAATTTGAGGGGTGGTCATTTCGTTCTGATAGCAGGCAGAAACACCAGCAATCAGCTACCATTAAAGGATGCTTTTTAGTCTGTGGTTGCTTTCTCACGATAAGGGTGTAGTAAACATAATACCACTTCTGGCAAACCTCCTCTCTTCCTCAAACTCATGCTTATTCTGATGGTCATCTTCTGGCTCAGGGACACATACACAAAACAATTGTCAGCTCTGAATACCAGCAACAAACTGTAGCTCCTTTTAATTCCAGTAGAAGTCTCACTGACTGAAATAATTTCTTGTTTCAGTAAGTGCACCTGTGAGTGACTTCAGCAGGTTGTCTTCCCAAATAATCACCCAAATCAAACTGGACTTGGCTTTGGTAGGTCATCCCCTGAAGCCCTTCTGGGTTGCAAAGATTTCTGAAACAAGCTGTGGGAAAGAAAACAGGCCTACTACAAGGATGGAGAATGTAAATCTTACAGAAATTTTCATACATTGTCATTCAGTTCTAAGTCATAACTTTTACAAGGTGCTACTCATAGTTTTTCACCTCATTCCTAAAACTAATCATCTAAAGTGTAAAAATTCATCAATTAATTGTATTCAGTGATACTATAAGAGAAGACTCACAACCCTAGTGATGTTAAAACCACAAACAGATAGTTTGTAAAACAGTTCATTAACTAACACGTGAGAAATCCCTACTCATATATATATAAAATATAAATAATATATAAATTATATATAAATTATATATATGTATACTCATATATATATTATTATTTTTATATGTATATATAATTAGGCGTGTTTTATTACATTGTGCCTGTGCGATTCCTCTCCTTGAATATGGTTTTGAACAGGAAGGAAGGTATCTTTAGCTTCAGAAGTGCAGGTAGTAGTATTAACAGACACTAGATTTGAATATTTTATGTTTGGTCACAAACAAAATAAATGGCTAAGACAAAATAAATGAGAACAGCTGGACAACACCCCACATACTGTTCTCTCCATTTATGAAATATTACTAGAATTCAGTTCCTTTTGCATTTTGGGAACTTTCAATTAAAGTGTGTCTTAAGCATAATCTTCTCAAAGATTTTCTCTTCTCTTCTTCTTTTTTTTCTGCACAACTTTTTTTAATTCAATTAAGTATCTTATTCACCCTCACTTAGCTGAGGGGTATTACTGCTTTCACTTCAGAAAAGCACAATCTTACTTCAATGTTTTCTAGGTAGGGAAACTGCAGATATTCAAAAGACCTCTCTATGTAAAATAGAAGAATAACAACGTAATTCTTGAGCTAGTTTTCTAAAAAACTATTTCCTAAAATCTGTTTCTTGGCTAGCTTTAATTTGTGCTGTCAGATTAGTATTTTAAGATGAGTCTTTCCATGTCCAACAAGAGTTTGACCTACTAAATCTGTGGATAAAACAGAAACATCGGTATCCATCATTCTTCAGAAAGGGTTCTGACCCTCATGTGTCTGAAGAATGAATGTGAAACCAAAAAAAGGTGCAATATCAAGCACTTTTCAGCGACTCTTGGACTTATGGTCAGATGAGGTGGAAACACTAAATGGACAAGCTGTGGCTTATTTCCTTGTACCAGTGTGATTGCACACACTCTCTGGCAGCTACCTCTAGACTGGAGGATGTCCTGATAGGCCCATTGTACAGTCCTTTTGTCTGAAGGGACTTTTATAGCTGCAGTTAATTAGTGTTATCTCTCAGCCATACACACTATCTGGTAAATGGCAAACATTTTTACAAGTGGGCAAAAATAGGGATGTGTAGCACTCAAGCCAATCAAGTTAGGAATCTACACTGCAAATGTACTCTAGTGCTGAGGATCTTTAGTAGATTTGGAATTCATCAGTTATGCCAGCTGTTTGGCCAGATGAATGTAGTTACTAAATCCCTAAAGAGATAAAATTAGCCATCTGCTGCAACTTCTTGATTTTCCCTGTATTTTCATTCTGTGTGACAATTTCTACGTTATTCTAGAAACAAAGATCCTGTGATAAAGTACAGGTAAGCTATATATCGGGGCCAGGGGTGGGGGTGGGAAGGGGAAGACACAGAATGATTCAGTGATTTTTTCATGCAGTAATTCTAATCCTAAATTAATCTTGAAGGTCTCTTCCAACCTAGTTTATTCTATTCTATTCTAAAGGTTCCTTGAAGTTGTAAGCCTAGTAAGAACATTGCTATGAACCAGATGTAATTTCTATTATCTCTTTGTCTTTCTAGTCCTCTTAGTATGTCCTCTAGGCTGTAGTTTATTGTGGTGTCTGCAATGTTTTGTTATAACCGGATCCATCTTAATGTACTGTTACTACAGTGCCAGTCATTTAAGGGATGGAAAGAATGTCCTATGAGCAACAGCTAAGAGCTTTTAGCTTTTCTAGTTTGAAGAAAAGGAGGATGAGGGGCAACCTCATCTTTATCTACAGCCTCCTGAGGGAAGTTTTAGACTGGGTATTAGGAGAAGGTGGTCAAACACTAGAACAGGCTTACTAGAGAGGTGGTCAATGCCCCAGCCTATCAGTGTTTCACAAGCATTTGGACAATGCCCTTAATAACAAACTTTAACTTGGTCAGCCCTGGAGTGGTCAGGCTGTTGGACTAGATGATTTTTGAAAGTCCTTTCCAACTGAAATAATCCTATTCTATTCTATATTTTATTCTATTCAATTCAATTGGATTTGATTAATTTTTGGAGTTGTACCATAACTCACCAAAGAATGTCTTGGGCTGATGTTAAATCAGCCATACTTTCAAATATTTAACAACACACTTGTCTGTCTGGGCCTCTGGAAGTCCAAGATTAAGCACATGATGGACTAAGGGCCAGAATACATCTTCAGAATGCCTTTCAGAAGCAAATCAAATGAAGTGCAAGGAGTTGAATCTTACTCTTGACATAAATGGGCTCAGAGATATGCTCATTGGCTTTGCCTGGAATCAAGGGTCCTGGAAGACCACACATTCAAAATATCTGTGCAGGTTCCATATGACCCAATTCAGATCAAGAAGCAATATTGCTGGTTTAACCCTAAATAATAAACCCTTACAAAGTATCTGTGCCATTGCACTCTACAGCATGATGGCAAGCATGTCTAAAATCACTTGTACAACAATGAGCAAACAACTTCCAGATAATTCAGGTAAATAAGTAGCATCAGCTCCTCAGAGATGTATCAGTATCACCAAAGTTGGAAGAGACCTCAAAGATCATCGAGTCCAAGCTGTCACCACAGACCTCATTATTAGACCATGGCACCAAGTGCCACGTCCAATCCCCTCTTGTAAATTCTTCATGTGCTAAAACTGCCCTAATAGCATGACCATTCAGAAAATAAAACTTTTTTCCCCTGTGTCAATCACAGAAACATCACAGAAAGATGCAAAGAAAATATCCCATTAATAAAATGTCCTGATTAAGCACACACAAAGCATGGATTGTCAGAACATTTGCAACTTGAGCAAAGTTCATGCAGTTTCTACTATTTTTTAATCAGAAAATTAATCTATAAATTTTGTTGTAGTATCTGCATCTAGAGTGGTAGTATCTTCCATGGAGTTCTAATAGTTAAATGAAGAGGTTTTCTGGTTTGTCTTTTTTCAGTTCAACTTCCAAAAATACATGTATTTTAAAATTACAAAAGTAATCCAGCTAGTGTTGAAGACACCTTTTCCTAGAATTAACTTCAGGTTTTAAAGCTACAGATCAGCCTGGAGGTCTAAAGCATGGGTTGGGCTGGGTTTGGGGTTTGTTTTTATTTTTTCAAAAAAAAACTTAACATTTATTACTGTCAATATGAAAACCAGTGGTGCTGTCAATATGAAAACCAGTGATAGTGCAGGAAACTGGAGAATACATTGCCTCTCATTTTAAAGATGAAGGATTACATTGCCTAACCTTATATGTCCATCTTAAAATAACAAAGTAATGGAAACAGTATGAGGTTCCAAGTAGATTCCTATTCCGCCAAAGCAAATTTTAAGGATCAATAGATTTGCTGACGAGTGGAAATTACTTCCATATTGAAGATGTGTTCAGAAGTGCAGATCGTTTCTCAGGAAGTATCATCAATTCTCTGCTGCCCCACGCTGAAAAACTCATCAGCTTTGGAGTTTGCTTGCCATTGCCATTTTCAGAACCCAAAGTGATCATTCACTCCATGAAAGAGTTGAGGGAAGGATCTGCTTTGCCCTTTTGGAAACTATCTTGAGCTAGAAGCCTTGTGACTTGTGCGTAATATCACAGAGCTTGCTTATCATGGAGCTTGTTTAATCTCAATTTCTGCCAAATTCCTCTTCCTATTTGCTCTGCAGTGACAGCAGTAAGCACAGGTTCATCTAGGTCTTTCTCTCAGCTATGTTATGGAGCCAAATGTGATCCTTTCTCAGTGCAGTGTGTGTAGGGTTGCTATGGCAAGTCGTTAAATACAAGTTTAAGTAACTGAAGTCTGAACAGTTATGTTTTCCAGGCCTGAAAAAAAAAAAACATTTAAATCCCAACATATTACATCTAGAATACCTAAAACAAAGGCAGGAAACTGAAGACCATTTCAAGCTCAGTTCCAGAAAGAGGATTTAGTTCCTTCTTCCCATTTGATTGGAACAAGGAGCCCTGGGGTCAGGTCATCTTTCTAGGACATAGAGCACCTTTTGTTTGGGAATACCTGGCTTCATGGGAACTGCCTTAGGAGAATTGTTTAGGACACATCCCACCACAGAGAAAACATAACTACAGATTTGCTAAGCCTCTTTTTTTTTCCCCTCCATTATTGCCAGGAACCTGTGAGTTCCTGAAGCAGTTATCTGGTGTTTAGAAGGTCCTTAAGGAGAGCATTTCATTTTTTCAGAAGTTTAAATGGCAGCAAGGCATAGAAGCTATTCCTATGCAAAGTTTTTATTTATTTTTTTTAAAGCAGCAATTATTTTATTTTACAGATGCATGCACTGCAAGAAAGGTTCTTTTAGGCTTGTTGGAATACAGTTTGCTAGTAATCTTCACATAGGCAGTTTGGCCTTACTAATACTTGCTATGAACGATCCTTCTCCTCATTTTAACCATGTGTTCACAAGAAGGCAATTTTTTGCCAACATTGTGAAAAGTCTATTATTTCATGCAAGAAAGGCAAAAATCAATATACTACAACAAAATGACTGCCTCATATTCTTTATCATTCTTACATCTAAGCCAATATGTTTCCTTTATTATATATATATATATATATATATAACATTATGGTGGGCTTTTAAAATGTTGAACCACCAGATATTAACATGCATTAGGAGTTTCACATTCTGGTGTGAGAAAGTATTATAACATGAGAAACCTGGAAATTTGTTTTTATTGCTTTTAGAAAGAGGGTTTTGAAATTGCAGTTTAAAAGAACAAAAAAAAGCAAACAATCAAAAAATGTGGGCTTTTTCTTAAGGATAATATAATAGGTATTTGTAAAAAATATTACAAATCCTGACGTTAGCTTTGGTGAATTTTGGAGAACATGTATGCTCACATGCTACATAGGTATAATTCAATATGTAGCTAGCTTGAGGCTAGCTCAGCAACCCACATACATCAGCAACAGCAACACTATAAAATACTCCCTGCACTTGAGTTGGATCAGGTTATGTGTAGTGTGGCCTTGGTTCAAAATGGTAGCTCTACTGCCTATAATTAATATTTGGCCTCGGAGGGGAAGTAAAAAAGCTGTCCACCATTAACAAAACTGAAAGAATCATCGTCACAATCGTGATTGTATGAAAACGTTTGTGGCAGGATACTTATATTTTTGTGACTTTTTCCAGAATAAAAGATTAATTAATGGGGTAGAATGTCAAGATATACATAAACACCTGGCAAAGCACTGACACATCTGGAGCTCCCACAGTATTTACATTACATGTGTCTTGCCACTGTGCTTTGCAGATGTTACAGCACAGACAATGATAATTAAAAGCAGTAGGTTACCATGGCATTTTGTTGACTGCCAATGGGCATTTTGTTGACTGCCAATGAACAATTTGTGTGCTTGTGATCTGAGTGAAAACTGTCAGGTAAGTTGTTCGTTGGAGGAAGATGATGATGTTTATGAGTGGCAATGAGTTTATTGAAGCCATTTACCTTATGCTCTGGGGCAAGAAGCAAAGATTTCAGAGCACTAAAAAGTTAAAGGAATCACAATATAGTCATGTAAAGAAGATGCTTAAAGCAGAATAAACTATCATGCTTAAATATAAATCCAAAATGCATACATTAACATGCCACAATTTCAGCACTATCAGCTATTACTCTCAATCATTAAATATAGAAGGGATTATAGAGAAAAGAAAGTTGGGTGCTGACAGAAAAAAAAAAAAAAAATTGGAAATAAGTTGTGGTAGTTTTACTGATTTTCCAGTGCTGTGCACTCAGGTACAAATGGGTTTGTTTCAGGATTGCAGAAGACGCAGAGCACAGACTCCCCTTCAGTTCCCAGCTCAGGGGGGGCTCATCAGCCTCCTGTTATATGCTCACAATTTTGGATTTGAACACGCAAAAACTCAGCACCCCCCAGCAACTGTTTATATCTACATTCCTGGAGAGAAAGGCAACCTTTTCAGCTTTGATAAAAACCTGTTGTGAGCTTGTGTGAGAGACTAATAAGTTTGTCTCTCTTGGTGAGCTCAACAAAGATAAAATCACTTGCTGTTTGCCCAGACAATATGTATTGGGCAGAGCCACTAAGGGCTCTTGGAAGGTGCAAAGATAACATTGCTCACTGGGCCACAGCTGGCCTACAACAATGACCCAGCCATTCACGCCTTCAGGGCAAGATAATCTCCACCCATCAAGTACCCTGGGCAGGGTAACACAATGGTTTTTACCACCTGTTTCCTGATGTGTAAGGAATGTGGAGGGCTTGTCTGGATGGAGACGGGGCAGACGGAGATTCCCCCCCACCCCCCATCCAAAATCTTGCCCAAACACACAGCAATACACAGAAAGATTTCCGGGGAATTGACCTAAGGATTATTTCCTGCCCCTGGAATTCCTGAGGGACAATATTTGAATACATACCTAAGGACTAAAAACCGTATAAAAGACTTGAGCAACTACTGGTTTGTAGAGAGAAACAGAGGAGAGAAACAGGGGAGAAAAACGGGGAGAAAAACGGAGATGAAGGAAAACACAGGAGACAGACCATGCCGCTGAGAAGGGAAAGCCGGGAAAATGCTGCTCCGGAGAAAAGAGGCTGTCCAGAGGACCACAGCTCTCCTCCAGCCAAAGCCTCAACACTCTTTCTCTACAGACTCAGGCTGCCCAGAGGAGCCTCAGCACTGTTCCTGTACCAACCCAACATCTCCCCAGAGGACCACATCTCTTCTCCAGCAAAAGCCTCAGCACCGTTTCTCTACAGACCCAACATCTCCTGCAGCACCTTTCCTCCACAGACTTTAACTGTCTTGGGGGGGATGAGGGGTGTGGTAATATAATTCCTTTCCTCTTCTCTCTCTCTTCTCTCTCTCTCTCTCTATTTTCTCCCTCTCCCCTTCTTATGTCCACTTTATTTATGTAATAAATAGTCTAGCTGTTGATACTTTGGCCTCGTTTGTGCCTCTAATTTCACAACACGGGAATGTTCTAAAAGAACTTGAGTCCCTTTCCCTCTCTGGACCGAGACAGCTTGTGACAATCTTCATGCGAATGCCAGGAGTTATATGGAAATTCAAAGATTTTCACCAGTGCCTACTGCAATCCAAATAGATAATGGTAAGCTGTGTCTACTTAATGTCCATAAATGTCACATGAACATTCTTCTGAGTTTACTGAAATTTCATTCCAAATTTATTTCACATCTTCATCTAAAAATCCCTGTATTTTTTCTCAAGCTAATAAATATCTCACCTTTCTTCTGTCCTGAAATTTTTCTAATGCAAAGCAGCCCAGAATAATTGGAAATACGAGTATACCACCTTCATTACAACACACCAAATGTTCAGTTATTATGTATCAGGCTACCTGTTTGCTGAAATGCCCAGAAACGAGCATGGTTTTCAAGTGCAGCTTGAATTCTTTGCATTTGCCTTGATTTCTGAAGCTGCATGACGCAGTCATGTTATGCGATCTTGTTTTTCTCCATAATCTAGGAACTTCTAATTATTTCTTTTTTACTTAGAATCACAGAATCACAGAATGTTAGGGGTTGGAGGGGACCTCAAAAGATCAACCAGTCCAACCCCTCTGCCAGGGCAGGACCACCTATACCAAATCACACAGGAATGCATCCAGGTGGGTCTTGAATATCTCCAAAGAGAGACTCCACAACCCCCTACCCTGGGCAGCCTGTTCCAGTGTTCCATCACCCTCTCAGTGAAAAAGTTTTTTCTCATGTTTGCATGGAACTTCCTATGCCTCAACTTCCAACCATTGCTCCTTGTCTTGTCATTGGGCATCATTGAGAAGAGCCTAGTTCCATCCTCTTGGTATTCATCCTTTACATATTTATAAATGAATGTGAATGAGGTCAACCCTCAGTCTCCTCTTCTCCAAGCTAAAGAGACCCAGTTCCCTCAGTCTCTACTCAGAAAGAAGATGTTCCATTCCCCTAATCATTGTTGTGGCTCTGTGCTGGACTCTTTCAAGCATTTTCCTGTCCTTGAACTGAGGGGCCCACAACTGGACACAATGTTCCAGATGCAGCCCCACCAGAGTAGAGGGGCAGAGTAGAGGGGGAGGAGAACCTCTCTTGACCTACTGCCCACACCCATTCTAATACAGCCCAAAACAGTGTCAGCCTTCTTGGCCACAAGAGCACATTGCCAGCTCATGGTCAACCTTCCATCCACTGGGACCGCCAGGTCCTTTCACTTCAGATTATAAGCAAATGCTCAAAGTTGTGATCCTGATACCAGATCCTAGCAGGCAAGAAAATGATTAATAATTGAGGGGGTGCACAGGGCTAGTGATCAGTGGTCTGATCTGAACACAGGTGTTTTAGTTTCTGCTTTTCCTCCTGACAAAGACAGTTTATGATCATAGATCCATCATTTTTCCTCTGAATTTCTATTTCAGTTTCCCTTGGCAAGCTCTCTGTAGTCTGTTCAAGCTGCATTTAGGCTTTGAAGTGAAAACAGTGAAGCATATGTTTAAGTACCTGTTGCCAGACCATGCCAAAGGACTTGGTGCTCTGCAGATTTAAAATTTCTGTTAGATTTATGCTTATCAAACGTGTGTATGTAATTAATATGCTACATACTACTCTGAAACGGAATTTTGTTTCTAGGAATCAAGACATGATATTAAAAAGAGGAAATACAAGTTGAGGTGCTTTGTGTTTCAGTTTTGGGGGTAGTTTTGTTTGCTTTTAATAGATGTTCTTCTCCAGATCTCTGTATTGCAGAAGGAGATGCAGGGTGTGAAGCACTATGAATACCTGTTTTACAGCTGATATAAAAATGCATTAAAATATTTACTCTAAATGGTTTATTGCCTGGGTTTGTAGTGATGATTTTTACTTTTCTTTTTTTTTTTTTTTTTTTTTTTTGCTACGGAGCCAAGACAGGACACAAAAATGCAACACTTAGTTGTGAGCACAGCATAAAGATCTGGGAAATTATAACATTGAAAAGATTAGAATGTGGCTCTAGTTATTGCCTACCAAATCCTTATTATGCAGCAAATGTACCTAGGTAAATACTTGGGTACAAGCAAATCTAAACTATTCTCTGACAGTGATTAACAAAAGTTGGAAGTATTTCTGTGGGAAACTGTGATGAAGCTGTGAACCCTTTGAGGGGCCAAGAAAAGACTGACATAAAAAATATTGCTGTGTATCCGAGAGAAAATACTGTTATGTACCCGTGAATGAATACATTGTCATGTACCCTTGAATGTATGGAAAGTCCCTGGGGTGAATGTGTAGTTTGTTTGAGGCAGAGATGTTGCAAGATTGAGATAGAAGAGTATCTGAAGAAGAAACCTGGACTTAGCTCAGCAAATAACTGTAGCAATGTATCAGCAACCAATAAGAATCTTGTGAATAGCTGGTTAACCAATCAGACATAGCCACACTGACCTAACATAGATACAAATACGTGGTGCTTGCAGAAATAAATTACTTTCTACTTTGTACTCTGCTTGTGTTTATCTTTGTCACTTTGGTCATCACTTTATCCCTATACAGGGCCATATCTTTATGATTTCTACTCAAAAAGTCCTCAGCATTTCCAAAACCAATGAAGTTTTCTGTACTTAAAACTTTCCACCTTTTGCACAGATTCCAGTTATCAAATTCATAGAAACACAGAATTATAGAATCATAGAATCATAGAATCATAGAACCAATAAGGTTGGAAAAGGCATCAGAGATCATCAAGTCCAACCTATTACCCAACACCATTTTATCAACTAAAACATGGCACCATGTGCCTCATCCAATCCCCTCTTGAACACCTCCAGGAACGGTGACTCCATCACATCCCTGTGCAGCCCATTCCAAAGGCAAATCACTCATTCTGTGTAGAACTTTATCCTCACCTCTAGCCTTAACCTCCCCTGGTGGAGCTTGAGACTATGTCCTCTTGTTGTGGTGCTGGTTGCCTGGGAGAAGAGACTAACCCCCACCTGGGTACAACCTCCCTTCACATAGTTGTAGACAGCCATAAGGTCTCCCCTGAGCCTCCTCTTCTTCAGGTCAAGCAACCCCAGCTCCCTCAGCCTCTCCTCATAGGGGTTGTGCTCCAAACCCCTCACCAACTTTGGTACCTTTCTCTGGGCACATTCCAGCAACTCGAGGTGCTCAGAAGGAGACTTGATAGGGTGCTTGGTTGCATGGTTTAGTTGATTGGGTGGTGTTGGATGATAGGGTGGACATGATGATCTTGAAGGTCTCTTCCAACCTGGTCTATTCTATTCTATTCTATTCTATTCTATTCTATTCTATTCTATTCTATTCTATTCTATTCTATTCTATTCTAACATCTTTCCTAAACAGAGGGGCCCAGAACTGAACACAGGACTCAAGGTGTGGCCTAACCAGTGCTGAGTACAGGGGCACAATGACTTCCCTGCTCCTGCTGGCCACACTATTTCTGATACAGGCCAGGATGCTATTGGCCTTCTTGACCACCTGGGCACATTGCTGGCTCATATTCAGCCTAGCATCAACCAGTACCCCCAGGTCCCTTTCTGCCTGGCTGCTCTCCAGCCACTATGACCCCAGCCTGTAGTACTGCATGGAATTGTTGTGGCCAATGTGCAGAACCAGTCACTTAGATGCGTCAAATCTCATGCCATTGGATTCCGCCCATCTGTCCAGCCTGTCAAGGTCTCTCTGTAGAGCTCTCCTACCCTCTAGCAGATCAACACCTGCCCCCAGCTTGGTGTCATCTGCAAATTTGCTGATGATGGACTCAATACCCTCATCCAGATCATCAGTGAAGATATTAAAGAGCATGGGGCCCAGCACTGATCCCTGGGGGACACCACTTCTGACTGCCTACCAGCTGGATGTGGCACCATTCACCACCACTCTCTGGGCCAGGCCATCCAGCCAGTTCCTAACCCAGCTCAGAGTGCTGCTCTCCAAGCCACGGGCTGACAGCTTGGCCAGGAGTTTGCTGTGGGGGACAGTGTCAAAGGCTTTGCTGAAGTCCAGGTAGACTACATCCACAGCCTACCTCACATCCACCAGGTGGGTCACCTGCTCATAGAAGGAGATCAGGTTGGTCAGGAGGACCTGCCCTTCCTAAACCCATGCTGGCTGGGCATGATCCCTTGGCCATCCTATAAGTGCTGTGTGATTGCACTCAAGACAACCTGTTCCATAATCTTGCCTGGCACTGAAGTCAGGCTGACAGCTCTGTAATTCCATGGTTCCTTCTTCTGGCCCTTCTTGTGGATGGGCATCACATTGGCCAGCTTCCAGTCATCAGAGGCATCTCCAGTGTGTCAGGACTGTTGAAAGATGATGGAGAGGAGCTTGGCCAGCTCATCTGCCAGCTCTCTCAGCACCCTAGGTTGGATCTCATCCTGTCCCATGGACTTGTGGGGATCCAAGTGGCTAAGCAGGTCTCTAACTACTTCCCCCTGGATCACAGGGGAACTATACTGATCCCTGACTCCATCTGCCAGCTCAAGAGGCCAGTTGTCTGGAAGACAACATATCCTGCTATTAAAAATTGAGACAAATGCCTTTTCCTCATCTTTAGTTACAATAGTCCACTCCATGTCCACGAAGGAGTGGAGGTTGTCCTTGCCCCTCCTCTTGCTATTAATATATTTGTAGAAGGATTTTTTGTTGTCCTTCACAGCAGTGGCCAGTCTAAGCTCCAAATGTGCTTTTGCCTCTCTTTTTTTTCCCCTACCTGACCTAGCAACATCCTTAAACATTTCATGGGTTACCTCTCCTTTCTTCCAAAGATGATACACCCTCTTTTTTTCCCTTAATTAATTCAGAAGTTCATTGCCCATCCAAGCTGGCCATCTGCCCCAGTGGCTCATCTTCCAGCACATTGACACAGTCTGTTCCTGTGCCTTCAAGAATTCTTTCTTGAAGTAGGTCCAGCCCTCCTGGACTCCTTTGTTTTTAAGGGCTGTTTCCCAAGGAACCTTCTGAGTTAGTTCCTTGAGTAACCCAAAGTCTGCCCTCTGGAAGTCCAGAGTGGAGGTTTTGTTGCTGCCCCTCTTAGCTGGAATGCATATTGAAAACTCAATTATCTCACGGTCACTTGACCCCAGATAGCCTCCAACCACCACATCTCCCACCAGGGCCACCCTTTCACCCTTTTTCCCTCACCTGTCTCTCCTGAAGAGCCTGTAGCCACCAATTACAGTGCTCCAGTCATGTGAGTAGTTCCACCACGTTTCTGTGATGGCAACTACATCATAACTTTCCTGCTATAACAAGGCTTCCAGCTCGTCTTGTTTGTTGCCCATGCTTCGTACATTAGTATACATGCACTTCAGCTGGGCTGCTGGTTTCACCCCTAACTCCAGCTTATCACCTTCAGGCTCCTGTCTGAGGGTACTGGATTCAGCCCCTTCCCCCTTCAAAACTAGTTTAAAGACCTATCAATGAGACCTGCCAACTCCCTTCCTAGAACCCTTTTCCCTTTGTGGGATAGGCTGTTCTCATGTGCTAGGATTATGCTCAAAACTGAAAGAGAAGAGGCTGGACTACCTTTGTAGCACTAAGGGAGCCATCTGGACTGATCAGTGTGAGGAAACTTGCACTTGACAGAGTTGCTTCATTGTAAAATTGTTTCCATTTAACTTGAACTTCCATTATTCATATTAAGCAAAACAAAGCATAATAAAGGTTATCGATCATAAAACCTGGGTTTATTCTTCTCCAAACTCATGTGTTGCCACCATAAAGCAAAAGACTCAAGCAACTGACTTTTATTAAGTAGAGAGAGCATTGTTAAGTTCTCTCCACTACATGGCTGACCTACTTTGGAAACGTCTGTCACACACCAAGAGAAGAGAGATTCCCAAACACTTAAGTGACAGAAGTTTTGAGAGAAAAGAGTTTCTTGAGACACTGGAATTGTGTCTGTTGACCAATAGAATACATCCGATACTTGCTTTTGAACATTTCTTCCTATGGTAATATCCATCGTGTTTGTTCTGATCCTACCACAGTGTCATTGGAAAGCTCTGTAGTACAATATATGGTTGCATCAATAAATCTGACATTTTTCTGTTTGTCATGGCCGATGGTCTTATCTCTGTATGAGGCTCCCTAAGATAAACTGTGAAGGATGAAGGGTACAAACATATTTACTTCAAAATTATTAGAAATAATTTTCCTCTAAGAAACAGAGGTAAATGTGAGTAATCTTCTTTTCTTATCCTTCTGTATGCAACTCCTTTTCTAGGCCCAAAACCTGGAACCAAAAGTCTTGGTTCAAATTTGAAAGGGCTCAGTGATGAAGTGAATGCCTTGAGCATGCATGTTCCCTTTCCTCGTAAATATTGGACTAAGGTAATTCTCTCTACTTAGGGAGAAAAAAAAATACATAGAAATTATCAAAATGTTACTATTTTCTTCAATGGAAATCAACCCCAATAACAAACTGGAATGCTGGCTGGTGCTTAATGACTGAAATACCGGTCTCTATTTTACAGTCCTTTTCTTTCTTTTTCCCGAGGAGACACCTGCAAGACCCCATAGATTATTCACAGTTGCAAGAATTTCTTGGGTTTACATTGGTCAGGAGGTTGCTGAATTTGTCCCATTCAAACAGTCAAGTAATAGTACAAGCAAGAGACCGTCATTTGACAGGTAGAGTCCTAGCTGTAAGTATTTTCACAGGAGTGCACTGCACATAGATAGAACACCAAAACCATACCAGACAGGCAGGTCCTGGTTGCTCCTTCAAGGCTGAAAAATCTTCTCAGAACCCCAGAGCAAGAACAGAGAGGGAAGGAATGCATGTTGGCACTTCTGAGTGACAAAGATGTCTGTTCCACCTTCACAGGCTTTGATACCATGGTGGCAAGCTTTTCCAGGGAGAACGTGAGCTGCAAAGCCACCAGGTGACAGCAACTTCCAAGGTAGCAGACCCCATTAACTGCTGTGAACTGTGCTGGGGGTTCTAGAGGGTGTGTAAGTAGCCAAGGGAGCCCAGCCGTGATTCTCTCAGATTGCTTGTGCCTCAGGACCTGCAGTTACTGCTTGATCTGAGGAAGGAATTGCTTTAGCACTGGTCTGGCAGATCACAGTATCACAGTACTTTAGAGGTTGGAAGGGACCTCCACAGATCATCAAGCTCAACCCCCCTATGCCAGAGCAGGATCACTTAGAGTAGTCTGCAAAGGAATGCATCCAGATGAGCTTGGAATGTGTCCAGAGAAGAAGACTCCACAACCTCTCTGGACAGCCTGCTCCAAGGCTCTGTCATCCTGACTGTAAAGAAATTTCTCATCATGTTGAGGTGAAACCCACTATGTTCAAGTTTGTATCCATTGTTCCTTGGCTTATTACTGTGCTTGGCCCCCTCCACTTGACACCCACCCCTCAGATGTTGACAGACATTGATCAGATCACCTCTCAGTCTTCTCTTTTCGTGACTAAACAGGAAAGGTTGCCATGTCCTTTACCAATTAGTTGCCTTCCCTGTGCTACATGATGTGCTTGCCTGCTGAGATTTGAGCTGGCAGCTCAGACAGAGTTTGTTCCCACTGACAAAAAAAAAAAAATCACTTATAATCACAGAATTGTTAGGGTTGGAAGGGACCTCAAGAATCATCTAGTTCCAACCCCCACCCTGCCATGGGCAGGAACACCTCACACTAAAGCAGAGTTGTTCAGAGCCACATCCAGCCTGGCCTTAAAAACATCCAGGGATGGGGCTTCTACCACCTCCCTGGGAAACCCGTTCCAGTGTCTCACCACCATCATGGTGAAAAACTTCTTCCTAACATCCAATCTGAATCTACCCATTTCTAGTTTTGTTCTGTTCCCCCGAGTTCTATCATTACCTGGCACCCTAAAAAGCCCCTCATCAGCTTTCTTGTAGGCCTCCTTCAGATACTGGAAGGACACAAGTAGGTCTCCTCAGAGCCTTCTCTTCTCCAGACTGAATAGCCCCAACTCCCTAAGTCTGTCCTCATAGGAGAGGAGCTCCAGCCCTCTGATCATCCTCATGGCCCATCTCTGGGCATGTTCTAGCACCTCCAGATCCTTCCTGTACTAGGGGCTCCAGAACTGGACTCAGTACTCCAGGTGGGGTCTCACCAGAGCGGAGTAGAGGGGAAGAATAACTTCCCTCAAGCTGCTGGCTATGGTCCATCTCCCCAGGCTGAAACTGCAATTATTGTGCTTCTCAATGCGTCAAGAGTATAATGAATGACCAGGATATGTGTAAGGAAGGAAGATAAACCTAGAAGGGAGATTCACAATGAAACCTCAGTCCAGAATGGAAACTTTCCCCTTCGTTCTTAATTGAAGTTAAGGGACACAACATCCCTGGTTTTCCCAGCCTTCCTTCTTCCTCCTTCCAAAGTGGCCTGTTTTGAGGATTGGAAGATTGGGTCAAGAAATAGGAAAGGAGCTATGAATATATGTGAGAAGGAGGAAGACCTACTTGTCCTACAATGGATCTGGGTGTTTTGTTGGACAGCATCCTCTGGTGGTTTATAGCAGACCTTACAGCTGTTTGGTGAAGAGTAGCTTGCTATAGAAGTGCTGATGTTAAAAATACCAGTGTCACCAACCAAACAGAAATTGTGCTTTAATGCAGGCCAACTTTCCAAGATTAGAAAATGATCTCACTCCACTCCTTTATGGTCAACCTCACTATAAAGAAAAAACATCTTCCACAAACAATCATTAAAATTTCCTTTTTACACTGGGGATGTGCTTCAGGTAATGTCTTATACAGAATACAGTAAAAACAAGGGACTGCAATTGGAAGCAAGGCCATTTCCAGCCTCTGCTTTGAAGAAGATGACATCTAGATAGTGAAGGCAGGTGCCAAAAATATCATTATCTTAATTTTAATTTGGTCCCAATTGCCATGTATATAAGAAACAGAGCTGAGTGGGGTGATAATTTGTGCTTCATGGCCTATGGAAAAAACGTGTGTGCAACAGATGTAGCCTTGGGTTTGTTTTGTTATCACCTTAGAAACAATGCAGAAAACCTGATTACAAGAAGCAGGGTACAGGCTGAAACATCTCAAATATTTCCTGCTTAATTTTGCCATTTTAAATATTATATGCACGTGCTTCATGCTTCCTGCTATAACCCTGAGCGCTAGTGTAAAGCAAAGAACACAAGACCGTGTTGCAAGCATCTCACTGTAAGAACACAGTGTGTGAGCTCTCCCTGGTGGACTCACAAATTTCTGCACGTAAAGAACAGTGGATGGTGCTGCTCTGTTTAGACCGTTCCATTTCCTCGAGTATGTCTACTGACAACTTACTCACAAGGGTCCTTTTCAGACAATTACATGCAATGAGGACTAGTGGTTCAAAGAATTAATTTAATTCTGAGGAAAGTACAGCTTTGCTTTTCTATGGCTCTCCTGGATACCTTAAACCTTTATTAGAATAAACCTTTATTAGAATAAACCAAACCAGGTTGGAAGAGACCTTCAAGATCATCGTGTCCAACCCATCAACCAATCCAACCCACCCAAACAGCTAACCCATGGCACTAAGCAACCCATCAAGTCTCCTCCTGAACACCTTCAATGACGGCGACTCCACCACCTCCCTGGGCAGCCCATTCCAATGGGCAATCACTCTCTCTGTATAGAACTTTTTCCTAACATCCAACCTGAACCTCCCCTGGCGCAGCCTGAGACTGTGTCCTCTTGTTCTGGTACTGGGTGCCTGGGAGAAGAGACCATCATCCACCTGTCTACAACCTCCATTCAGGTAGTTGTAGAGAGTGATAAGGTCACCCCTGAGTCTCCTCTTCTCCAGGCTGAGCAACCCCAGCTCCCTCAGTCTTTCCTCATAGGGCTTGTGTTCCAAACCCCTCACCAACTTTGTTGCTCTTCTCTGGACTCGTTCCAGCAAGTCAACATCTTTCCTAAACTGAGGGGCCCAGAACTGGACACAGGACTCGAGGTGCGGCCTAACCAGTGCAGTATACAGGGGCAGTATGACCTCCCTACTCCTGCTGGCCACACTGTTCCTGATGCAGGCCAGGATGCCATTGGCCCTCTTGGCTGCCTGGGCACACTGCAGGCTCATGTTCAGCCTACCATCGACCAGTACCCCCAGGTCCCTCTCTGCCTGGCTGCTCTCCAGCCACTCCAACCCCAGCCTGTAGCACTGCATGGGGTTGTTGTGGCCAATGTGCAGAACCCGGCACTTGGATGTGTTAAATCTCATGCCATTGGATTCTGCCCATCTGTCCAGCCTGTCGAGGTCCCTCTGCAGAGCCTCTCTACCCTCCAGTAGATCAACTCTTGCCCCCAGCTTGGTGTCGTCAGCAAATTTACTGATGATGGACTCAATGCCCTCATCCAGATCATCAATAAAGATGTTAAAGAGCACAGGGCCCAACACTGATCCTTGGGGCACACCACTAGTGACTGGCCGCCAGCTGGATGTGGCACCATTCACCACCACTCTCTGGGCTCGGCCATCCAGCCAGTTCCTAACCCATCGCAGTGTGCTCCCGTCCAAGCCATGGGTTGACAGCTTGGCCAGCAGTTTGCTATGGGGTACAGTGTCAAAGGCCTTGCTGAGGTCCAGGAAGACTACATCAACAGGCCTCCCCACATCTACCAGGCGGGTCACCTGATCATAGAAGGAGATCAGGTTGGTCAGGCAGGACCTGCCCTTCCTAAATCCATGTTGGCTAGGCCTGATCCCTTGGCCATCCTCTAAGTGCTGTGTTATTGCACTCAGGATGACCTGTTCCATGATCTTGCCTGGTACTGAGGTCAGACTGACAGGCCTGTAATTCCCTGTCTCATCCAACCGGCCCTTCTTATGGATGGGCACCACGTTGGCCAGCTTCCAGTCCTCTGGGACCTCGCCAGTGAGCCAGGACTGCTGGAAAATTATGGAGAGTGGCTTGGCCAGCTCATCTGCCAGCTCTCTCAGCACCCTAGGATGAATCCCATCTGGTCCCATGGACTTGTGGGGATCCAAGCTGCTAAGGAGAGTTCCAACCACCTCCTCATGGAACATAGGGAAACTGTGCAGTTCCCTGGTTCCTTCTGCCAGCTCTGCAGGCCAGCTGTCAGGAAGACGTTCTGTCCTTCTAGCAAAAATTGAGGCAAAGAAGGTGTTAAGTATCTCTGCCTTTTCCTCATCCTTTGTTACAATGTTCCCCTCCGTGTCCACCAAGGAGTGGAGGTTGTCCTTTCCTTCCTCTTACTATTAATGTATTTATAGAAGGACTTTTTGTTGTCCTTCACAGTAGAGGCCAGTTTAAGCTCCAAGTGTGATTTTGCCTCCTAATTTTCTTCCTACAAGACCTAGCAACATCCTTAAACATTCTGTGGGTTGCCTCCTCTCTTCCATTGGTGATACACCCTCTTTTTTTCCCTCAGTTCCATTAAAAGTTCATGAACCATCCAGGCTGGCCGTCTGCCCCGGCGGCTCATCTTCCGGCACATTGGCACAGCCTGTCCCTGAGCCTTCAGCAATTCTTCATTGAAGTAGGTCCAGCTCTCCTGGACCTCTTTGTTTTTAAGGGCTTTATCCCAAGGAACTCTCTGAATTAGTTCCTTGAGTAACCCGAAGTCTGCCCTCCGGAAGTCCAGAGTGGAGGTCTTCTTGCTGCACCTCTTGGCTTGACCAAAACCGAAAATTCAATTATCTCGTGGTCACTGGACCCCAAACACCCTCCGACCACCACATTGCCCACCAGTCCTTCCCTGTTGGTGAAGAGGAGGTCAAGCATAGCTTTGCCCCTGGTAGGCTCTCGCAGCACCTGGGATAAGAAGCTGTCCTCCATACATTCTAAGAACCTTCTTGACTGTCTCCTCTCTGCTGTGTTGAGTTCCCAGCAGATGTCAGGCAGGTTGAAGTCGCCCATGAGAACAAGGTCCGGAGATCTTGAGACAGCCTTAAGCTGCCTATAGAATGCTTCATCAACATCTTCCTCCTGGTTGGGTGGTCTATAACAGACTCCAACCAGGGTGTCTGCCCTGCTGGTCTTCCCTCTAATTCTTATCCACAAGCATTCGTCCCGATCGTCTTGAAAAGCTTTCTTTGTCATGCCTGTAAGAAAAATGAAGCAAATGATACTGTAATTTTTCTTTTCTTTTTTTTTCTTCTGTGTAGCAGCAAATTCCAAAGTGTCTATTACTTCAGTTATAAAAGTAATTAATTTTTAACCATAAAATTTCTAGCATAATGTCTAGCAAAGCAGAGATCTCCTCTTTGTCCCAATACCCAACCATACAGCAGATCATAATATCAACAGTAAGTGAATCATATCTCCCTTATGGCACTCTGAATCCTAGATTTGAAAACTCCAATGGTTGGAGCTTACTGTAATTTTATATGAAGTCTAAGTCACATAAAAGTTAAATATATAGATAAAGCATCAAATCTACTCCCTACTCTAGTCATGAGGTCTGTGGTGACAGGTTGGACTCAATGATCTTTGAGGTCTCTTCCAAACTTAGGAATACTGAATGATCTAGAATTAAAGATTTAATCTCTTATCCCATCAGAACAGTCAGTTCCTGGCCTTAACATATATTTAAAGAACCCCTTTCAAGGTCTTCATTTTTTTTAAATTATCTTATTTAAATATTCCACTTGCAGAGTTCAGCACTGATTGGTAACATTGAAGAGCCATATACTGAAATCCTACAGCAACTGTGTGAGGTGCATTGTGCATTCTACCCAGAACTGAAATATATCAAAACACCAATCTCAAGCCAAAATGCTATACTCATTGCATTTCTAGGAGAAACACTTTGCCAGAGATTGTCAGAAAAGAAAAAAGACATGACGGATTCATTGCCATTCCTTTGGTGATCCAATGCATATGCTGTGAAGGTCAGACTATGCCCAGAATTATATCCCAAATACTGCCAAAACTTGTCTCAACGTGTTTTGCTTACATGCCCCCTTCCCCCTCCTTCTGAGTGGGTGCTCAGCCCAGAGCCAAGAAAACAAGGCCAGGCATCAGCAGCCATGGTAAACAACCAAACCTTCCTAGTTTGGGGTAAACAATATCATGCACTGACCATGTGAGATGCTATGCTATGCTTGTGCTCCTTCCAAGTTTGGGCATGATTCTAGCCACATGCTTTGTCATAGGCTGAAAGTTATTACCAAAGTTGATTGTTGGCCAAATCCAAACCTCAAGTAATGTGTAAGTATGCCCCAAATGGTAAACAAGTCACTCTTTGCTCTTTGCTACTAAGCTCTTTTGCACTGGTCTGCTCCATTGCACATGCTTTCCGTTTGCGTACGTGCTTTGACCTGTCTGCAGCACAGAGAGAAGCCAGCAACCTGGGAAGTGCTTCCATGCCTCAGTTTACTCAGAAGCCTGCAAAGAGTCAGTATTCAGTATTCAATATCACTAAGGTTGGAAGAGACCTCAAAGATCATCAAGTCCAACCAGTCACCACAGACCTCATGACTATTGTAGGGAGTACACTACTGCCCACTGCAGGCTTGAATTCACAACCTTCCCATTAAGGGTCTTATGCACTACCAACTGAGCCACAAGAGTCCTTCACTTCACTGCAACTATAACCAGTATCACTGGTAGGAAAAGCGGCCTTATCCAGTTGGGGGGGGAACTCACCTGAAATTCTGCCAGATGGTTCTAATAGCCTGCTATAGGCAAGAAGCAACAGACCTGTGAGCCAAAGCCCTTTGTGTGCCTGCTCACAATAAAGGACCCCACAGTTGCGGGGGTAAGGAGCATCTGCCTGTGTTGCTCCTCAGCCCTAAACAGGAAGCAGTCACCAAGAAGGACTCAGCAGCACTCATTCACTTTCAAGCTGAGCCAGGGGAAAAGCCGCATCACTCCACACTGCCCCCCACACTCTCCAGCAGCCCCAGGAAGGGCCCACAGCGCTGATGGAGCCAATCGAGAGAGAAACCTGCCTGATAGGCAGAAGTCTTCACCACGGTATCTTCCAGCTACAATCCTGCAGCTGGAGGAGGAGAAAGCAGTCCTCATCACCATCCAGAAAGGATCACCCTGGGAGCCAGCCACAGCAGCCCCAGCCCCAGCCAGGTCCCTGCCAGCCACGGCAGCCAGTGCAGCAGTAGCTTAGCCACCAGCTTAGCAGCAAGTGAAGTGGTGTCTTCAGTGTTCATATGTTTTGCACCAGCTATGGTTCTGTTTAAAATACCAGCACCTTAGCTTGTGTGGTATAGTAACCTACAATTTACAAGCAACCTCCCTTGCCATGCCTGGAGCCATAATTCATGACTGTAATTGATTTAAGTCTCTTGAAAGGTTCCTTAATTTTTCATGCCTAATATCTAGCTGTTTAGCAGCCGCCAAACTTCTTGTTAAGTCATCATCTGGTGGACAAGCAATGGAATTGCAACCTCGGTTCTCAATTGAATAACTAGTTTGTATTTTTCTAATTGGATTCAAAACTGTTCTACTTTATGGGATACATCTCACAACCATGCACTAGAATATGCATATAAATATTGATAAATTGTTATTAATAATTTAATATTAATAAAAATACTTATCATGTTTCATGTTTTCATAATTCCTAAATTAATAACTTTATTCATTACAGCATGTTAGCTTGTCCATTTTCAAGCATAAACTTCTCTTACTCCACCTACAGCCTGAGACACAGACTAGCCAGTAACTGGAGCATAATATATGGAACAGACAGAACAATTTTCTCTGCTTGCAAACTCTTAGTTAAAATCTTTACTTAATCTTCTGATGCTTTTCCAACCTCAAGATTCCTCCTTCTTTTACATGCATGAATGTTGGTTAATGACCGAAAGAGGAGAGTGTTCCTTTCCAGACCACTCCAAAGGTTTGAAAGCTGATAGGAAGAAAATAAACAACAAAACATGTTTAACTAGCGTATGGTTTTGCTATATCCACTGTGTCCAGTTCTGGGCCGCTCAGTTTAGGAAAGATGTTCACTTGCTAGAACAAGTCCAGAGAAGGGCAACAAAGCTGGTGAGAGGCCTTGAACACAAGCCTTATGAGGAGAGGCTGAGGGAGCTAGGATTGTTTAGCCTGGAGAAGAGGAGGCTCAGACTTTATTGCTCTCTACAACTACCTGAAGGGAGGTTGTAGCCAGGTAGGGGTTGGTCTCTTCTCCCAGGCAACCAGCACCAGAACAAGAGGATGTATTCTCAAGCTGTGCCAGGGGAGATTTAGGCTGGATGCTAGGAAGAAGTTCTTGATGGAAAGAGTGATTGGCCATTGGAATGGGCTGCCCAGGGAGGTGGTGGAGTCACCATCACTGGAAGTGTTTAGGAAGAGACTGGATGGGGTGCTTGTTGCCATGGTTTAGTTGATGAGACAGTGTTGGATGATAGGTTGGACTTGATGATCTCAAAGCTCTCTTCCAACTTGGTTAATTCTACTCTATTCTATTCTAAAGCACATTGCATTACCTACTGAAGATATATCCTGCCACCAGAACAAGGGGATACAGTCTCAAGCTGTGCCAGGGGAAGTTTAGGCTCAAGGTGAGGAGAAAGTTCTTCACCAAGAGAGTAATTGGACATTAGAATGGGCTGCCCGGGGAGGTGGTAGAGCCACCATCCTTCGAGGTGTTCAAGAGGAGATTGGACGTGGCACTTGGTGCCATGGTCTAGTCATGAGATCTGTGGTGACAGGTTGGACTCGATGATCCTCGAGGTCTCTTCCAACCTTAGCGATACTGTGATACTGTGATACTGTGATACTAATGACACACGAGGTTGTTGATGCAGGTGCGTGTCTTGTTGTTCCAAGATAACTTTCTATGTTTATAGCTACCAGTGTCCTGCTTTAGTTACACATTGCAGGCACAGCACTGTTTTGCTACACTGTTAGCTGTTTCTGCACTTATGCTGAGCATGGCCTACCACCATGTCAGGCTCTAGGCCTACACTGCCAGATTGCTCACACTGCTTGTTGCTGGCATTGCCACATTCCACCACAGAGGTGGAATTCATTGGACTTCATTTGGATGAGTAGCTAACTGTTCATTATTCTGATCATTATAAATCACCTCTAGCACAGCTAATTCCCTCTCCATGGATACCTCTCTCCATGGCGTTCCATTTCGCTAGGTGACATGAAACATCTTCTTTGAAGAGGTATCTTTCCTTCACGTCGGACATAAGTAGCCTCCAGAGGCTGAGGTCTTGTGTCTGTTTTCCAATTACTATGCCAATGTTCCTTTCCCTATCCAGCCATCCCAACTGCCTGGCTTCCCTACCTTCTAATTCTAGATTAGTGGTCCACTTATCCTAGTACCAGAGCAGCTGGATAGTAATACATTTACCTGAGTGACATCCGAAATCCTTTCCCATGTCTCACAGCTCACTCAGGGATAGAGGTTGGGCAATTACCTCCAGTTCTGTCTCTTCCCTGTGTTCTTTTGTTGACTGCAGCAAATTTTCATACTTCACTAAACAAACTGATTTTTTTTTTCTTGTATTTCTGTTTCTGTATGAAGGCAACTGATATCAGTTGCTTCTCTGGTTCAGCTTTTTTTAGGTCTACAGACCTTCTCTTCCCCTTCAGGGCACTGAGTAGTGTTGCAAAGGGCTTAGCAGGCATGGGTAAGGCCCCGGTACATCACAGTGATTTGTGTCTCTCAGGAAGTGACAGGATGACAATGTACTTTTTCCAAATATTGTACAAGTTGGTCAGGATTCTGCACTTAGGCAGGGGTGAAATTCCAAAACATTGGTGGTGGCCACTGTCCTAGACAATCTTCCATAGTTTGCCACACACCCTGCCACTTATAACTGTCCAGCCTCAGGGCAGGTCCCTGTGTGGTATTCTTGACAAAGTTTTGTTTAATTCTAATCACGACACAAGACACTTTCAGGAGAAACAGTAACAAAAGCATGCTGACTTGGACATCCCAAAGACACCTAAATTTTTCCAAAAGCTGTTGTAACTACACTGAAGGAGAAAGGGGAGGTGAAAGACCAGGAGAAAGTATCCTCTCCTGTTTCCTGCATCCCTCTGCTATGGTGTCCCCCCTCCTTCTTCTTCTCCTTCTTCTTTTTCTTAAAGGCACAGCCTCAAACGGTCACAGTCCACTCCTTCTAAACAATTTCATTGGCTGTTCATACTGTCCATCCAAACCAAGAAAATATTTACAGTTCATTAAGTAAAGTTCATAGTCCATTCCGGCTATGCTCAGATGTAGATGATTCAAAAGTCCAAGAAAATCAGGAAATTAGAGAAATGGAAAACAGTTCATCTCTTCGCCGATGAAGCGAAGAAAAGGGAAACAGGGATTCTCAGGGTCTCTTAGTTGACTCAGGGCTCTCAGGGTTCTCAGGGTTCATGTACCATAGACTCCTCGTAGATTCTTCCTTTGGACGCGATGTAGCTGTACAACAGTTTGAAATTAAACTCTTTCTGCTAAAGTTAAATTTCTTTGTGGAATACACTGAATTTCACCATTCTCTTGCATTACCCAATAAATGTGACCTGGACCTTCAGCTGAAACCACCCCTCGGACAGGTTTAGCCTCTCTTGAGGGCGAAAATACCCAAACAGTTTTACCTAACATATTCTTTTCTCTAATAACAGGAACTCTATCACCTTCTACTTTCTGTAGCAGATCCAGCTCGGTTCACTGAACCTCTACTATTTACCAGCCAGGTTGCTTGTGCTAAATGTTTTTCCCAGTTCTTCAAAGATCCACCCCCCATGGCTTTACGAGAGGTCTTCAACAAACTGTTGGAGCGTTCAATCTTCCCTGAAGCTGGTGCGTAGTAAGGAATATGGAATATCCACTCAATACCGTGCTCTTTTGCCCAGTTCTTTACGAGATTGTTCTTGAAATGAGTTCCGTTGTCTGACTCAATCCTCTCTGGAGTTCCGTGTCTCCACAGGATCTGTCTCTCCAGACCGAGAATGGTGTTGCGTGCAGTTGCATGTGGAACTGGATAAGTTTCCAACCATCCAGTGTTTGCCTCTACCATAGTAGGCACATACTGCTTACCAGAACGAGAATGTGGTAGAGTGATGTAGTCAATCTGCCAAGCTTCACCATACTTGTACTTGGACCATCTGTCACCATACCACAAGGGCTTAATTCATTTTGCCTGCTTAATAGCAGCACAAATGTCACAGTCATGGATGACTTGCGTGATAGCATCCATGGAAATGTCTATGGATCTGTCGCGAGCCCATTGGTATGTTGCATCTCTGCCTTGATGTCCTGACGAATCATGAGCCCACCGAGCTAACAATATCTCACCTCGGTGTTTCCAGTCAAGATCAAGATTAGAGTCCATGTCTACTTGAGAAACTCTTGCAGCTAGGTCTGCCTGATGGTTGTGTTGCTGTTCCTCAGTAGCTTTGCTCTCAGGAATGTGAGCATCAATGTGTCCCACCTTCACTGGAATTCTCTCAACTCGATCAGCAATGTCCAGCCACAGGTCTGCTGCCCAAATGGGTTTTCCTTTCTTCTGCCAACCACTTTTTTTCCAGTTTCTTAGCCAACCCCATAGAGCATTGGCTACCATCCATGAGTCGGTGTAGAGATAAAGCTTTGGTCATCTCTCACGTTCAGCTACGACGAGAGCTAGCTGGACAGCTTTTACCTCTGCAAACTGACTGGATTCTCCTTCTCCATCCTTTGCTTCTGCAACTGGGTGTGTTGGACTCCACACTGCAGACTTCCACCTTTGCTTGTTTCCAACAAGATGACAGGAACCATCTGTGAACAAAGCATATTTCTTTTCATCATCAGAAAGGTCATTGTAAGGAGGAGCTTCCTCAGCACGAGTTACTTTCTCCTCTGGGGGTTTAGCACAGTTGATGCCTTCAGGCCAACTTGAGATCACCTCCACTAGACCAGGTCTTTCAAGATTTCCCATTCGAGCTCTCTGTGTTATCAGAGCCATCCACTTAGACCATGTTGAGTCTGTGGCATGATGTGGTGTGGAGCCTTTGCCTTTGAACATCCATTTCAAAACTGGTAATCTGGGAGCTAAGAGAAGTTGTGATTCAGTTCCAATTACTTCAGAACCTGCTTTTACTCCTTCATAGGCAGCTAAAATCTCTTTTTCTGTTGGAGTATAATTTACCTCTAAACCTCTGTAACCTCGACTCCAGAAACCAAGAGGTCATCCACATGTCTCACCTGGAGCTTTTTGCCACAAGCACCAGGTTGGACCATTGTCACTTGCAGCCGTGTACAAAGTGTTCTTAATGTCTGGACCATCTCGGACAGGTCCCAGACCCATTGCTTGAACTACCTCTTGCTTTATCTGGTCAAAGGCTGCTTGTTGTTCAGGTCCCCAGTGCAAACTGTTTCTCTTTCGAGTCACATCATACAGAGGTTTCACAATCTGACTGTATCCAGGAATGTGCAGTCTCCAAAATCCCACTATCCTCAAGAAACGTAGGGTCTCTTGCTTGTTTGTGGGATTTGCCATGGTAGAGACTCTATTGACCACATCCACTGGAATGTGTCAGCGTCCATCCTGCCACCGCACTCCCAGAAATTGAATCTCTGTGGTAGGTCCTTTCACCTTGTCTTGCTTGATGGCAAAACCTGCATTCAGAAGAATGTCAATGATTTTGTTACCTTTCTCAAAGACTTCCTCAGCAGTTTTACCCCAGACAATGATATCATCGATGAACTGGATGTGTTCTGGAGCACCTCCTTTCTCCAGAGCATCGTGGATCACTGCATGACAGATGCTTGAGCTGTGGATCCAGCCCACTGGCAATCTGTTGAAAGTGTACTGGATTCCTCTCCAGGTGAAATTAAACTGACGCCTGCATTCTTCTGCTATGGGAATAGAGAAAAATGCATTAGCAATGTCTATGGTAGCATACCATTTGGCCTCTTTGCATTCCAGCTTATGTTGGAGTTCCATCATGTCTGGTACTGCTGCACTCATAGGTGGTGTTACTTCATTCAGGGCTCGGTAGTCGATTGTCAAACGCCAGTCTCTATTCTGCTTTCGCACAGGCCACACTGGACTGTTGAAAGGTGAATGAGTTTTGCTGACGACTTTCTGACTCTCCAACTGATGAATCAGATTCTGAATGGGCAACAAAGAGTCACGGTTGGTTCTGTATTTTCTGTGATGCACAGTCTGAGAAGCAACTGTCAATTTAATGTCCTGTATCTTGTGCTGTCCCACAACTGCAGATTCATCAGAAAGCTCATGTCTAACAGACAGCTTCAGTTTTTGTCCATCAATTTCTACAGAAGCTACTCCAAAAGCCCATTTGTAACCTCTAGGATCTTTGAAATGCCCTTCTCTCAGAAAATCAATTCCCAAAATACAAGGTGCTTCAGGTCCGGTTACAACTGTATGCTTCCTCCGTTGTTTACCAGTTAAACTTATATTAACCTCCACCTTACTTAACTGTTGAGATCCACCAGTGACCCCCAAAATAGTTATAGTCTGCGATCCCTGATAATTTGATGGTATTATGGTGCACTGAGCTCCTGTGTCAACCAAGGCCCTGTACTTCCGAAATTGTGAAGTGCCAGGCCACTGGATGTACACATCTCAATAGATTCTGTATTCTCTATTATCCCTGTCCTCCCCCTGGCGGGAGGCAGGGCACCCCTTGTTATGAGGAACATGCCCACATGTGCATTGAGCACAGTGTGCAGTGTTATAACTGGAGCCACTGTTGGAGCTACTAGAGTTGTTCTGGGGAACTGTGGAAGTAACAGCTACCCTTCTGGTATTGTTGCCTCGGGTTCTGCCACTTTGCAGTTCACTCAGTCTCCTGAAAAGATTAGAAGTTGGTTGGCCATCCCACCGGTTCATGTTCTCACCAAACTGATCACGCAGAGTTATCCAAATGGTCCTACGTGATTGCCTTGGTGGTCTGTTTTGATTTGATCTGTTTTGGAATGACCTCCTTGGAGGGTGTCTATTCCTCACAGATGAAACTTGTATCCACCTGGAGGAAGAATTGTAATTATTTCTTTGTGCCAATTGGGATATGGAATATTTAAATTCATCCTTCAACTCATGCAATTCTCAATTTTTCCAGACAGAGTTTCAATGGCTGAAACCAAAGAAACACGTGTCATGTTATCCTCCAATTGTCTCATTTGATCAGTGAATTGGCCAACCGTAGGAGGAGCTTCACCATAATTTCTTGACACAATTCTGCTTGCCAGAATGTTTGCATAATTAGAAGGAGCAAGCCTGATGAGCTTTTTAGCAAGACCTGTTTCCACAAGAATGTCATCGGGATTCAGAGTTTCATGCTCACCATAGAGTCTCTCTCTAACAGCAAATTCTCTCAGGCATTTAATTGCCTCATCTATGGTAGTCCAGGGGTTAGGATTCCATGGAAGATCATCTCGGGAAGGGTATCTCAGGGCAACTGCAAATAAAAGGCATACCCACAGATTAAGCTTACCAAGAATCTTGGCTAGATGTCTATCTAATCCATTATCCTTTGAGAGATTTCCTAGCCGAGCTGCTGACTTGTCTCCAACTATTAGAGTTGGAGCACCTGTATCATAACATCTACTAAGCCAGGTTAGAATTGGCTCCTTATCTGCTCTGGTGTAATCTTTACGGACATTCCTTAGCTCTTCACGAGGCGAAGGACACCCAGAAAGGTCATCATCTTCTCCATCTACCACATCTTCCTGAACACGTTGTCCCCATAATCCTGCTGTCACTCTCCTAAGGATCTCTCTAAACTGAGAAGCACCCTTAGCTGCTGTCCTAGCTGCATCTCTTTCTGGTGTTGATCTCAATAATTCAGCTAGTTTCTGGTGTTGATCTCAATAATTCAGCTAGATCTTTAAAACAAATCTTCTCTTCCTCCTCAGCAGGATCTTTTCTAGTAGAGGGTCCCTCACCAGGATCAGTCTCCTGCTCTTCTTCCCCATTAGCTCCTGGATCATCTTTGGTCTTTCCACTTCTAGTCTTTAAAACTGCTACTTGCTTAATTGGAGCTGTGTTTGAATTTACAGCCACCTTGACAGAAGCTGACAGGTTTTGAGACAGATCAGCTGCTGTGGGAGTGGCTTCCAGTCCTGCCGTGCAAGGAGGCGGAAATGACTCTTCCAATTATTTTCTGATACAGCTAAAAACAGCTGTGTTTTTAGGAAATTTAAGAAATTCTGAAATGTAAGGGACTTGAGGATGGGTAGTGAGCGTGTAGCTTATTTTTCATAGCTTATCATGACTAACTGACTTCTACAATATTTTTCCACATACAGCCTGATTGGAAATTGTGAGTTGAGAGTCAAAAATACCAGACTTGAATCCTCCAGGATTATGGGTTTAGAATCACAGCAGATTTAAAGGCCACACACCTCAATCAATGTGGCAGCTCAACAAATACACCTTTCAGGTTCTAAAAATTGATAAGGCTACAGCTCAGGTTTCCATGGGAAACCTCTGTCAGCTACCTGCTCAAACCTCAGTGAGTATTTTTTAATTTTAGTGCTATTGTCTCCAAAATGCTACTGGGAGACTTACTTTTCTTAAGCCCTAGAACAACTACACCCACAACAACCACGGTCTTTTTTTATACTTGTTGACATCCCTTGAATGATACCGAAGCTCCACATTGTGCTGAAAATCATCAGAAGACACTCCTTTGGGGGCTGCTGCCAAGAGTTTTGACCAAACCCCTGACCAGCTTGTGTCCTGGAGCACGTGGCTGACCTCAGCAAGGGCACAGCATGCACTCTTTCTTTACAGAACAGTGATGAGGTTTGCAGTCTTACCACTCTGCCACTCTGGCTGGGCTGTAACCATCCTGGAGGCTGTGGACCCAGACAGCTCTTTCCATCTGTGAGGCCTGAGCTCATCAGAGGTCAGCCATTTCTGCTCTGAGAGCTTTGGTCATTAACTGTTGGATGTATAAGACTAGAGACATTGTGAGGAGAGTTTACTGTGTGAAAGAGGACTGTACCCTCGTCCCAGGCTCTTAGCCTGGCCTGTTAGAGCCTTGTATGATCTGGGAGATACTTCAGGAGAGAGAGGCTGCACAAAGCCTTCCCTGACAGGGGTTTTGGTGTCCTGCCACATTTACATAACCAGCCTCCTAGACAGCAATAGTTGCTTTGATCTGCTTTGGCAGAGGCCTGCCTGGTATAGCTCTTTGTGTGTGGACTTCTCCTTTACTTTATAGGGAAGGGAAGACTTGGACCTCTGGGGGAGGTTGACTAACATTGTATAAGCTGAAGTGCTTCTCTTCCCGTAGTTGTTAACGTATACCTGAGGGCGACATTGTAGAGATCAGATCAAGGCATTTAACTAACTGGCTAATAAACAGCTGCTGCTTCGGGTTGCCCTTGTCTTGAGGAGCCGCCTGACGCCGAGGGCACCCGACCCTGCGAAGCCGCCGGAAGGCAGTTTTACCTGAGCTCTTCGCAACGGCAGCGACAAGACCACACACCGAGAGGGCTGTACAAAGCACCGCCCCAAACCTCCCAGAGGCCCCGGCGCCGACCAACCGGCGGCGGGGTACAGCGCAGCCTCTGTGCGCCGCGGCTCCCGGCACGCACTGCGCCCCCCGGCACGCGCTGCGCCCCGCCACTGCCGTCCGCCGTGCCTATTGGAGAGTGGCGCCGGCGCTGCGCTCGCTTCGCTCCTCCCGACAAGATGGCGCTGGAGGTGCGGAGGATGGACGGTGAGGTGGAGGACGGTGAGCTTTCCGATTCGGACGCCGATATGGTCGGCACCGGCTCTCCTGACGACCCGCAGCAGGTGAGGAAGGGGAGGTGGCGAGAGAGGAGGTCCGGTCTGCAGCCGGAGGCACGCCATCCCTGGTGGCGGGCCGTGGAAGGTTCAGCCGCGAAAGCGCGGTGAGAGGGCCGGAGGGGCCCACCCGCCGCTGTCGACTGCCGTGCTACTGTGGCGCTACTAGCCAGAGAGCGGGAGGCGCTGGATGGGCCCGCTGAGGCCGGGGGACGGCGAGATGGAGTCGAGGTTGAGGAAAACTGCAACCTGAGCTGAGGAAGGGGAAACAGGCGGTGCTGCGCCTGCGTAAGGGCTGGGGGCTGCGGTACGGCCTGGGCTGCAGGGTCAAGGGGCCCTTTCCCAGGAGTGGCTGCTCGCCCCGGGCTCGGGAACGGGGTTGTTCTTCCGGTGTCGGTTCACTTGAGAGTAGCCCATGCTGCCGCCCGGCAGGGGAGATTGGTTGTTGTAGTTGGGTGCAGTTTGATGAGCAAAGGAGAATGCTCACCGGTGCCGTTTCAAGACAATGGAAACAAGCTGTTGTAAAAACGCATGAAAGGAGTAAGTAGCGGCATTATGAGTATGGAAAATGTTTTTACTGCAGATGAGCACACACAGCATGGCCAAAAGTTTCCAGGAATTTGGAATAAGAATTCTGGGGTTTATTACCACTGCTGCAGATTTGTGTTGTGCATATTTGAGTAAATGTGGTTTTAATGTTTTAGTTTATCTCCCCAGCATATAGGGAGACAACATTTCTTGAATTTATAGCAAAGAGACAAGTGTGTTGAAACTTTTATGATTATTGTTCTAATTAATCAGAAACCATAGTGAGTCCCTGGTGTGTTGTTGGTTTAGAGGAAGAAAAGCCCAGTTCCTCTGTTCTTGAGTCCTCCAACTGGTCATATGCTGCCCTGGTTGAATCAGAATCACAGTACTCTTAGTTTCTCAGAGTCTGAGCAGCATCTAGGTTTTGTATGCATTTTTTGAATTCTAGAATCATGGAATGCTTTGGGTTGGAAGAGACTTTTGAAGCTGAACTTATATGAAAGTTTTAGACTTCTAAAATTGAACTTGCCTGAAATAATAAGCAGGGATATCTTTAGCTAGATCTAGTTGCTCAAAGCCTTGTCCAATCTGATATGGAATGTTTCCAGAGAATGGGCAGCTACAACCTCTCTGGGCAACCTGTTCCAGCGTTCAACACCCACACTGTAAAAAGTTTCTTCCTTATATCTAAGGCATTTGATACTGTCTCCCATAACATCCTTGTAGAAAAGGTCAGAAAATATGGCATAGATGATAGGTCAGTGAGGCGGATTGAAAACCGTCTTGACAACAGTGTTCAGAGGGCTGTGATTCGTGGCACAGAGTCAGCTTGGAGGCCTGTGACCAGTGGTGTTCCCCAGGGATCAGTACTGGGTCTAGTTTTGTTCAATAATCTTTAGCAGTGACCTGGATGAGGGGATTGAGAATACCCTCAGCAAGTTCACTGGTGATAACAAAACTAGGGGGAGGGGCTGACACCCCATCAGACTGGGCAGCCATACAACAAGATCTGGACAGGCTGGAGGGCTGGGTGAAGACAAACCTCATGAAGTTCAATAAGGACAAGTGCAGAGTCCTGCATCTGGGGAGGAATAACAGCAGGCACCAGCAATAACAGTACAGGTTAGGGTCTGCCCTACTGGAAAGCTGTTCCATGGAGAAAGACCTTGGAGTTGTAGTAGATAGCAAGTTCTGCATGGGACAACCCTGTGCCCTTGTGGCCAAGAGGGCCAATAGTGTCTTGGGATACATCAAGAAAAATGTGACCAGGAGGTCTAGACAGGTTTATCTCCCCCTCTGCTCTGCCTTGGTGAGACCACACCTGGAATACTGTGTCCAGTTTTGGGCTCCCCGGTTCAAGAGAGACGGGGATCTGCTGGAAAGAGTCCAGTGGAGAGCCATGATGGTGACTGGGGGACTTGATCATCACCTCTGTGAAGAGAGACTGAGAGCCCTGGGGCTGTTTAGTCTTGAGAAGACTGAGAGGGAATCTGATCAATGTCTATACATATCTGAAGGGTGGGTGTTAAGTGGAGGGGGCCAATCTGGTTTTGGTGGTACGCAGTACCACCAAATAAGACAAGGAACAATGGGTATAAACTTGAACACAGATGGCTTCCCCTCAACATGAGGAGAAACTTCTTTACATTGAGGGTGACAGAGCACTGGAAGAAGGCTACCCAGAAAAGTTGTGGAGTCTCCTGCTTTGGAGACTTTCAAAACCTGCCTGGATGCATTCCTAGGTGATCCTGCTTTTGGCAGGAGGGTTAGACTCAATGATCTCTGGAGGTTCCTTCTGAACTCTAACATTCTGTGACATAGTCTAATTCTACCCTTTTTTAGTTTAAAACCATTATCCCTTGTCCTTTTGTGACAGGCCCAGCTTAAAGGACTCATCAATCTTTCTTACAGGCCCCTTTTAAGTAGTGAAAAGCTGCAACAGAGGCTCCTCAAATCTTCTCCAGGCTGAAAAAGCCCAGCACTCTCAGCCTTACTTCATAGGAGAGTGTTCCAGCTCTAATAATTTTTATATTTCTCTTCTGGGCCCTTTCCAAGAGATTCATGTCCTTTTTGTGCTGAATACTCCAGGGAGGGTCTCACTACAGCCCCTCAACCTGCTGGCCATGCTTCTTTACATGCAGCCCAGCATGCAGTGGGCTGCAACCCTACCATCCAACCAATTCATTTTCCATCAGACAATCCACCCATCAAATCCATATCTCTCCAATTTTGAGAGAAGGATGTTATGGGGAACTGAGTCAGAGGCCTTACAGAAGTCCAGGTAGAAGATATCCATAGCTCTTTTCCTGTCTGCTGTTGTTGTTACTCCTTCATACATGGCCAGTAAGTTGATCAGACAGGACTTACCTTTGGTGATTCTGTGATGGCCAACTCATCTTCCTATCCTCCATCTTCCTTCTCATAGCTTTGAGGAGAATCTGTTCCACAGAGGTGACACTAACAGTTCAGTAGCTCCTATGGTCAGTCCTCCTTTCTACACTTTTTAAAGTAATGCAATGTTTCCCTTTCTCCAGTAACCAGGGATTTCACCTGACTGCCAGGACTTTTCAGATAGGCTTGGCAATTACATCAGTCTATCACCTTAGGACTCTGGGGTGCATCTTGCTGGGTCCTTTAGACTAATGTATGTTCAGGTTCCTCTGGTAGTCATGAACCTGATCTTCTCTCATACTGGGGGGGGCTTTGTTCCATTAGTCCATATCTTGTGGTCTATCTCTCAGGTGTGAGGAGAGGTTACCTTTGAAAACTGAAGCAAAAAGTTCAGCCTGCTCCTTGTTTGTTGCCAGTTTTGCCAGTCTTACTCACTGTGGGGGTGTGCTTTCTTTGACCTTCCTTTTCTAGCTGATGTACCTTCTTAATATTATTTGTGTCCCTTGCCAAGTTCAGCTTCAGCCATACATTGTTCTTTTCATATCGCTACATACCTGGGCAGTGTTGTACTTTTTTCTGGATACCTGGCCCTGCTTGTACTGCCTGTGCAGTTTCTTCTTGTTTCTTAGTTTGGCCAGTAGGTCTCCAGTCAACCATGCCAGTCTTTTGCCATCCTTTCCTGATTTCTTACACCTGGGGACTGAGATCTTTTGCACTCTAAGGAAAGCATCCTTACAGATTTGCCAGCTATTTTCTGCGCCCTCTTTCCTGAAGGCCTTTTCTCAGGGGATCTTAAAATTTGTGGTCCTGACTTCAGTCCTCACCTGACCCATATACCTCAGGACTGTGAACTACACCAGGATGTATTTGCTGCAGCCCAGGCTGCTTCACATTTTGATGTCAGCAGCTAGCTTGCCTGCATTCATGATCATCATGTGCAGTATCGCATCCCCTCTGGTAAGACTGCTGATGCCTGGCTTAAGAAGTTCTCCTCCATTGTTACTGTTTGGAAGGGGGAACTTGAGCCTAGTTCTTGACTGCAAAGACTGAAAGTAAAATAAATTACCATTGGATATAAAAGGAAAATAATGATAAGGTCCGTATAATTTACTAGCTTGCTAATGGGGATATAGAGTAGAGGCATAAACAGTTCTCTCTCTCTTTTCTTCTCTCACTTTTGCTTGCAACTTCCTCTCTCTCTGTTCTGTGGCCTTGCCAGGATATCTCTGTTTTGACTACTGTGTGAGGTAAAAGGGAGGAAGCGGGGGAGTGAATGGGTTCCCTGGATCTGTCCAGGGAAGTCTGAGGAGTTTGTGTTGTTTATAAATTGTATGTATGTGTGTATATCTGTAGTACATACATTGTATATTTTGTACATATTCGTTGTGTTTCATATTTCTAGATTTTAGTCTGCTTGTAAATATGGCTTCATTTATTTCCATCCCAACTGAGCTGGTCTGAACCAATTTATTTTGGGAGTAGTTCTCCAAATTAGTTGGGGGATAATTTCAACCCAGCACATCCATGCATTCCAGGAGTCTTCTGGATTGTCTACACCTTGACATGCTACTTTTCCAGCAGATGTCAAGGTGGTTGAAGTCTGCCAGCAGAATGAGAGCCTGTGAGCATGATGCCTCCTGTAGCTGGAGTAAAAAGGCTTCATCAATAGGCTCCCCTTGATCAAGTGTTCTGTAGTAGACAGCATTAGTCTTGAAATTTCCTTTATTGTCTCAGTCTCTCTTACCCATAAACTTTCAAACTGCTCAGGGCTGTTATTCAGGGACAGCTCTTCACACACTACCCATTTCTTGACATAGAGGGCAGCACCTCTGCCTCATTCCTTTCTTACCCCTTTTGAATAGCCTGTGACCATCAGTAGTCACACTCTGGTAGTGGGATTTGTCCTGCTAGGTCTCAGCAGCAGCAATTGTGTTGAAGCTTTCTAGCAGCACAGTGGATTCCAACTTCTGCTGTTTGTTGTGCATAGCTGCTGCCTTTGGTGTAGAGGCTCAGCTGATGGCTATGTCCCCTTCTTAGAAGACTTCGTAATTCATTTGAGGCATTTCACCAATGTTTTCTTGACTGTCCTACATTACCTCAGGAGCCCTAGTTCAATTCCCTGAGACTTCAAGCATGCTGCGGTGTCCCTAGTTAATCTCAAAGCAGCAGACTAAGCGCCCTTCCTAGAACCCCATCTCTCTAACCATAGTGTGTCATCCCACAGATTTTTACAGAGAAGCCTGATATCTCCCTCCCCTTTCACAGTTTAAGCCTCTGACGATGAGCCTCACAAGCTCGTGAGCAAAGACCTTCTTCACTCTTTGAGAAAGGTGAATCCCATCTGATGTTAGCAACGTGGTGCCATGTAGACCATCCCACCATTGAAAAAACAAAAATAGTGGCAACATCAGCATAGACCCATGTGTTAATAGACAGGATCCATCTATTTCTTTCAGTGTCACTGCCCAGAACTTGAAGAAAAGAGGAAAAAATATCCTGTGCCCCAGATTCCTTTACCAACCTTCCTACAACCCCGAAGTCTTTTAATTGCTCCTGGACTACAGGTTGCAGCTTCATCTCTACCTAATGGGAAGATCAGTAATGAGTGGTATTCTAAGCGCTTTACAAAACTAGGAAATTTTCTAGTGATGTCCTTAACCAAGGTCTCAGTGAGGCAGCACACTTGCCTGGCATCTTGGTCCCTCTGTTGCCCTTAGAGGGGAGTCACCTACAACTGTAACCCATGTTTTCTTCCTTGTGCAGGTGGTCCTGATAGAGGGTATAAGACACCTTGGAGCTCTCCTGGTGTAGAAGGACCGTCACCCACATCCTTTTGCTGATTGACCTTTTACATCCAGTGCCTCATGTCTGTTTTACTGAGTGACCAGAGAGAATGAGATGGGCCAGGATGGAGTTCACCTGCTGCCTCAAGTGTGGACTTGCCTCCATTCACTTTTTTTATTTAGGCTAATGTCTTCAACTTGGCACAGGGGAGGATACTGGGACCCCTTGATCTTTACTATTTTATGATGGGAACTCCTGATTCTGTCTCAGGGAGTGCAGAGCTTGGTTCTACCAGTCTATCTTTTTCTCAGCTTCCATGATGTCTCTTAACTTTTCAATTTCCTCTGCCACCTGGCTGAGCAGATAAATCTACCTGGTCCTCACAACTGGCATCCATTACCACTGAAAGGCTCTAGCTCCTCCCTCCAGAACCTCAGGCTCTGGCCTGAGACCTGAACTTCTGCACCTCCAGTGAGTGTAGAGAATGTGGCTTTCTGTTTTGTGGAGATCATAGCTAAGCTCCTTCCAAAAGAGTGGTGACCACTGCACTTACCTCTTGAGCTGGCAGAGCTTCAGGACCCATCTGCACAAACTGCCATGCCATGCTCTGGCTGACACACCATGCTCTAGTTATCTGGTATGGTCACTCTGCTCCTCAGGGGCTTGTTTTATAGACATGGGGCTGATCAGCATTGCCCTGGCAATGCCCACACCTGGTCAGTCTCTCCTGCAAGAGCTACCAGCTCCTCAGAGGTCTCTGCACTCCACTGCCATTTCCCTCCTAGAGGAAAATCTTGTACACTGAGACTTGCTGCCCTGCTGTGGGCTGGTGCAGCTTTGGAGCAGCTTGCTTCAGTGGCTGACTTCATTTTTACTCTCACTGGAGTCTCGGGGAACACTACTGTGGTTACAGATCACTAGCCTTGACTGCTTTCAAACTTAAGAGAGAGAATATTAATTGTGGTGCTGTTAAACTAGAACTTCTAAGTTGCTGTGGTGGTTTTTTTTTTTTTTTTTTTTAGTCTTTATTAAAACTGCTGTGCATGTTGCGCTTTTGTCTGATTTGGGAATTCCAATTGCTTTTCCAGTTTCATAATAACTATAATCTCATTTGCAAAGATTGCATTAAGTAGATTAGTGACTCCTGAGTTTTCTGTACCAGCCATGATGTCTTTCATACAGAAGTATTCAAAATACAGAAGTTTGATAGGATGCTTCTGTCAATTGTAGTCTAAAGGTGTGGTGAAGAGGTTATTAAATTTATTAATATGAAATATGAATTATGAAAATAAAATTTTTATTAATTATCAAACTATTAATAACCGATGAATCACCAACTTATATACATGTTCTAGTGCACGTTTGTGAAATAGATTCCACAACTGGCTTAGTGTTCCTCGAGGCTGGGCTTGACCAATGGGCACACTCATAAGCAACTGGCTTCAGCCTATAGAAAGCGTGAAGCTAGAATTATGCCCATACTTGGTGTCAGCACAAGCGCTGCATGCGCTGGGTGCGTGCAAGCCTGGCTAATGCCTTGGCTTTTGTCTTCCTCCAGGAGGAGGGGGAACTTGCCCACATGCTGGGACAAGATTCAGTATCGGGGCATAATGTACCTTCACCACAAAAGGATGCTCACAGAGGGCTGCTGAAACAGTCATTGACATTCAGGTTAAGTTTGTTAGTTAACTAAATCTTCGTCATGATGTTACACCTTTTTTAATTTACAAGACTTACTAATTCATACCCATTTACATTTTCATTTCAGAAAACACATGATGGCAGTGATTCAGGCAGACCATTCCAGAGCAGCACTTCATGTGCACCAAGTGTTCCTTATCGGATGACCAAAAGTGTGGATTCAAGTGATGAAAGCTTTTCTGAATCTGATGATGACAGCTGTCTGTGGAAGCGAAAACGACAGAAATGTTTCAACTTTCCTCCTGCTAAATGTGAGCCTTTTCACCAGAGCCACCAGAAACAAACTGCTCAAGGTGGCAAGAAGGTCAACAATATTTGGGGTATGGTGCTACAGGAGCAGAATCAGGATGCTGTAGCTACTGAACTTGGCATTCTAGGCATGGATGGTAGTATTGACAGAAGCAGGCAATCTGAGACTTACAATTATTTGTTGGCTAAAAAGCTGATGAAGGAAGCTCAGCAAAAGGAGGCAGAGACTTTAGATAAAGAGCTGGATGAATACATGCATGATGACAAGAAAACATTGCCATCCGAAGAAGAAAATGGTCAAGGCTTTCTTAAACGGAAGCGACCTGTAAAAGATAGACTGGGTGAAAGGCAAGAAATGAAATACAAAGGAAGGTATGAGATAACAGAAGAAGATTCAGAAGAAAAAGTGGCGGATGAAATTGCTTATCGGTAAGTTTAATAACAGTGTATCTTTACTTTTTTAAATACTGCTAACCTACTGTTGATGGAAAAGCGGGGCAGAAACTTCCATACTGCTGAATATGTAAGATGCCATACTAGATTACATAAAGCTTGAGTGCCTTGTGTGTATTTCCAACATCTTGAGATTGAAATGCAGTATTAAGATGGCATATTGTAGAAGCATCCAGTAATACTGGCTAATGCTTGTATTTTTTTTAAAGATTCATCAAAAAGGGTTGTTTGCTTAAGAGCAATGGCAGGGGAAAATGTTGCTTATGATGCAGATTTAGTAGTGCCTTTCAGGAAATACTCCTTGAGTAATGATGTTTTTTGAGATGGACATTAATGAACACCAACAAAAGTCACCATGAAGATCAGGATAAGTTACACATCTTTGAAATTGTAGATTACTCAGACTGTGTAGTGTTTTGGAGAGCACAGCTTCTGAAATACATGTAATTCTTAAAGGTGGAACATACTTGTCAGGAGAAAATGGTTTTTCTGCTGTTGTAACCAGGGGCTGTACCACGGTTAGACACCAGCTCTGAAATCAAGGTTTTTGTCTTTCTGTATTGTGAAACTGAGCTGCAGTTCTGTGCTAGTTTATAAGCTGTAGCAGTATGCACATTTAGCACCATCCAATTCTTTTTACAGCCCTGATGTCTAGTTACTGTACACTGAACTGAGTCATAAACCTTCTGTCCAAAAGCCTGATGTTTTTTTTTCAATACATCAGCTTGCGGATTTCATTCCTGAACCAATTTGCTGAATGATTTCCTTTGAGGCACTAACAGCACCGGACAAATGGTGTGAGGAATGGCACATCACTGCACATGTTCTTACTTAATTGGGTTATACTTCTACAATCCTTTTTCAGTGGTGTAAGGGAAGAAAAATGTGTTAAATGTGGAACAAGAGTTAAAGATTCCCTGATGGTCCTTGTTGATTTCTTATAAGTGATTACGTAGTATTGCCAGATATCATAATACAGCAACTAGACAATTATTAACGTTCTTACTGCTTCTTGGTGGCTTCTTATTAAGAATTTAAAAACTTTGAGCGTGTAATAATCCTTTTTTGGTTTTTTTGAGCCTTGTCAAAATAGGACAGAAGCCATTATTTTTCTAATAGTTTGTAGTAATAGGACCACTGAACTGGATCAGGAGGGTTGTAGTCATATGCATCACAGGTTTGTGGTTTGATCTGTGCTGTACCATCTGTGCCTGAATTGATAACAATTTTCATGCTGGCCCACACAGTGAATTGAAATTGAAGAGTTCTTCTGACCATCTTATGCCATTTTTTGCCATTTACCTTGTCCAGTTCCTGTAGCAGTACAGAGCTTCATGTTAAAGCAATATGTAGGATGTTGTAACATTTTAACTTTAGTCATCCTGTTGAGGTAATTGAAGCTAGCCAGATTAAGTAGTTCTTCACCTCTGTAGTCAGACACCTTCTGTTACGCAGTTCTTTTAAGATGTGCCAACAAAAGAATACAGTTAGACTCATCTTCAGATGCAGTGTTCCCCTCCAGGTCCAAGAAAGAGTGGAGGTTCTTCTTTCCCCTCTTTTTAGCATTAATATATTTATGAAAATGCTTTTTATTGTCTGTCACAGAAGTGGGCAGCTTGAGTTCTAACTGGGCTTTTGCCTCTCATTTTTTAACTACATGATCTAACAACATCCTTAAACACACCATGATTTGCCTCCCCCCCTTTCCAAAAGTGATCCACCCTCTTTTTTCCCCTTAATTCCTTCAAGAGCTGCTTGCTCATCCAGGCCGGTCGCCTTCCCCGACAGCTCATCTTTCATCACATGGGCACAGCCTGTTTCTGTGCCTTCAGGAGCTCCTGTTTGAAGGAGTTCCAACTGTCCTGGACCCCTTTGTTCTTAAGGGCTGCTACCCGACGTACTCTCCAAATTAATTGCTTAAATAAGCTGGTTTGCCTTCCAGAAGTCCAAAGTGAGGGTTCTGTTATTGCTCTTCCTTATTTCCTTGCATATTGAAAACTCCACTATCTCATGGTCGCTGCACCCTGGGTAGCTGAGAACATCAGGTCAAGCAGGGCCTGACCCCTGGTAGGCTCACTTAACAGCTGCATCAAGAAGCTGTCCTCCATATGCTCTAAGAACCTTCTGGACTGCCTTCTCTTTGAGTTAAGTTCCCAGCAGATGTCTGGCAGGTTAAATTTGCCCACAAGGACAAGGTCTGATGATCTTGAGACAGCCTTCAGTTGCTTATAGAATATTTCATCAACCTCTTCATCCTGGTAGCGTGGTCTATAACAGACTCCAGTCAGGATGTCAGCTTTGTTAGCACTCAATCCTTTCATCCTCAACCTCAAGTTGAGTGGTATCAAGGATTCCCTAATATACAGAGCCACCCCTCCTCCTCTTCTCCCTCGCCTGTATCTCCTAAAGAGCTTGTGACCACCCAGTGCAGTACTCCAATTGTGTGAATCGTCCCACCATGTTTCTGTAATGGCAACTACATCATGGTTCTCCTGGTGAACCAAGACTTCCAGTTCCTCTTGTTTGCTACCCATGCTACATGCGTTGGTGTACATGAACTTGAGCTGGGCTGCTGATTTCTCATCTAACTCTGGTTTATGTCCCTCTGTGTCCTCTCCAGAGAGACTGGTTTCCTCACCCACCCCCTTCACACCCAGTTTAAAGCCCTCCCAATGAGCCCTGCCAACTCTAGTGCTAGAGCCCTCTTGCCCTTTCTAGATAAATTCACCCCATCTAGGTCCAGCAGGTCAGGTGTAGTAAAAGTTGCCCTTTGATCAAAGAACCCAAAATTCCGCTGCTGGCACCATCCCCTGAGCCAATTGATGGCATGGGTTCTCCTGTTGCTTTCAGTGTACACTCCTGCCACTGAGGGAACTGAGCAGAACACCACTTGAGCTCCTGCCCCATCAATCAGTTGGCTGAGGGCCTTGAATTCCTTTTTGATTGTCCTGGTGCCCTTCTTATCAATGTCATCACTTCCATCTTGGATTACCAGCAATGGGTAATAGTCAGAGGGCTGGATTAGCTTTGCTAGTATCCTGGTGATGTCCCTTATCCAGGCCCCAGGTAGGTAGCAGACTTCCGTGTGGGATGGGCCAGGACAATTTGTAGGACTCTCTGTTCCCCTGCTCCCACATATCTAACTCCCTTTTGCATTCCCTTACTGTTCTGAGCCTTGATACTTCATCCTTGAGCTCAGCCACCAGATTGACAAGCTAATTCACCTGATCACACTTCACACAGATGTTGTCTCCTTCACCCTCCATTCCAAGTGCCAGGCTCCAGCACTCTGCAGCTAGTAGCCTGATACCTCCATGCTTGTGCACCGGCTCTGTCTAGGTACCTACCATTTTTCTAATAGCCTTTGGCCGAGTTGTTACTATGGCTAGATCCCTTCAGGTAGGTGAGATAATATTTGGGGGATTTTATTGTTTGTTGTTAAATATGTATATATATTCCACCTGACTACTGTGTTTTGCCCAAGCTACCACGGAGGCTCCTGCACTCTGTCAGCTGACCCGGCACGTGCCGCTAGCTGCAATCCAGCCAGAAGGCTCTCTTGCCGAATGGCTCAACCCTCCTGCATTTACAATTCCTGCAGCTGACGTCACAATCTCGAGCAGGCACACAAGAGATCGACCCTGCTGGTCCTCCCTTGTCTGCTGAGATCCTCCTGCCAGAAAAAGAAACCAAAATAGAGACCTCTCGGCTCAAGCACGCCGGTCCTGGTCCCGAGGCAGCTCTCCGGCCAAAATGGCCAATTTTATGTCCCACAGAATGAATTACTTATTGTGGAAGTTCTGTGGTCAATTTTACTGGAGCAGTTATACTGACAATAAATGTGCCTTTTTCCTCTTTCAGGCTTTGTGAGCCAAAGAAAGATTTAATTGCCAGGGTGGTGAAAATAATTGGGAAAAGAAAAGCTATTGAACTGCTTATGGAAACAGCTGAAGTGGAACAAAATGGTGGACTGTACATAGTGGTAAGAAAACCTGTGGGTTTGTGGGGCACACACGGAGGTTTTTATTTGTATTTCCATAGTACTATTACACAGCTTTTGTGTTAAACTGTTTTTTTCCCAGAGTTTCATGGCCTTGACTTACCATGAAACTTGCTAAATAATTACTAATTATTAATTTGAACAATATTTAAGTAAATAATGAGGTGAATGAACCTGAAACTGCCCAGTCTTCTGTATCAAGATTAGTATCTCATTTGCAGTGATAGCATTGTGTCTGTTGCTCTGCTTCTCCTTGGGTTCTTTCTTTGACAGACTTAACAGTGAAGCATTCCAAAGCTTGCGTAAAATTTTTTGAAGTTAGAATTGAGGTGAAGCCTCTGGCATATTGCTTTAGTAAGACAGGTGGTTGTTTAATAGCACCAACCTATCCACTGAGTTAATGAGAGTGCCATCAGAGGTCAGCATACTCTGTGGAGAGCTTTTTTAATGTCACATTTGAGGAATAACAGTCAAAAGGGACTCTTATAGCTTTACTGAAGTAAGAGTTCAGTATTATATACTATGAATGCTAATTGAAGTATAGTATGTTAATCAATGCTTATAATTTACAGAAGTTTCAAAACTGAAAGTTTCATGCTTCAGTACGGCACACTGCACCACCGCTGTTACACCAAAACCTCTTAAGCATGGTAGGAGTGTTCTAGATACACAACACTATTGCAGATAGTTGTGAGAGTAAGTAGAATACTCTTCACATTCTGTTCCTTTGCTGCCAAAATCCGATTATTATATAGATGAACACTTTTGATACTCTCTTCTAAAGAAATTTTTTGTAACCTCATGGTTTACCTATCCAAATGTAGCAAGTTGTTTGCCTTATTAGTTCAGTCACAAACAAAATATAGCCAGGGTTGGTTTTATATAGTACCTAACACAGCAGAATGTAATTATTTTTAAAACATAGCATTGTCATGGATGTATTTTTTATATGAACACTAAGATGTTAAACTTGCTATTACTAATTAATTTTTTTCCTATTAAGAATGGCACTAGGAGGAGAACACCAGGGGGCGTTTATTTAAACCTATTGAAAAACACACCTAGCGTCACAGAACACCAAATCAAGGTAAAATTGCCAGGAGTGCAAACAGATGTACAAAGTAAATTTTGGGGGGTTTCTACTAGAAATATTGTGATTGTATTCCTTTCATAACTTCTGGCAAATTTAACACTGTATTCCATAGAAACCATCTTTTCATATTCAAAATACAAGGGAAAATAAAAAAAACACGAAGAATGTAAATTGCCATTTGCAGAGAACACTTTTTACATATAGCCAGTGTCAAAAATCTGTTGAAGGTTATGAGACTGCGGAGTTCAAGCATTGGATTTTCCTTAATTTGGGTATGCTGCATCATTGTACATGAATAGTATTGTTGCCCTGTAAGCTCTAGCTATAGCGCCAGACAATATTTCCCATTAAGCCTGAACCTAGTCTGAATTGCGAGATAGGTGGCATTTTCTTCGCTCAATTAACAGCTTGGGTTTTTACTTGGTATTTGCCACTTCATTAAAAATTTTTATTGAAAGAAAGACCCATTTATTTTACTTGTGTGGCTACAGATAACTGTAAACCTTCCTCACATCTTGTAGTGAGAACTGAGGAACCTATCATTATAAACTGTAATTGTTGGGGTTTTTTTAAAAACACAAACCTTTCATTGCTTACAGTAGTCACCAAAAAATTGCAAGTTTGATCATTTTTCCCCCATCATAAAAAAAAAAATAAAGCCACAAATTTGCTCTTTCACCTCTGCTCCATGCCTTTGTAATTCTGTATCTTGTTCTTGTCTTGCTGATAGCATTTAATGATTCAGCAGTTTGCACTCAGTGAACTTGATTGAGACATTTGTCATACAGACCTGTGGGAAAAGCATCCCTAAATCTGTCATTGTAGAAGTCCTCATGTATACGACATTCACATGTTTTGGGGGATGAAGAAGCATTCGTGTTTTCTGTATGCAGTTGATGCAGGTTTCTTCAAAATGAAAGACCAGGGAAAGAAAGGTGCGTAGCAGCTTTGAGGTCTGCTACACTGTATATTACAAGGGGAAACTAGTAACAGTCCTATTCTGCAGTACACGAGATGTTACTGGCAATTACAACTGTTTGACAGTAAAGATCTTGAGACCTGGAGTCAACTTTTGATCTTGTGTCCAGGAGAGTTTTCTCGAGTTGTCACAGAACCTTTGACTATATTTTCTCTAGAGGTCCCTCTCATATGTCAGCACAACTTGCTGGTCTGCCACCCATTCAGTTTTGTTTGTTTGTTTGGGGTTGTTGGGTTTTTGGTTGGGTTTTTTTTAACTATGAGCAAAATTGAAATGAGAATTTAGTGATGTTTATGTACATACACTTAGAGATTGCTGAGAAGCTATGTAATAAAATCACTTATGGAGTATTACCCTTAAGTTTAGTGCGTCCTCCTACTATTGATAATATGTATCTCAGTTACATTTCATTGACCAGTATTTGTAATATTTTTAAAAGCACTTCTTTGTGTTTTCTCAATTCTATGATTCTGTGGTTCTTTAGGAAATACTAGTAAAAAGAATATGCCAAACTTTTTCAATGTTTGTTTTCTTTCAAGGAAATATTCTATCTGGAAAACCAGAAGGAGTATGAGAACAAAAAAGCCGCTAAAAAGAGGAGAATACAAGTTCTAGGAAAGAAAATGAAAAAAGCCATTAAAGGCCTTAACCTGCATGAATACGATGATGCATCTCGTGAGACTTTTGCTAGTGATACAAATGAGGCTTTGGCTTCCCTGGATGATCTACAGGAGGGGCATCATGAAGCAAAGATGGAACCTGAAGATAGTATTGAAATTGATAATGCTCATGATTTGGAAATCTTCTAATTACTAATGTTCTTGATAAAAAAAGTCTGTAAAACATTAAGTGAGCCTTTCTCATTCTCCCATGGCTTCTTGTTTTTGTAAGATATGTGGGAAATATTTGATACTGAAGACCTTGACATAATTCTTATCTAAATTGAACAGCATGAAAGACATTAGTTGTCCTATTATGTTTGCTGAGTCCTCAAACTGTTAGATTTATTCTGTATAATAGTTCTACATTACTATGTTTGTTTCATAGAAACTTACTTTAGCCAGATGTTAGGTTTGTAAGTTAAAGATATGTTTTAACTGAATACATCATATTTAATTTGCTGAAACTAACAAAGTCATCAAGCAAGCAATGTTCCTCATTACAGCTGAATAGAAAAACAGTGTAAAGTTAGTGTTGATAATAAAAGATCATGTGGTTTTTCATATGGCTATGTGTTGACAGGAATAGCAGTGTTTATAGGATTAAGACCTGTAAAAGGAGATTAGTTTGTAAAATAATTTTAAAGGCCAGTGACCTTTGAATAATAACAGCCTTGTAAATAAGCACTATTGAAAAATGTATGTTTTAAATTTCTGAAGCAGTTTAATCTTTCGTGTTACACTAGCAGTTTGAGCTTCCTACCTGTTCCCTTTAGACTTTTTTTCATCATTAGAAACATAAACAACTTATACTAATCTTTATTTGAAAACATGTAACTGAATGCTTTCAGAGTAGTGGGGTGTTATTAATCTGCACTCCCCTCAAGGGTCTGTAGCCTCTACATACAGCTGTAAACCCCTTTACCTGGAGTTCTTGTTTTCATGCTTATGTGTGTGGTAGGATAAAGTACTGTGAGGCTTACATAAGTCCTGAAGCTTTTCTGTGCTGACTTTTAAGGAAACAGTATGCAAAATATTACTTTGTACTTGATGCAGAAGACTGTTGTGTAGTTTGTAAGTTTAACTGAAAACAACTTTTATATTGAATGATTTTAGTACAATCCAGGAATATGAGCAACACTGATATGTATGTTTTCTAAACTACTTTGTTGCTAGTAAGTTCTGTTTTCTGTGACTAGGCACTGTCTTTCAGTATAAAATACTTCTGAATAATTTTTGGCATTGGAATAAGTTGTCCCAGGGAGGTTGGTGGAGTTGCCAGTTCCAGAGGTGTTAAAGAAATGTGTGCACAAGGAGACAGGTAGCAGCACAATCTTAATTTGTTGTATTCTTGTAAAGTCCTGATAGCTTTCTTCTGTTCCTCCTACATCTGTTCAAGGAGACCCTATTATTTTTTTTCTCTTGTCTTTCTAGAGGTGTTACATTTTTTAAATTCCTAAAAAAGTGTTCCTATTTGCCTGATATATAAATAGAATTCTCAACTCTAGCAAGATAAATAATCCCCAAGCCTACAGTGAACTAAGATTTTGTGGAAGGAAAAATTTTTGATATACAGTCCCTCCCTCTCTCCCAGGGAGAGATAAATGTAGAAATAGGTCCATGGGCCATCAGGGAAAGTGTGCTGAAGATAAATGTGATAAAGGTAAAGCTGAAGTAAATGAACATGTGAAAAACACTCCACAAATGACAACAGTTGCTTTCAGCTATCCAAATACCCTCCCTGTAGAGCTGTCAGCCCAAACCAGATGCCTACATCTAAGAAGAGGTGTCATTCAGTTAGTTTTGTCTTTTACCAACACTTTGTGTAAATACTAACCTGTCAAGCCTACAGACTGGCAAGTGGGCAATCCAAAGGAAAAAAAATTGAAAAGGTTTGAGTATCTTACAAGTTTTTCAGGAAGTTTTTCATATTCTGTGTACCAGTTTGACTTCTCTTTTACGTGATACAAGTTTATCTGTTGTAATGTTACTCTAGATATTTCATCCCTTTTAAAGTATGACAAAGCTTTGTTTAGGTTACTGCCTTGAAAAACATGTTTTATTCACAATTGCTCTATCTTAATTTTTTTTTCAATCAGACTAATAAATCCAATGGACAGAAGCTGACTTCAGAGTTATAGGTACTTATTAATAGAAATACAAAATTATCACAGAATCAAATGAGAATAAGGGCTTTGAGGATTTATACATCATTATTATCAGTTTAATGTTTTGTACATAGAAATATTGATCTCTAAACAGTGTTAATTTTTCCTTAAATGTTTTCAAACAAAAAAACAACTTGTATTTATGTTTACTTGGGGATATATATATAAAATCTGTCTTTCTCCCTGCAAAACTTTGTCACAGTGGATAAAAATCTGTGGTCAATAGAATCTTCTTTTCTGTAGAAGGCAATAAAAATCACCTAATGCATCATTGCTGTTAATGCTAAGTGAGTCTGTTTCGCTGCTCCAAAAATTTGTACTCTCTTCTTCCGTTTGCTGTTCTGCGCTATTTTCTGTGAACTGCTTAATTTCTTACATTATCCAGACTTGCCCCAGTGAAAGGCGTTCAGGATTAGTTCCTATGCAAGAACATCTACAGTACCTTTCAAAAGTCTGATGCTTCAACAAAGTGTTAATTTTAACAAAATCTTCGGAGGTAAACTGAACTTTTCTGTGACCAAGTAGTTGTTCTGCAATGAGTTATTGATCATATGGTGCTCTATTTTAGTGCTGTCAGTTTGCAGTGAAAATGTCTAAAAATACCAGAATGTGTAAGGAGAATAGTAGAGTCACATTCCTTTTTCTTAAGGATTAATTAAAACTACTCTTTTTTGTCAAAATGCTTATAACTGAGAGTAAGAGAACACTATGTACAGAACTGACTGACAGTAGCCAGTACCACAATTTCACATCAGTCTCTTCAAGAGTTACAAGCTGCAGATATTCTTGGGTTTCTTTGTCTGATGCAGCTGCAGGCTGCTCCCAGCTGAGCCAAGAGAGTATAGAGCAGCTGAATACCTGAGTATTGCAGTTGTAAAGCTGTAGTCATCATTGCAATTTTCAGAATGTTTGAATAAAGACAGGGCCAAGCGAGCAGGATTCTCTAACGTTGTATAGAACTGAATAGATACTTCTTTTGCTTCCATTTCTCCCTGCCATGGCAATCTGGTTCCACTACCATGAATTTTCTCTGCTCCACAACTGTCTCTGCCAGGGTTAGCAACCCTGTGAGTTTCCTGTAAAGTCTGTCTGGGATGAGCACTATGCCAAGTTGCCTAGTCTCTGGGCAAACAGGTTTCTTCACTGCCTCCCTTCTGTACTTCCTGCTGCTGTACTTATTTTACATCAGTCCTCAGTCAAATGAATCCTTAGCAGAGAAATGGTTCCATGTGTGGTAGACACAGGCTTTCTGTAATTTTCTCTGTACAGCAGCCACAGAGAGGAATGTGTATACAAGGCAAGCTTTGAAGTAGTAAAAATTCTGAGTTCATTTTAGCTATGAGGTGAGGAATTGAACAGATTCAACCAGATACAAAATGAGTTGTTCATGTAACTCAAATATCACTGCTGCTATCTAAGAAATTATAGTCCATACCCAAGAAATTTCTAAGTGTCATGGATTGAGTTGAACTTGCTGCTGTTACTTGTACCACACTGCAGTCATGCCAGCTTCAAAAATGAAAGTGCTAGCTGGAGCAAAGTGTTACAGGGCTTGGGTAGAATGGCTTAGATTGGAAGGGACCTTAAGAGAGGGTGGATGTGAGAGGTGCATTGTGTAGTTAGGTGCACAAGACTCAGCTGCCAGCTGGGCCTAGACCGCAACAGTTCTTTTTGGCACAAAGGGTTAAGATAATGAAAAAGCTTATCAAAGATTGTTGAAACCATTTTGTTATGTTATACATTAGTTAAGTAGTGTAGGTACATGATGTGAATCCTGTGCTCTTTGTGCTTTCTGTATTCCCTCTGATGATGCTTCATCATCTTGGGGAAATGGATCAGGTCTATGACATGGCTACATCAGATTGTTGACATGTGATATAGCACTGGTAATGGGATTAAGCTGGTATCTGGATTCTTGTTCATTGGAAGTCTCACCCCCTTTACAGGTGAGACAGGGGAGAAGACTTTCTCAGCTTTTGAGAATATTGAATATTCTTGGGGTGTCTGTGACTGCTGAATGTGTCCCAGCTCTTGCTTAGGGTTACTTGAATTCTTTCCAAGAATAACACTCAGAAATCTGCCCCCAGGCTGGATAGTGATGAGTGGCAGGGTGCATGGAAGAGTATGGGCAAGTGCCTAGGCCAGTGGTCACCTGCAATGATTTGGAATTTGCACGCTGAGCAAGTGCAGAATCCTCATCAACTAGTAAAATATTTGTAAAAAGTACGCTGTCAGCCTGGTAATTCCTGAGATGCAAATTACTGCAATGTGCTGGGGCCTTGCCCATGCCTTCTGAATCTTGTTCAACACTCTTCGGTGCCCTTAAGGGGCAGAAAAGCTCTCTGTGCCTAAAGACAGACCAGCAAGTGCTGTGGGAGTGCTTTTTTACCTATCTTTTAGTGCTTCTCCCAGTAGTTCTCTGTATCTCTCTCTGATTGTATCCATTGCATCAGCGGCCAGCTGCATACATTGACCATGACTCCCTTTGTGTACTGAGCTGTCACGTTCCCCTGTGCGACTTACTATTGTGAAACTGATGCAAAGCTGATTTTCAGAAATTAAATGACAGTTTGAAGTATCAGTCTGGCAGAAGTATACAGGTGAGTAAAGAACAAAATAAACAAAACCCAGCAAAAAACAACAAACCAGAACCCAAGACTCTGAAGTGTCTTCAATCCTCCTTAGGCTGTGATTTCCTTCCAGATGAACAGGATGCTATAGTATTTCTAAACCCTCAGTTTCACCCTTCTGTATCAGTTTCTTCTATCCACTGATTTCAGGTGTTTTACCCTCTTCTTCACATGAAGTTTATTCTGCTGCTTCCTGTTTTATTTTCTTCACTGCAACAGGAATTAATGAGTCACACAACTTCTTACTGTTGACTTTTGTACCTTTTCAACATCAACATTTTGTCAAACTGGCACTACTTAACTGTACTTTAATTTTGTCATCTTGGTTGTTGTCGTGACAGGCCAGTCTTGCAGGGAAAAGGCTAGGCAGAAATGGTAGAACTTCCTCACTTTGCATTGCACTCATCATTAATACTGAATTGTAGTGGACTGTAGGTTTAACTCCACGCACTTAGAATGGTAATCTCTCTCACGAGCAAGGAGGAAGCGAAAGGAAGGATGATGACTGTATTATGTCTGCAGCTTCTCAGAAGATTGGTTGGTTTGTTTGTTTTTTGGGTTTGATCTTTTTTTTTTGGGGGGGGTGGCTTAAGTTGCTGCTGTTTTCATTATATGCACCTCAAAATACTAATTAGAGTACTGCTCCTTCAATGCAACTCCTTACATGGAAAAGGGATGAAAATGGCAAGGCCAGCTGCATGAGAAGAAAGCATAATGGAGTGACTACATTAAAAAAAAAAAACAAAAAAACAAAAAAAAAACCAAACCAGAAAGACCACAAGAACCCCAAAAAACCCTCCCTCATCCTTTATTAATTTATTGTCATAGGGCTAGAAGGGTAAGGCCAAAAAGCCTCCTCCCTCCCCGCTCTAAAGTAAAGGGAAAGAAAATTGAAGGGAAAGGAAAAAAAAAACTCACAGCTGAATTAGCAAAGCAATGGGTGCTGTATATTTACAAAGCAATGTAGGAAACGCAGGGAAATATATACAAATTTACAATATTTACAATATATACAAAAACATACAACAAAGTAGCACAGAAATGAGAGTTCCCCCCTCTGCTGAGGGGGTTCCCTACCTCTGCTCCCCCCTCTCTCCCCCTTTCCCCAGAGCGGGTGAGAAAAGAGAGAAAAGAGGAAAAAGTTAGAAGCAGTTATGTGTTAATTGGAAAGCAGTTAATACAGGCCTTGCAGCTTGCCAGTTTCAAGGTAAAGCCTTGGCCGAAAGCCCAGAAGAGAGAGCTGCTGCCCAAAGGAGGAGCAGAAGAAAGACTGATAGAAAAGTGCTGGAATTCCCAGGATACCCTCCTGCACTCCCAGTTCAGAAGGTGCTTCCTCCAAATCTACCAATGAAATTAGTTTAGATCCGTCTTTTCGTTTACAAACATCCAACTACCATATTCCCTTTCTTAAGGGGACAGCCTCAACCGGTTACACTTTTAAATTTGCTTAACTGGGAACTCTTTAAGGATTACATAACAAATATGTCACAACATATTGCCAGGACCTTTGCTAGGTGTAGCAAAGCTGCAGTTAATTTTGTCTTGCCCAACTATCCAGGTGAAAATGAGTACTGCTGCTGTGGTAGAAAGTGTGCTGTAATGATCCAGTTTTAAAATTTCTAATCAAAGTTTGGACTTGCTGTAGCAACAACAGGCTCAAACAGTGGAAGAAAAAGCAACATTTGTCAGGAGAAGCCTTCCATCTGCAAGTTTGTAGTTCAGACTAGAAATGGGGACATCATCCACCTTCCCATTTCTATGATTTAGAAAAAAAAAAGGAGAATAAGGAGAATATTCAATGTGTTTTTTTCCACCATGGGTGTGGTAGTGTGAAGGTTTAATCCTCCCACCACATAAAGCTGTTACAGTTTGAGCTGGGTGCCCCCTGCAATGTTTACTTCCTGTGTCCAGAGGTCCAGCCCAGAGGGGTGGACACAGGAAATTATGTAGTATTTCATACCACAATCCTTTGCACCACTATAAGATCCAGTGCGGAGTCTAGCACTATCTCTTTTCTTCCTCCTCCGTCAGCCGGTAACTGGGGGAGATGTCTCCTGGCTTTGGGCCTGGCTAGGCCCAAGGCCACAGGGGGATGGGCAGTCTCAGATCTGGCCAGCTGAGACTAGCCTAGCAGTGGGAGGGGAAGAAGGAGCCCTGGGGTCTTGGGTGTACCTTCAGGTAGGGATGGGATCTCTCTGGGTGTGTTTTGGGATCTTTCTTTGTCACTGTGCTTTTTGCTTTTCTGTAAAAGTTCACTGCTTTCTATTTAAACTTTCCATCACTTTTGCAATCCGTTTGTCTGAGTGTTTATTGTTGCCAGGGGTGGGGAAGGGGGCTGCCTCAACCCAGCACATTCTTGGTAGCAGAGGATGGTTGAAGTGGGCAGAGGATCTGCCCCCAACCCCTTTACATTTCTGGCGAGCCAGGCAGGAGTAGGAGTTGGTTATTGTGGCTACTCTGCAGATCGGATTGCAAAAGATAAGAGAGTTTAAATTTGGTTCTGGGCGTCGTTTTGGTTTTTTTGGCAGTTGGGGGCTCGTGTTGTTGTTGGGGCGACTGTGTTAAATTCTTGTGGATTGCAGGGGGACTCCTGGTGCGTGACCGGTGGCACAGAGTCCCTCCTGCTATTTTCAAGCAGGGGTGGTTCTTAACCATCGGAATGGGGGCACCGCTTGAGAATGCGGGACCTGCCTTCCCCCACCTTTATTCTCTGCGGAGCGGTAAAAGCGGCAGGGAGTGAAGTGGGGGAGGAGCAGTGGCGAGCAGATCAAAGTCAGGTCCGTTCTCGCTGCGGGGTAGGGCCAGCCGCGGCGAGCGGGCGAGCTCGGCTCCTTATGGGCGAACGGGGACTTCAGCTGAAAGCTGTTCTCAAGGGCCCTGAGGACGTGCTTATGGCTTTTGCTGGAGGAGGCGTTTGAATGCCCGAGGGGTGGAGGCGATTTCGATTCTGTACCGCGGCGGCAGAGGTGGGCGGAGCCCTGCTGTGTGCTCGGGCGGCGGCAGGAGCGGCCGCGCGCTCGGAGCGGCGACGGCGGTCCCCGGCCGTCCACTTGAGCTGCGGTGGCGGCGGGACTGGCCGTGCGCTCGGAGCGGCGGCGGCGGTCCCCGGCCGTCCACTTGAGCTGCGGTGGTGGCGGGACCGGCCGTGCGCTCGGAGCGGCGACGGCGGTCCTGGCCGTGCGCTCGGGCTGCGGCGGCGGTGAGCGCAGCCGTGCGCTCGGAGCGGCGGCGGCGGTGAGCACGGCCGTGTGCTCGGGCGGCGGCGGCGGTGAGCACGGCCGTGTGCTCGGGCTGCGGCGGCGGTGAGCACAGCCGTGCGCTCGGAGCGCGGCGGGGCCGGCCCTAGTCTCTTCCCCAACTTTTTCGGACGAGTTCCGAAAATGGCGCCGAGCACCTGGTTCCACCTCCCTTCTTCTCACTAGGTTGTGGTGCAGCCCCTTCCTCCGCCAGGGGAGGGTTAAGTTGTTGGATGCTGTCACGTTTTGGTACGCGAACGCCTAGCGGGAAGGCGGTGTACCGTGACATGCATCTGTAGAGCCTCGGGCCGCGGCTGAAAGCGGTCAGCACTGGGCTTGGGATAGGTCCGTGCAGGGTTGTGAAAGGCTCAGCGTGCTGTTTTCCTGGAGGGGTGGAGAAGCAGTTAGAGCCTGATTGTTCTGACTGGCTTGCCCCAGGGGTGGAAATATGCCGCTGAGTAAATAGAGATGGGAATAAAGGTTGGTTGAGAAGTTGTGAGGTTCCTTCCAGGTGACCAGGATGTCCAACGGATCCATGAAGAGCTTGCACCGCAGAAGAGTGAACTCTGCATTGCCGAGAGGTTCTACTAGATGAGGGAAGAAGAACTGGAATGGACGGACACTAGAGCCTGAATGAGAGACTGTTTGGGTGGACGCCCAGATGAAGATATGGACTTCGCCGAACATGTCAGCAGAAGATTTCTGATTTAATGATGTGTTTGGGTGCAAAGGTTATGGTATGAAATAAGGGGTAGTATGTTACAGTTTGAGCTGGGTGCCCCCTGCAATGTTTACTTCCTGTGTCCAGAGGTCCAGCCCAGAGGGGTGGACACAGGAAATTATGTAGTATTTCATACCACAATCCTTTGCACCACTATAAGATCCAGTGCGGAGTCTAGCACTATCTCTTTTCTTCCTCCTCCGTCAGCCGGTAACTGGGGGAGATGTCTCCTGGCTTTGGGCCTGGCTAGGCCCAAGGCCACAGGGGGATGGGCAGTCTCAGATCTGGCCAGCTGAGACTAGCCTAGCAGTGGGAGGGGGAAGAAGGAGCCCTGGGGGTCTTGGGTGTACCTTCAGGTAGGGATGGGATCTCTCTGGGTGTGTTTTGGGATCTTTCTTTGTCACTGTGCTTTTTGCTTTTCTGTAAAAGTTCACTGCTTTCTATTTAAACTTTCCATCACTTTTGCAATCCGTTTGTCTGAGTGTTTATTGTTGCCAGGGGTGGGGAAGGGGGCTGCCTCAACCCAGCACAAAAGCACAGCTAACTCAGTTGGAGAAGTGAATGAACAGCTGTATTTTACAAGCATAATGAAATGCATTTAATATATACAAAATATACAGTATTTACAGTATATACAAAAATATACAGGAAAGAATGTAACAGAGGAAAAACCCTCCCGCCTTGGGTTCCCCTCAACACGCCTCTCTTCCCCCACCGCTTTTTGTCCAAGCTAACTAGACAAAAAAAGGAGGGGGGAAAAAAAAATAAATGGACATTAAGGGAAAAATCGTTAGTTCAAAGCAGTTGTTAAGAAAGTTAGTTTTCTTATCTCATCAGTTTCAGCCCAATGTCAGTTGCATGCAGGCTGGCCAAGAACGAAAGAAGAGACTAAAGACAGCCTGTAAGCGCTTAAAGCTACATTCTACTGATCTACCAATGAAAGTTGTTTAGAATTATCTCCTTTTGTTTTCCTTTTTACACCACAACATTCAGCTAGAGAATTCTGTAGCTGTCCTTTTCTTAAAGGCACAGCCTAACCTGTCACACATGGGTTTAATGCAAAAAGGCAAGTGTGTGACTGTATCTTGTCAATCTATTGGTTGTGACTTCATCAGTCAGTTTTGCTGTATTTGTGTATCAAGTGGAGAAACTAGTAAATGTATTTCCTAAGCTGGGCCATATTTTCTTTCTGTCTGCTTCAGTTTGCCTTCTTCAGATAAAACAAGCTGTCTTTAAACAAACAAACAAAGAAGAAATTTAAAACGGACAAGCTGGGACAAGTCCTTGCGCTGCTCTGCATATACCTTGCAGCTTGGTTTGACCTATTGTCAAACCAAGTTGCTACTTAATTCTGTGTCAGCATAATTTTTTGTTTCGTGAAACAAACCCCAAAATAGAACACACTTTAAAATAACACTTCTTTGGCAGGCCAGCTTTCTGGGGTATGTCCCAAATAATCAACAGAAGTAACAGAACTATGAAGAAAACTTACCTAAAGCAAACATGTAGGTATTAAGCCAGTGTCTGCTTGTGTCCTGACCCAGCTAGAATTGCTTTGTTTCTGTGCCCCTTGTTAGTATGCTTTCTCTTAACATGGAACTCTGCTTACACACACATTCAGTTTTGTATCAGAGAGTTAATTGCCTTTAAGAAACTGGGGAGGGGCAAAGCACTACAGGTTTTAGGCCATCACAGATGCTTTAATTTCCATCTCTTCAGAATATTGCATAGTCTTCTCTGGCAGAGAAGCAGGTATTTGCTCCCAAACATGTGAAGAACCCCTGACCTTATTGGCAGACTAATGAGTACAGCTCTGCAAGTTTCTTGCTGTGAAACAGGTTTGATGTCTGAATAAGGCTGTTACTGCTTAGTTATAACTGATTCTTAAATCAGTATGAAACTGACAGTTACAAAGACTATTGTCAAATAACATGACTACAGAAAGACTAGTCCAAAGACAGAATAAAAAGACTAATAGATTTGGTTTAGTTGGACAAAGCTTTTCTTCCCCACAGAGCATACACAATATCAACCTCCTTCCTCATGGTAAAAAACCCATAGTAGCTTAACTGTCTGAATTATAAGTTATTAACCTTCTTGCTGTGTGCTCCTTTTTATTTTTAGTTCCTGTAGACTTTGGAAAACAAAGCACATGGTACATTGTCATCTATGCACGTTTCTAAACAATTCATCTATTCCAATGGGCTGGGGGATCAATTTCTATTCCAGCAGCATTTGTCAATGAAATTTTGTGCACTTCCATAAAATAAGCCTCTACATCTGCATGTCTCTTCTGAGAGTGAAGAGTTGCAGAAAGAGCAGGGCATAAAACCCAGGGGGAAATAGAGAAGGCCACCCAGGAATAAAGTTTGGTCTTATCACTCTGATTGCAGTTTGGTCACCACAATAGGCTGTGGGTTACTTTTGGTTTTGGTTGGGGTTTTGTTTGTTAAAAAAAAAAAAAAAGATCCATAGTCCCAGTGCTCCAATGAAAGGTCAGAGTTTACAAACACTCTGCTAAACCCACCTGTCAAGCTGAAAATTTTGCATCTCTAAAATAATGCTAATTTTTAGGCCAGCAAAATTCCTGCTTCCTCAAACATGTCTAATGACCTAATTCATAATGCATGAAGAGTTTTCCATAGGGTTAGATTGGCTAAGTTTGAACTCACACCAGCAGAATGTGCACTTCAGTGTGTGGCGCCTAATTTACTGCTCCTTAGTGGAAAAAGTACGATTCTTTTTTTCCTGTGTGGTGTGTACTGGAATATTTTTCAGTACAAATACTACTGTAATTTGTGTCACTTCTTTCTTTAGTATGTGCTAAATTTATTACTGAAGAAACTCCATGCCAACTAGGAAAGACAGAATAATTCTCTAATCCCTTTATGGCATTTAAGTAATGTGGCAGTTTGTAGAACTCACTACACACAAATTTTAATAATCAAAAATACTGCTTTATAGTAGCTTGAAATAAAATCAGCTAGGGGAATGCCAATGCAATACTTTGGGAGAGAAAAAACAGCAGTGATTACTGTCAGCTAACTAAAGAAATAGTACTGTAGGAGAAAGACATTGTAAAATCAAAGCACTTTCACAACATGTTTTGCAGTTTTACTTATCATAGTTTAATATTTTAAGTAACAAAAAAGTTTGCATCGCTTGATGGTGCAAGTATTAACATGAGTTTGTAGAATTCCATACATTATCTGCTAATTAAGTTTTGCAGCTTAGCAAATATTGTATGATTGTATCATCCATGATTTGAATTCAAACAACGATTTATTTCTCTGCAAAGAGGTTTGTACATTAGCACCCTCCTGGGTTATGGGTGGTGTCTGACACCAATGAGTTTGAGGCAAATACTTCAGTGCATGGGCCCTGTACATAACTGCCCAAATTAAATTATTGTCTCTTTCAAGTTCCTTTTGAGGGAGTGCAGGCCCAGCAGGGACCAGTGGTTGGAGGGGACACTGGCAGATTTTGGAATTAGGAGTATCACTTGCTGATTGGTCTGACGCCACTCACTGTATAATCTACAGTGATACCTGAAGGACACCTGGGGAGAGAAGGGATAAACTGTGCTTAGAGTTGCTGTTGTCTTCCAAGGATTCACTTTGGATTTGGCATGAAATGCCTTTGCATGAAACAAAAAGCTGATACACAGCCAAATTAGTGGGTTAAAAATAAGCAGAAAGTGGCAGGCAAAGACAAGACCTACTATGTAGATGGATTGTTTCTTAAGTTGCACAGCAGAGAAGCAGCTTGTGCCCTGCTTCCTGCTGTTGCCAGTTCCTCATTCCCTCTTTATAAAACAAAAAACCAGATATCCTGCCTCCATCTTTCCCAAGAACTAGAAGCTACTTAAAATGAGAATGAGTCTGGGGTACTATCATGCTGCAAGTTCTTACATGGATAGATAATGTAATTGGCTGGATGGTGAAGATTTGCAGGTACCTAAGCTGTTTGCTAACACTGGCAGGGTCACATGTTCTATCTTGTAATGCTTCATTACTGAAGGCATCAAATTCATGATTGCATATATGCAACAAGATGAATGTGAGCCATTTGCTAACCTGTGTGTATCTCAATTCAGATTGCCTCAATATTTTTTTTATTGTTATTAGCTAACCAATTCCAGCCTTAGGGAGATCATGCTCACACTAGAAGAGAAATGATTGACTGCCGTGGATAAACAAGATATCTTGGCCCATTATTCTTTTAAAATATTTTACTATAAAGGGGCAGCCAAGTGTAGTGAGAGTTATGTCTGTGTAAGAGATGTATGTGGGCCTTTCTGAAACAAAACAAAACAAAACCAGACAACTGGCTTGCAACCCTTTGGGTGGAATGTGACACATGACAATCATGGTGTTCTGGAGATGTGAGCAGGAGGCACTCATGCAGGGTCCACAGGAGGGACTTTGTCTAGTTAGCTAGCCAGTCCCCTGAAACTGATATTTACACACCTGTGCCACTTCTGTAGGTCAAGGCTACTTGGAGGCCAGAGGGTGCCATAAAGGCTGGAGGTAACATACTTGTCTTGTGCAGATGAATGAAAGATGCTGCTGAATCTGTAGAGAGGTGGCTGTGTATGCTGCTATCAAAAGGGCCTGAGCTACTTGCTTTCCTATGCCTACAGCAATGACAGGCTGGCTGCCAGTGAGGTATAAGAGGTGTATTAAATAGCATACATGCATAAGAATGTATTCTTCAAAACCCAAAGACAACTCATCACAGTGTCACAGTGTAACTAAGGTTGGAAGAGATCTCAAGGATCATCGAGTCCAACCTATCAACACAAACCTCAGACTAGACCATGGCACCAAGTGCCACGTCCAATCTCCTCTTGAACACCTCCAGGGACGGTGACTCCACCACCTCCCTGGGCAGCCCATTGTAATGATGAACAACTCGCTCAGTGAATAACTTTCTCCTCACTTCGAGTCTAAACCTCCCCTGGCGCAGCTTGAGACTGTGTCCTCTTATTCTGGTGCTGGTTGTCTGGGAGAAGAGACCAACCCCTTCCTGGCTACAACCACCTTTCAGGTAATTGTAGAGGGCAATGAGGTCACCCCTGAGCCTCCTCTTCTCCAGGCTAAACAATCCCAGCTCCCTCAGCCTCTCCTCATAGGTCTTGTGCTCAAGACCTCTCACCAGCCTTGTTGCCCTTCTCTGGACACGTTCAAGTGTTCTGATGTCCTTCTTAACCTGAGGGGCCCAGAACTGGACACAGGACTCAAGGTGTGGCCTAACCAATGCAGTGTACAAGGGCAGAATGACCTCCCTGCTCCTGCTGGCCACACTGTTCTTAATGCAGGCCAGGATGCCATTGGCCCTCTTGGCCACCTGGACACACTGCTGGCTCATGTTTAGGCAGCTGTCGATCAGTACCCCCACTCCCTCTCTGGGAGCTCTCCAGCCACTCCGACCCCAGCCTGTAGCTCTGCATGGGATTGCCGTAGCCAAAGTGCAGCACTCGGCACTTGGACTTGTTAAATGCCATCCCACTGGACTCTGCCCATCTGTCCAGTCAGTCAAGGTCCCTCTGCAGAGCCTTTCTACCCTCTAACTGACTAACATCTACCCCTAACTTGGTGTCATCTGCAAACTTGCTGATGACTGACTCGACCCCCTCATCCAGATCATCAATGAAGATGTTAAAGAGGATGGGGCCCAGCACTGATCCCTGGGGGATGCCACTGGTGACTGGCCACCAGCTGGATGTGGCACCATTCACCACCACTCTCTGGGCTCGGCCCTCCAGCCAGTTCCTAACCCAGCACAGAGTGTTGCAGTCCAAGCCACAAGCTGACAGCTTAGATAGCAGTTTGCTGTGGGGGACGGTGTCAAAGGCCTTGCTGAAGTCCAAGTAGACCACATCCACAGGCCTCCCCATGTCTACCAGACAGGTCACCTGCTCATAGAAGGAGATCAGGTTGGAGAGGCAGGACCTGCCGTTCTTAAGTCCATGTTGGCTGGACCTAAGCCCTTGGCCATCCTTCAGGTGCGCAGTTATTGCCGCCAGGATAATCTGCTCCATCACTTTCCCTGGCACTGAGGTCAGGCTGACTGGCCTGTAGTTTCCAGATTCCTCCATCTGACCCTTCTTATGGATGGGGACTACATTGGCCAGTTTCCAGTCACCTGGGACCTCACCTGTGAGCCAGGACTGGAGGAAAATGATGGAGAGTGGCTTGGCCAGCTCACCTGCCAGCTCTCTCAGCACCCTAGGATGGATGAACTGATTCCCAGCCTTTCCATTTCCTCTACTACTCCTGAAGGTAAAGCCAATTGCATCTTCGTTTTTGTGAAACACTGTATATAAAAGAACATGAGAAATCCCTTTTAAAAAGGCACTGCAGCATCAGGACAAATTTGGTAGAGAGAGGAAAGGAAAATAACCCAAATCACCTGCAAAGATGAACACCATGCAAAATACAGTGACTGCTTTAGAGAACTGATCTAGAGTTTAGGTTGTTCTCAAACAGCATCAGATTAGATTCTTTGAACTACATTGTTAAGCTAGGCTTTAACTAGTCCTTTGCTTACGGCATTTTCACAGGATATCCCAGTCAGGTTGGTGGCTTGTTTACAATGGGTTGTTGCCTGGAAGCAGTTTCCAGGTGTTGTCAGCTACAGGATCTCAGCAAATGTTACTCACCCTACACTTCTATAATGGATGCAGAATTCTTGAGATGCTGATCAAAGGCCAGATTTACCTTGGTCCTTGGCACACTAAACTCCTTTGTCTCCTCAATATGAATGCAATGGGGTTGTCTAGCTTTCTTAATTTACGCTGAATTAATTTGGACTTTGTTTTAAACCAGCATTTATGTTATAGTGGAAGCTACAGATTAAAAATCCTGTTGTACTCCAATCTGCTACTTGAATTACAGGAGTCAAGACTACCTATGTGCAAAAGAAAGCAAAGTGGGCCTCAATTTTTGGTTTAAATAGCAATCTCCTTTTTGTGCCTGAAGCTTTCTTCTTGACAATATCATACTTTTTTGAGTGTCTCTGTGTGTACATCAGTTAGAGCGAGTACAAGCAGGGCAAAAGCAATAGCAAGCCATATGAGGAGAGGCTGAGAGAGTTGGGGTTGCTTACCCTGGAAAGGAGGAGGCTCAGAGGAGACCTTATTCCTCTCTACAACTACCTGAAGGGAGGTTGTAGCCAGAATCAGACTCACACAGAATCACCGAATGACCAAGGTTGGAAAAGACCTCAAAGATCATCAAGTCCAACCTGTCACCACTGACCTCATGGCACCAAGTGCCACATCAAATTTCCTCTTGAATACCTCCAGGGATGGTGACTCCACCACCTCCCTGGGCAGCCCATTCCAATGGCTAATGACTCTCTCAGTGAAGAACTTCCTCCTCACCTCGAGCCTAAACTTCCCCTGGCATAGCTTGAGACTGTGACCTCTTGTTCTGGTGCTGGTTGCCTGCACCCAAGCAACCAGCACCAGAACAAGGTGCGGCCTAACCAGTGCTGAGTACAGGGGCAGAATGACTTCCCTGCTCCTGCTGGCCACACTATTCTTTGGCTGGTTTACAGGAAGAGATAAAATAGCTTCTTGGATGCTAAAAATAGCATCTCTCCCATTCCCTGCCCACTGGGATAACTGTGGTGTTTAAATAACCTACATGCCATCTTTTGTCTCCACAGAAAATAAGCTGATTTTCAGGAAGTCAAATGAAGTTTGAGTTTTCTTGATTTTTGCAGGACTGAAAGGAGCACTGTATCACATCTTGTATGTAATTAATCACACAGCACTCAATATATTCCCTGCACAGCCATAACTAAGAAGGGAGTACAGGATTCTCCCATTTCTGAAAATGAAAGGGCAGGTGATGCTGAAGCACTTTGATGACTGGCTGGGCCTTTCCTGTATGCCTGATGTGTTTCAGGCTGAGCAGAGAGCAGGTGTGTCTTCCACATGTAGGGACTTCAGTGCCATTTTAAAAGTAGCTGCTTTATATCTCTACCTTGACTTGCAAATCTGCCTTCTAAGGAAGCACTGTCACTCAAGCCTAATGTTTTCATCTGCAGATATATGTAAACCTCCTCAAAACTAGTACTAATGCTACAAGTGCATGTCTCTGCTCTGCCCACTGAATTAATCCCATGCTGAACAGGAGGGTTACTGTGCCCTGAATGGCTTTCTGCCTTGCCCTTCCCTGATAAACATTAACTTCATTAACCCATCCAGCTCCTGATGGTCTGAATAATAGACTAGAGTGGAATTACACCTTCCACAACTCAGTGGACATTAAACATGCTGTATTTGAATTAACTCACCCAAGCTATGCATTTACACCAGGCTCACTATCACTATGTTCTACCTGTGCCAATTCCCCTCCAGTGCTTTTGAAGCAGTAAAAGTTGTAAAGTGAAAAGAAGGGACTCTTGCCACTTCTATTGCAAATGCAATAGACAGTGTTAGGAATAACAATTAAGGTGCTGCAGGCATCTTAATGAGCAAGGCCAGATATGGCCATGTGTCAGAGGTAATTAAATCCAACTACATAGCCAAACTACTCTCTCCAACTTCCCAAAATTTTGGTCATTGTGAATTGTGTGTCTTAGGTAAATTTTACAGTGTTTGTCTTTCTAAGACACTCATACACAAAGGAAATTTGAACAACCTTTGCTTGAATAGTTGACAGACATGTCTACACAGACGACTCAAGGAAGTATAAGTGCCATGTCACTGCTGGAGTAAATGGTCATCCTACCAAAGGGGAGTGCCGCTGCAGCTTCACAGAAAATGGAAGCAGAAACAACAAAAAGAGAAACTGCAGGAGGCTGAGGCAAAACTCTGAGCTTTCTCTACTGTTACACACCACTAAAATTAGCCTACAGTCCTCTGTGGATGAGACAGGCTTTCACTGTCATGTATGAATCAAATTAGATGTTACCTTTCATTGCTTTCTTGGAGCTCATTGTGAAGTAGTGTAGGGGTTTCATATTTTTCTCCCACCTCCCCTTTTCCAAGCTTACTCTGGGCTCATCACAGGTGTTCCTTGATGTGGGGTAGCTCTACTAATGCAGCTCCTAACATGCCATCTCCTTGGCAGCTACACTGATCAAAAATAGCTGGAAAGTGTCAGCCATACAGTGCATGACCATAACCACTGAAGGAGAGAGATGGGTGCTGGCCCTGTAGGATTAGTAGACATATCAGCACAGAGTGATCTTTTCCCTTCTTGGGATAGCAGACTCAGATGAGCTGAGTTAAGAGCATTAACACAGCACTTAGAGGATGGCCAAGGGATCAGGCTCAGCCAACATGGATTTAGGAAGGGCAGGTCCTGCCTGACCAACCTGATCTCCTTCTACGAGCAGGTGACCGGCCTGGTGGATGTGGGGAGGCCTGTGGATGTAGTTTACCTGGACTTCAGCAAGGCCTTTGACACCGTCCCCCATAGCAAACTCCTGGCCAAGCTGTCAGCCCATGGCTTGGACAGCAGCACTCTGAGCTGGGTTAGGAACTGGCTGGATGGCCGAGCCCAGAGAGTGGTGGTGAATGGTGTCACATCTGGCTGGCAGCCAGTCAGTAGTGGAGTCCCCCAGGGATCAGTGCTGGGCCCCATCCTCTTTAACATCTTTATTGATGATCTGGATGAGGGCATTGAGTCTATCATCAGTAAATTTGCTGATGACACCAAGCTGGGGACAGGAGTTGATCTGCTAGAGGGTTGAGAGGCTCTGCAGAGAGACCTTGACAGGCTGGACAGATGGGCAGAGTCAAATGGCATGAGATTTAACACATCCAAGTGCCGGGTTCTGCACATTGGCCACAACAACCCCAGGCAGTGCTACAGGCTGGGGTCAGAGTGGCTGGAGAGCAGCCAGGCAGAGAGGGACCTGGGGGTGCTGGTTGATGGTAAGATGAACATGAGCCTGCAGTGTGCCCAGGTGGCCAGGAGGGCCAATGGCATCCTGGCCTGCATTAAGAACAGTGTGGCCAGCAGGAGCAGGGAGGTCATTCTGCCCCTGTACGCTGCACTGGTTAGGCCACACCTCGAGTACTGTGTCCAGCTCTGGGCCCCTCAGTTTAGGAAGGATGTTGACTTGCTGGAATGAGTCCAGAGAAGGGCAACGAAGTTAGTGAGGGGCTTGGAACACAAGCCCTATGAGGAGAGGCTGAGGGAGCTGGGGCTGCTTAGCCTGGAGAGGAGGATACTCAGGGGTGACCTCATTACTCTCTACAACTACCTGAAGGGGGGTTGTAAACAGGCAGAGGTTGGTCTCTTCTCCCAGGCAGCCAGCACCAGAACAAGAGGACACAGTCTCAGGCTGCGCCAGGGGAAGTTCAGGCTGGAGGTCAGCAGCAAGTTTTACACAGAGAGAGTGATTGCCCATTGGAATGGGCTGCCTGGGGAGGTGGTGGAGTCGCCGTCACTGGAGGTGTTCAGGAGGAGACTTGACAGGGTGCTTGGTTACATGGGTTAGTTGATTGGGTGGTGTTGGGTGATAGGTTGGACACGATGATCTTGAAGGTCTCTTCCAACCTGGTCTGGTCTATTCTATTCTATTCTATTCTATTCTATTCTATTCTATTCTATTCTATTCTATTCTATTCTATTCTATTCTATTCTATTCTATTCTATTCTATTCTTCTCACCGCGCCACAGCTTTACATACATAAGCACTGACCTGTTAAGTGTGAATGTTCCCTGTCTGCATCTGCAGTTCTGCTCTTTCCTCACCAGGGCTAGAGCTGTGAAATGTTAAACTCAGCAGTAATCTGGAGTTTTTAGTGAACTGCCAGACTGTGTCTTGATAAATATTTATTCTGGCAGCTGTGTTCTGGGTTCCCTTCATTTTTGCTGGGCAAACTGTTTATTGCTGTGCTGTGATCAGAAACTGATCTCAATTTAACAAATTGACTCAAAATGAGTGGCTTTTAGGATGGAGTGGCACACAAGTGACAGCACACTTGGGTGATGACAGGAATAAGACAGTGATTTAAACTGCACTGCAAAGGTTTGCCTGCAGATCTAGGTGTAAAGTGCATTCTGCAAGGGACTTCCCACATACCATGGGCATGAGGAATGGGAAAAGCATAGGATGTGCCTACTTCCAAGGCTTTCAAATTGTAAATTTGACAGATGTTGGATTAGAATGAAATCTGAATCCTCTGTGGTAGACAGGTTGTTCAGCTAAAGCTTTTATGTACACTGTGTCTTCACCTTTTGCACGTTACCTTTGATAAAACTTTTTCCTGGAGTGTCTCTTTCAGACCCATATATGTTATTTCCTTAGTTCCTACTTGATCCCTTCTGGTGTCTGAGATTTGAGGATTACTGACCTCAAAGATTTTCTGTATTTTTAGAAAACCAGAATGGTGTGGAACCTAGAGGCTTCTTGCAGGTGTAATTTGAATCTGTTACTACAGAAGATAAATACAAGCAATGCTTTGTACAATGGTCCAACTGTTCTATAGCACTCTAATTCATTTTGTGCTTTGTTCTTCCCCCTGTTTCTGCATGTTGAATAGAAAACCAATACTTACTAGGGTCCAAAAGAAGTAAAGAGCGAAGAGCGCAACAGTGAGTGCAATGAGGCCAACTGCTTCAAGCCTACTGCTAAAGTGCAGACGGTCCACTGCTCCTCACAGACACAACCAACCAGAGATGGTTGCCAGTGGAGTGATAAACAAGAAGCACACCATGTCTCCAAAGAGAGACCGTTTCTCATGCTGCGGCCCTGGGCTCCTCAACCACTGCAGGCAAGATGCAGACAAAGCAAGTGTCAGGAAAGGGAGGACGTTTTACCCAAAACGAGCTGCTTGCTTGCAAAATGCAGACTTGCCCCTTCAAGGAGGGAACATGGACCACATGCAGGATGTTACTTTGGCTATCCCTAGAGAGCTCCCACCTGAACTTCTCCCTCTCTCTACCTGCTGATGCACACCTCTAACCTTGCTTACCTTCCACATCCTTTATTCAGCTATAGTAAAAGCTGCCATGAGAAGGGCAAGTGTTGAACTGTTTGAGATGAAGGCAAAAATAAGTTCACAAATACTTCTTTTTTTTTTCGCAGCGTATAGGCTTTTAATTTGCTTGAATATTTTTTAAATCCTAAGGAATTATGAAGTGCTTCAGAAGTCCTATGTACAACTATAAGCAAGAAGCTCTAAGATGGTAAAGAGGGAGGCTCAATATTGTGTTGTGTTGTTTGCTTTTCTTTTTAAAGCAGAGTCTTAAGATTATTTACAATACTAGAAGACCAAGTGTTGTGGGTTCACCTCAACCAGCAGCTAAGCAGCCACACAGCTCATCCCTCACCCACACTGGAAGGGGTGAGAGAAGAGGAAAAGCCTTGCAAACAGCACTTGCTTCAGCAGATCTTGTACAAAATAAGGAGATGAACATTTACATTCTAACAGCTTTTTATTATTGTAACTTCACAGAGAATGATGTAAAGGTCACACTTTCCCTTAGTTTTAATTACATTTACTTAGAAATATTCCCATGGGTGCTTGCATAACAGTTCAAGGTTATATTTGGTTACTTCTAGACAGAACTGATTGCAACCTTCACCCTGTTCAATTTTCATAAATCCCTGCAAAGTGAAACTGCCAGGAAAATGAGAGGAACTGAAAGCACCTGGCAGTGGAGATTCTGTATTTAAAGGTGAATGAAAAGTTTTTTGTTTAAAAGGTGACTTACAAGAGAATTGTTGAACATCTCTACCTCTCCTTGATCTCAGTGGGAACTGCAGGTGTTCACCACATTCTCAGGGCAGATCTTAAAATGCCAGTTACTTCCTTTGTCTCAGTGCTATGTGGTGACTGTTCTTCTTGTAACTGCACTGAAACATTTCAAAGTCTATTTAGCAGAGGCTGCACCCTCAAATCACAGTCTGTTGTGATTTGCTTCTCATCCATGCAGCTCGTCTAGTGAAAGAAATACTGTTTATTGATATGAACAAGAAGGAAGAACAGCAACATTACATAAATGGAAGGAAGAGCACACATTAAGACATGTGCTGTTATCTCTGCACTCTTACTTTCATGTGACACAGTGCAATTAAGATAGCATTTCCTGGTATGCTACCTAACTTTACTGAACATTTTGGTGGACAAAATGGTGTCAGACTGCTTCACAGAATGATGACTCCCTGCACTCCTGATGTCTGAACTGTATCAACACACATCAAACCCAAGTAACTGAAATACTAGGTGAGGCTAGGACAGGTAAGAGTAGTATTAAATAAGAAATGAAACTCACACCAATATACAGTCTAACATTAAAAGATGAAGAAACATCATTAACTTGTTACAAAGTGGAAGTCAAAAGCAATGAATAAGTAATTTCAGTGGCTGTATGGACTTCAGTCATAGCACGCGCTTTTCTTCTGAAGTTGTGTACACGTGTTTCTACGTCTTCTTCTGTTTAGATTCTAGGTTTCAGTCTTTTGTTTTGGAAATGTGTGTTGTTAAGTTACTGCACAGCTAAAAAGCCAAGTTATCAAATCCTTTTGTGGAACTGAAACCCACACAATGACTCCAACAAAATGCTGAGCTAATTCACTAGTGCGGAAGTACACTAGGGACTACCCTTCTGGCAAAAATAAGATGTAAGGCCAGATCAGCTGTCAGATCTGCACTCTAAAATCCATCCTATTAAAATGTGTCAATGTGCTCAACTATTTCTGCAACAAATTGAGACTCTTCCAGTAATAATTTCCATTGAAAAAAAAAAAAAAAGGAAAAAAATAAAAGACAGAGGTCATAAAAACAATCATGTCTGAAGGAAAATGCTGGCCTGCCTAGCACAGCACTTTATCAAGAGACGTCTTGAAATGAATGGTGATTCCAGTTGCTGACACACAGGTGAAGAGTCAGAGTAATGTGACACAGATTGACTTTAGTAAAGGCAGCAAGCACAAACGCAACATGTAAGCCCAGCACCTGGTGCACAACCTAATACTGGCTCATGACAGACATAAGCAAAGAAACACTGTGCCTGATAACTAACATACACCTGATGAAAATTTAGGGGTGCCTTGAAGAAATGAAAGGTCCCGCATCAGCCCTCACAGTGACACAATAATAAAAAGTGTCAGCTCAGAAGCAAAACACACCCTCAAATTCTGAGCTAATGGCTGTGGCTGTGTGATATCTCGGCTCTCCCAGCTGCCCACAACACCCCTTCAACAGTGGGTACTGCTGCTGCAGTCATGTGCATCACACAAGCTGCTCCAGCACAGAAGCACTCTGCTTAGACTAGCTCCACTAAACAGGGTAGGTGTTGCTGAAGCAAAGCAGACCCTCCACCTGCTAGTCAATAGGCACTCCCCAAAGAGCAGCCGCAGCAACTGGTCTGGGCACGGCAACATCTTCAACCACACATCTCTATCCAGCAAACCTGTACCTAGGCCTGAAGGGAGTGGCAAAGGCTCTGCTGAGACACAGTGGTGATCTCCTGTGTTCAGGCAGGATCATTTCCACTAGAAAGCAGAAATGGCATCAGGGAAACTGGAAGGCCACATCACAAGAGAGGACTTTAAAAGTTTGACTAAATTATCTCAGCAAAGGCACTCTAAACACATCCTGGAGATGACCAAAAGAAGGGATAAATGAAGGCAGACATCAGTGGAGAAGTGCTACTTACATTAATGTTAAATGGCCAGTAGCTGGCCATAACTACATTTTGGGTAAGAATAAGCAAAATATTCCCAGCCTTCTGAAGATACACCTTTGGAACAGCATAAGCTAAAACACCCAAAGCTTCCACAGTTTTATGAAGGAACTTGCTCGCATTTGGGGGATTTTTGATGTACAGCATTTAACATGCTAAAACACTGTTAACACAACTGAGGCACTGTCACCTCACACACTAACGTGTAATACACAGAATCACAGAATGGTAGGGGTTGGAAGAGACCTCTAGAGATCATCTAGTCCAACCCTGCTGCTAGAGTATGATGCCCAGGAATATCCAGGTGTATCTTCACCAGGGCAGAGTAGAGGGGGAGGAGAGCTTCTATTGGCCTGTGGGCCACATTCTTCTTAATGCATCCAAGGCCTTCCTGGCCACAAGGACACATTGCTGGGTTGTGGTGAACCAAGGATTTCTTGCAGTTACTTCACAAAGCAGAGTTGAATTTCAATTATTATCTGCTCCAGTAAGATTAAATTGGGTTCTTGACCTTTATCAAAGGGTCTCCATGCTTTCTTCAACTGAATGCAAACTCCAGTGCTCAGGAACTGTCCCTGGGAGACTTTTGGCCCATGAGCCCACCACCGACTTCCCAAATTTGACAATGCCAAGTAACCTGAAACTTCAGACTCCTGAGATGAGCAAATGTGCTCAATTTCCTTTTAGCTAGTTTACTTTAATCTGCAAAGGAAGTGTAACTGGAGACTGGAGAACTGCTCATCTGGAAGAGGAGATGGTTGGAGGCATTCACACAATGTGCTAGTGAAATGAAGCCTTGCATTTGGAGAAGGAAATAATCAGAACAAGCTGCAAAATGAAGATCAGAACACCCTGAAGAGAATCAAGACTGGCAGTTTATCTAACCTAAAATGAATGAGCTGCTGTCAGAAAACATCTGTAAGAAACTTCCATAAGCAATAATCTCTATAGGTTGAATTTCAATTAGATGGCTCGCTACTGCTAAACAAAGTACATGCATAGTGGTTTTCAGCTCAGCTCCTAAGGCTAAATAACCTCTGTCTAGTGGGAAGCTCTTTTCAGTTCACTAAATTTTCCTTGGAAAACTGATCTTACATAAATGTTGCTGGAGCTATACCAGCAGCAAAGAAGATTACATGGAGTATGAAGAAAATCCATCACACTGTTTCTAGTTAAAGGTATTTAAATAGTTAGCACAAAGAAGCTGTGGGGAGAAGATAGAAAGGAGTTATCTTCTGTAAATGTGCTTCCCTTTGAACTGAAAATAGCATATTACATATCAATTGTATCACCTCATTTCATTCTTCTCATGCTGACAGCTCTGCAGTGATCTTGACGAAAAGAGTTTGTATGCAAGCAGAACAGCTAGTAGTTCCTACTTTTCATTTTACCTTGGGCTTAGAGTAAAGACAGACTGAGATTGCCTAGTTCTTTAGTGTTTGTTTAGAATTAAAGACATTTTTTAAGACCAGGAGAACCATCTATTGACCACCCACCCAATCCCCATCCCCCAAAAAACAATTTAAAAATTATATATTATACCTGAGCAGTTTTGTTCAAATACTTTTTTACTTGAAAGACATGTTTTAACATTTTTCACTGAAATGTTTTGAAAGTAAGCTTACCTACAGGTATCTCAAAAGAAAGTCTCCCAGACCAGAATGTTTTGTATGCTTATTTTCAGTGTAATGAAACATTTCAGGTGACTACAAACTTTTCTAGGTCAACGTTTTGCAAAGGAAAACAAACATTTGACAATTATTTCTCAATTTAAAAAATATTCATATTTCAGTCAAACAGTCAATTACTGGCACAGGGTTATTGTCTTCAGTAGATGTTTTTAGAAAGGTGATAGGTCATAGAGATATTCCTTTGGTTCCAGAGATAGAGGTCTGACTGTTTGACAGCTAGAAACTAAGGATTTGACCTCCATAACTTTATTATGCTAACGTCATGGACCCTGACCTAATCCAAGTTAAAAAAAAGTAGACCAAAAATGTGGGAAGTTTCACAAATTCAATGTTGATATGATGGATCTGCCAAACATATTGTACTACAGCTTCCTGCTGCTCTGGTTGGGTTTGGGGCATCAAACAGCAGATTTCCTGGAAGGTGTTTCTTCCCCAGACAATAAAAATGTCCTGTGGCATAGATAAGGAGTGTCTCCCTTGAGAAGTACATAGTCTGAAATTCAGTTGGCCAGAGAGAAGCTTAAGATAGAGAGAAGATATGAAGAATAAAGAGGAAGTGGGAGATCAAAATCAATGCTATCTTTACTTTACCTTTCCTTACAAAAGAAATACACCAAAAAAACAGGATGCTCTGCATAGTGTCAGTTGAAGAGACAAAGCAAAGATGAGCTACCCACATTTTTGCATCCTATGCATGGTAGGGCCAAATGGGCCCAGCACAAACCCAGGCAGGCCCTGATGTGTCTAGACATGGTCCCCCCTTTCCCCCTCCCTCTTGCAAGAGACAGAGTAAAGTGGGAAAAGGGACAAAAGAAAGGCCCCAGCATGTCTGGGTAAACAAGTGTCCTCTTGGAGTAAGAGCACGTGTAGTGCTTCTCCCACACCAGGCCTATGTTTCTGCCTTCTATGGTCACAGCCTGGCAGAGTCCCTTTTCATTGGGTAACTATTTTCTGGCTTTGGTTGCTCTATTGGCCCATTGAATCTTGGGCAAGATATACATACAGGCTGATTTGTAGTTGCCTTCACCTGGCCTTTGCCTTGCCTGCTTGGATCTGCCTTGCTTTAATTTGCCTTTCCTCAAGTTGCCCTGGCTTGAGTTGCCTGGTCCAGAGCCTGTGATAGAAACCACAAGCCTACTCACTGCAAGCTAGAGAAGCCACAAGCCTTAGGAGCCAGAGCCAAGCCTTGCTTTCCCTTGTAACTAGAATTTTGCCGTGCCTCAGTTTACCCAGGACAAAGCCAAGAGCCCATCGTGAGAAGCATCATAAACAGTTCACTGTCCTGATGGAGCCAGACCAGCATCGAAGACTGCATGGCCTTCCTGCCAGCAACCAGCCATGCCCGATGCACAAGTGCACTCCAAAAAGCCCCAAGAGCTAATACAGCAGCAGCATCCCCCTACTATGGGTAGAACTCCTCGTGAGCAATTAATTCATCGCCCCTTTGGCTTAACAGTTCTTATTGAACTTCTCTCCTGTGGTTGAGTGCCATATTGCTCCCAAGGATTCTCTCCTTCTGTTATTTCTCCTGGTTTGCTTAAAATTGTTAAAATTGTTATAATTGCCTAAACACTGTACATTCCCATTGTAAATATATATTCCAACCATACTTTGAGCCTATTTGATAAGTTTTTGGAAATTGTCCATATTAATGAAAGTTGTTAATATTTTAATTAATATTCGTATTTGCCATACCTTAATTATAAATTAATTAATTCCTTACAGCATGATGTACATGAGGCAGGTTATAGTTGTAGCTATGTCCTTCATATTTGAGATAAAGATCTCCTGTTAGAGCACACAGGCCCACATCCTTAGTGTGAACATGGGCAAGTGCTTCAAAGAAGGCAAAAAGCCATCTTGCAAAAAATTTTTATGGAGTACTTGCTTTCATTTCAGAACGAATTAATGGCAAACTAGCAACATGGCAAGGGAAGAAAGAAGGAATGCAGTTGGTTCTCTAGGCTGGTCTGATCAGATCTCCCGCTGCTTTGTAACAATGTGCACAATGGAGGAAGAAATATGGCTGGACAGCCAGTGATGCCACTTACTGCTCACTTCATTTCAAGCCCAATACTGCTGCGCCCTCTCTCATATGCTAACAGTAGGAACAATGTCAGACAGCAAATTTCTACATAAAGCAAGTGAGATTTCCTTCACACTCATGGCTAAGCCACTAAGAAGCAATGATCAATGCAGTGAAAGGATGAAAAAAACCCAAACCATAATACCATGACCCTTTTAAAACAGTGAATAATACATCTTCAAATAGTCAGAAACCCCACTTTTCATTCCAATGGAAAACTTCTAGAAGGCTTATTTTTTCAAGCATTTCATATTACCTGTTACTGAACAACGGACAGGATATATTCTCTGCATGAGACAGTCTCCTGCTGAGGAGCTACTGTATAAGATTCTGAACCTATGATCTACAAACAACTTTCTAAGTGCAACAGCCCTTCTTACACTCCTGAAATGCACTGTAAACTCATCATTCACCTCTGCTGGAAGGACTTTTTACCACTTCCAGTATCCAGTTCAGAGGAATCTTCAGAGAATTATCTTAATAAATGATGAGAACCCAAACAAAACACATACGAGTGCAGAAACACATATACAGACATGTAAACAATGGCATTAAATGCTGGTAGCCTCCCTAGCTTGTTACTCATCCAAACATTGCAGCAGTCCTACTTTACCTGGTGCACTTTCCTCTAAGCCTTCATATTCTAGGTAATAGAGAAAGACAGCCACAACAGTGCTTTTAGAACTCCCTAGATTGAGAAAACTGGCAATTTGCATCTGCTTTAGTGACTCTTCGGCCACTTTTAGACCTGCTGTAATTATTCGCACGGGGAAGTCTTTGGATTTCAAAGCACTATGTATTAAATAAGTAAAAACTTCATGGACAAATTTGAATTATACTAACACAAATCAAGAAGTTTGACTGATGTCTCATGGATTAATTTTTCCCCTTGCTATAACTCATCATAGTTAGTATTTGTCACTCCTGCTTTCAACTTTGTAAGCTTCCATTCCCTTCTAAACTGAAAATATACTCCCTTTATAAGACCACAATGGACTTCAGAAAAGTAAGTTGCTTTTTTTAATGACCTTTTCAGAAACTGCATGTAATTGTTGATTACTGTGGGTATAATAGCAGAGAAGCAGAGATTAGATAGTAAAGAGAAAAATATCAATTAACAATAACTACTGTGTTTAAGAAACTTTCTTGCATTTGGTTCATGTTTGTCCTAAGCTGAGGGGGGGAAAGACAGCTTCATCATTAGTGCTATGTTTATTTATTACGGTTTTTGTCAAAAAGAAGCCTCATTTCATCAAAGAACAATCAAGTGACCAGATTCCCTCAACCTGGCCGATGTCACCTTTGTTTTCAGCTTCTTCAGTCATCATCAGCTCCAAATAACGTCAAACTTCATTTGTCCAAAACAAGCCTCATGAGCAGCTGTTGCAAGGAAACACATTGAAGAAGTTGGATTTGAGAACCAAACTGTTCACTTTGCACAGACTCAGCATCATTTCTTTTCAGAAGGCAAATTCAGATTGGCATCATCCTCGCACCAAAACCCCAACTGAAAACTGCTTGATTCAGGCTCATAGCATCTGTCTGAAGGAAGGCATTATCTTCATTGGAGAATTCTCACTCAAAGATTTTGCTGCCCAGTCACTGACAGCCTGAGAACATTCACCCACAGCATTTCTCAAAATGTGACTAGCTTCTTGGGAAAGGCTGGAGTCCTTCTAGAGGCATCAAACAGCAAGCCAGAAGCAACAGAACACAGCTGGCCTGGGTTTGCTCTAGTTAAGGCTTGACAAGACTACAGGTGTCATGTATGTCTTTTTGCTGATCCTGAGGAAGAATGGAGATATCCTTTGGCTTAGACGCACATGTCTAACTTAATCCAGCACAAAGCAATTTCAGTAGTCCTCAATGCTCACCCTATCTCTGCATGAGCCCCTGACCCACTTCCCAACAGTCAGTTTTATGCTATATCCTCTCATCCATGAATAAGAGCAAAACAAGAGTTTCAATGTTTCTGCCCTCATCTTGCAACTCCCAAACTCACAGATAGTTTTGGCTTCAGTGGAGCTGCAAAGGCTTTACAGTGCCTATACAAAAGCAAATCTGATTAGCTCTTTAAAGCTAAGCTTTCAGGGATGTGTTCCAATCACTAACCTCCAGCAATGGCTTGGGTTTATGCTCCACTGCAAACCTGAAGTGGCAGAGCTCACAGCAGTTGGTGTTTGAAGAGGACAGCCAGTGCTCCAGGCAGCTGCGGTGAATAGCCCCAAGCGTCCCCATACACTGGCAGGGAGAGAGCAGGTCTTCCTAGCCATTGCCCTCATGGCACATCCTGCACATTGGTTGGTCACTGAAGGTGCTGCTAGAGGGGGAGAAAAAAGTTGCTGGCCAGTATACAGGCTGTGAACTAGCCTCTTTCTTTCTGTAGGTCATGAATTAGCAGTGCAGGAAACATTTGCAGCTTGTGTACTTTGCTCTGTGGTTAGTACACCATGCTGCTGGGCCAAGACTGCAGGCATTCTTGTTTAAAATGTCTCTTTTGTTGGGGGAAAAAAATGGAGAGTGAAGAACACATCAGAGTGGCAGATGAGAGACAGGCAACCAAGTGCTTCTGTACCTTTCCCACCTCTTTATAGTGCAGCTGAGCAGACAATTTTGAGAAATCTCTAAATGCATCAGAGAAGTTTTAAACCTGCCTCAGCTGGGCATCTCTTACAGAATCATAGAATGCATTGGGTTGGAATGGACCTTTATAGGTCATCTACTCCATCATCTAGTGATGACCTGTGTCAACACTCCTCACCTACAGTATAGCATCTCTTAAGCTAATGAGATTCCCTGTCCTACTGGGTAAACTGTTTTCAGTGATCAACAAAGGACTACTGGACTGAAACCACAGCACCTTGCCCTGTAGCTGTGTGAAGGCAGGGCCACAACCTCAGAAAGGCAGGAAGCTCATGCCTCTGAGGAGAGTTTCCCTCTCTTTGGGACAACACCCCACAAATAACTCAAGAAGTGGCGTTAGTGGCACCAAAAAGGAGGTCTGTGCCAAACACATCCCTCCTGTTTCTGTCTCTGATCATTTCTCCTGCATTACCTGCCTCAAAGTGTTCACCTTCCTGGTGGCATGGTGATAACATGTACAGGGAAACAGATGCTCCTCATGACAGTGAAAATCTAAATACTCTGATTTTAACTACTGAGATTCTCAGCTTTGCAGAGGACTTTTCTAGGCAAGATGGAGGCAGTTGCATGGCTTCCTGAAATGCTTGGTCTTACTGAGTGGGAGCAAAGCTGTGAGCCCCAGTGCATTTACTTCACACAGCTTCAGCTCACCCACTTTGCCAAAACTAAGAAGCTAGACTTCACTCATGTGTAACTTCTGGAAAGGGTAAAAAAGCCAGTCTGCTCCCTTTAATCTGACTAGCAAAACAGCATGAAGTAGTACTCAATATTCTATACACATGTGAGCTGCATGAAATGCACCATGTTTTAAGTTGCTACAAGGGGGAAAAGACCCTTTCAGCCTGTCACATCACACATGCAGCAGCAGTTAATAATTTCACTCTTTGTGAATGGATTGGATTATGTTTGCTGGTTTGTGAAAATCCACAGCTATTTCTAGACCCACACAGTATTTCCAATATCATACTGGTGAAGTAGAACTTAATATTGACCCAAGTATAAAGTCTGGATATGGCCAAAGCCTTCACGATGCCTCTTCTTGCTTTTAATGAAACCAAAGCCAACTGTAAGCAGTCTAGTGTTTTCCAGGGTATAATTTAAGTATATTTTTCACCACTAACCTGCATTCTAAATGGACAGCAGAAACAGCCGCTTTCAATTGTGACAGCTGCAGCAACAATACTTGTTTGTACACCTCTGCTAGAAACAGCTTCTCTGGCTGCTCTGCATGTTGGCTTGGGAAATTTGAAAGAAACTTGTGCAACAGTGTTGGGGGCAGCATGCAAGCTAAACACAGCATCCTCTGTCAGCCAGTGCCTGCCAAAGCTTCTCACTACTTAGCAGGGTAAATTATTGCAGCTGGCACACTCGAGCAGCAGCAGCTCTAGACAGTTTCCTCCTCCTTTACTGAGTATAATGATGACGGCTTAATTACATATGTAGCATAATCATTACAAAGTTAGGATGAGGGTTTAATTACAAGCACACTGTGGTAATCTTTCATGAAACATGCCACCACATCTTCCCTTCAAGTGGCTGTAGGACCTTCTGGGTGGCAGCTGGGGAGGGTACATTCAAGCCCACCCAGGGATGGGGCCCAGCCTGCCACCCCTCCAAACATACCTCGGCGTGGCTAAAGTTTGCACGATGGAGGAGAGCAGCTTCCCATCTTTGGCTGACACCTGCATGACATACTGAAGGCAGCTGCCAGGTTGGCTGCTGCTGTTGGGCAGGGTCTTGCCAGTGGGTGCTGGTTGGTGTGGGTGCTCCGGCACAACCCCTGGCAGGTCACTGCAGTGGCTCATCCTTGTGGCAGTGGGTGGCAGGTCCCCATCTAGGAAGGAAGGAGTACAGGGTAGGAGGATGGAGAGAAGGGTCATATCCCTCCTTGCCTGCAACTCCACCAGGCTGATCAATACTGGGTGTGAGAAAAAACATCTTCCGCTTCCCACCCCAGCCCTCTGAAGTCCACTCAGTAGGGAGAGAATGCTTACAATGTTATGTGTTGCAGAAAAACAGTCTATGTGCCTCAGAAACAGCAAGCCAGGGCTCTGACCTGCTTTTTTTTTTCTGCAGACTCCTGAAGAGACAACAGATAATCAGAAAGATTGAACCTACTTGTCTCTCCCCTCAAAATGCTGCAAAGGAATACACAATCTTCACCTTGTGTGCCTCTAGACTTACATGGCAGTTTAGGCTGGGTGCCTCCTGTTACTGCCACGTAAGTTACACCTGTGGCGTCTCAAGTGTCCAGCCCAGTAAAGTGGACACATGAAACAGCGTATTTCATATCCATATCCTGCACCCTATAAATCCATCTGCAAAGTCACTCTCTTCAGCTCTCTCTTCCCTCTCTGCTCCCATAGGAGATGCTCCCTATTTGGGTAACAGTGGGGGAGTATCTCGAGGCCTCTTAGGCCTGGCTAGGCCTAATGCCAGGAGGAGGAGGGAGGGGGGGCAGTGTCAGACCCAGCCAGCCTGAGACTAGCCTAGCAGTTGTGGGGGGAAGAAAGAGCCCTGGGGGTTTTGGGTATACCCTCAGGTGGGGAAAAGGGAAATGTTGGGAGGCCTTTGAGTGTGTTATAAGGGACTCTATGCTTTGGGGTTCTTTTGTCACTATGCTTTGTAGCTTCTGTAAAACACTTAATTGCTTTTCCATTTAAACTTGCCATCACTTCATAATCCATTTGTGTGAGTGTCATTCTTCTGCCCCTTTCAGGGGCAAGAGAGGATCTGTCTGGCCTCGAACTAGGACAACTTAAAAGGCTTCTCCTGCTCACCAGCAGGGGAAGTTATGTACTGGTGGAGAAAGTAGCCTATCAGCTCCAAATCCCATGTGAACACACTCCACTGCTGCTAAGTGCCTTCCATCAAAAACCCATGTCAGACCATGGATCCAGCAAATAATTCTTCATAGGGCTTTTGTCAAGCAGACCTTGTAAGTAACATCCTGTGCACAGCAGTAATTTATGCCCCAAGGTCAAGTAGGAATCACACCTTGCTTGTGCCTTCTCTGCTTTGCTCCTTCTCCCATCACTTAAAGTGTATTAGACTGTAGTAACTGGAAAGTAAAAGTTATGCTACCAGCAAAGAGCCTGAAAATGTAAATTCCTGATAGAATAGAATAGAGTAGAATAGAATTAACCAGGTTGGAAGAGACCTTCAAGATCATCAAGTCCAACCTATGACCCAACACCAACTAATCAACTGAATGAACCATGGCAACAAGTGCTTCATCCAGTCTCTTCCTAAACACCTCCAGGGATGGTGACTCCACCACCTCCCGAGGCAGCACATTCCAATGGGCAATCACTCCTTCTGTAAAGAACATCTTCCTAACACCTAGCCTAAACCTCTCCTGGTGCAGCTTGAGACTGTGTCCTCTTGTTCTGGTGCTGGTTGCCTGGGAGAAGAGACCAACCCCCACCTGGCTGCAATCACCCTTCAGGTAGTTGTAGAGAGCAATATGGTCTCCCCTGAGCCTCCTCTTCTCCAGGCTAAACAATCCCAGCTCCCTCATCCTCTCCTCATAGGGCTTGTGCTCCAGCCCCCGCACCAGCTTTGCTGCCCTTCTCTGGACACGTTCCAGGAAGTCAACATCTTTCCTAAACTGAGGGGCCCAGAACTAGACACAGTACTCAAAGTGTGGCCTAACCAACACTGAGTACAGAGGCAGAATGACTTCCCTGCTCCAGCTGGCCACACTATTCCTGATGCAGGCTGATACCTTTGTACAATGCTCCTTGTTTGTCAGTGAGAAGAGGCTGTGTGATCCAACCAGCAGAACACCAAGCTATATGTCTGAAGGCTTGTTTTCCAGGTCTGTCACCAACAACATGTATATGAGATGGATTAATCCCTCTGCAAAAGGGAGAAAAGACTTTCTAGCATGCCTTGAGGCACTTGGCTACAGTCCCATGTAAATGCTATGGGTTACTACTGTGATATTCAGATGATGAAATCAGGAATGTTTGTACTGCATTTAATCCTCTAGTTAGTCAAAGACCAGGAAAAGCTAATAGCTTCTCCACTCCCTGCCCCCTCCTTACCCCTGTATATAAAAAAGGACAAGAGAAAAGAGCAAAGAGAAGTTATTGTTAATACCAGTCACAACAAAACAGTGCAGCCAAGATCAAGCAGAAGTGAGTTAGTCTCTCCCAGAGCAAAGAAGCCAAAAGAGAAAGAAATTGTTTACCTTAAGATAGTAAGTCCATTATCTCTACAATGGGATTGTTTAGAATTATCATCATTTTTCCTTTTTACACCCAATAGTGATTTATTTACATTTTACCTCTTTCTATTCAAGATCTGTAGAAATATTTTCAAAGGCATATCCTAAAACTAGCACAGCAGGTCAAGCATGTGTCAATCAGCTTCAAGACTTAAAAACAAGCATGAAAAACGTCTTCCTTCCCATCTGTAGACATTTTCCCACAACATACTGCATCATGTAAAAACCCACAGCCATTATTAAAACAAAAACCAAAGCTTTGAGAGATGTATTTTTGTTTCCTATTTACATACCTGTTCACACATCAAAAGAATATTTCTCTTTCCACTCTATCCACAGCCCAGTGTCCAAGCCCTAGATGCTATCTGCCAACTTGGGTGATAAATCTGCACTTCTTTCAGCATGGTTATTAGAAATCAGATGGTAACTGGCAGCTGATAATTAAGCATCCAAGTTACAAATTAAAAGATATTTAAAGTTGATTAACATCAACTCTTGAAAAAGACTGCAAAACCTTTATCCTTTTAACTGCGGTCATAGAAGATACACTAAGCAAATGGAGATACTCCCATGCGCTCATCCACTCTACATGCTTGTCAACATAACTTTCAGTAGCAGAAAATTACTGAATGCATTAGCACTTAATTTACTGTCCCTTCTTTTACCTTCCTTATAACCTGGCCACTGAGCATAGACATCAGTAGCTTACAAAGAGCATAACTTAGCTCAGCAATATATTTTCCAGCAACTGAATGAATTTGCTGAGTCTCATACACTGTGAGCACATCCCAAAAAGCACTGGAAATACAGCCTGAGTCATTAAAAGTCCAAGTTTAAAAGTTTTCATGCATTTAAACACACAGGAGATTCTGTACAGTGGTGGGAATGATAAAAATTTAGCCAGAAGAAATTATTTTTGCCAGGTCATTTGAAAATGAGCATCTAAGGTAATGAGCTGTTAGTACTGGTGGCCAAAGGCTTTTTCATAACAGTAGGTTGTTAATCTTCACGCTATTTTTAATTTTTAATTTATGGCAATTTTCACTTGCCATAAACTATCTGGAGGACTACAACAGGTATAGCACACTTAATAATTTCCTATCTTGGAGTGTTAAGCAGTGCAAAAGTCACTGAACAGCAAACAGCAATGTTTTACTATGATTAGTGGCTATTTTGGGGGGAAAAAAAATCAGATGAAGAGTTGCTATGCATACTGAGGAGAAACCTGTATCATAAAACAAACTGTAATGCTCATCAGCATCATTCCTTGCCATCACTTCAACAGGAAAGAAAAATTCCACATACAAGGTAAAACAATGGCTCTTTTAAAGTATACTGAGCATGCACATTACTATCTCACCTGATCTTGAAAGGCCAGCACCTAGTAAATGTCAGCATTGAACTCAAAGGCACAATGAAACAGTTGTCCTCTGCAACATCCCTACTCAGCAGACAAGTGAAAATGGAGTGATGAAGTTTCATCCCTTGTGGAGAGAACTATGCAGATGCAGAAACCTGCACTTGCTCTTGTTGAACCTCATGAGGTTCACCTGGGCCCACCTCTCCAGCAAAGATGCATGCAGCCTGTGAATTAAGTATCATACTTTCACATACTTTTATTCAACTCCAAGTGTCTTCTTTTAGCATGTCTCCTCCTTACCTTATATTAGATCAGACAGCTTTGTATAAATAAGACATAATAATCAACAAATGCTAAATGCCTCAAATGTGGATCTACAAATACTGTGATTAGTTCTACAAACTCCAACAAAACCTGTCAGTCTGTTTCTTCAATAAATAAATTTCTAATTAAAAACAACAAGAATAATTTACTGTTCTTATCCCACTGATTTTTTAGCAGCAGCAGCATGATAGACACAAAGGTGAAACACAAAATATTGCTTAAGGGAGCAATACCCTTTTACCCAAGGTTACATGTGATACCATCTTGCCAAACACAAGAAAAATAAGCTTTTGAAAGAAAAAAAATCAGAAGTCTCTCTTTCCTTACAAAAGCAGCATTGACCCAAAATCATGGAGCAGATTCAAGCTTAGATCATATCTAAGACACAGGTAATACTAAGGTCCAAGACTTTGCTTTGGGCTTTTCCCAATTATCTCAAAAACTCAGACACTGCTGTGGATGTAAGTGAATGCCTGCTTGTTAAATACATTGTACCTGTAAGAAAGCTGAACAAACAAACAGAACATTAGCTGCGGTTTGGCAGAGCTTGACTTTGGCTGCTGCTTCCGGATGGAGTGCAAAGTTTAGAGAGACGCCAATACCACTGATAAAGTGAACCAAAACACAAAACATAACACACAGGAGAAGGAAAAAAATTACTTTGCCAAGAAAATGCTATTGGCAACACCACAGCATCCTCACACATGCTTTTAAACACTCTGGTATCACTTCATAACACGTTTACGATGTTTAAAATGGTATAAACTTGTCTTTCCTAAGAAACCAAAAGTTAAGAGCTGACAGGTACTTCCATTATTGATTTTCCCCATATTCATATTCATTAGTACTGTCTTATGTTCCTTTTAAATACACCCCTCAGAGTGTCAAATGTGCCTAGCAGAATGAATCACAGAATCAACCAGGTTGGAACAGACCTTCAAGATCGTCAAGTCCAACTGATACATAGAATAGAATACATAGAATACATAGAGTAAACCAGGTTGGAAGAGACCTTCAAGATCATCGTGTCCAACCCATCAACCAATCCAACCCACCTAAACAACTAAACCATGCACCAAGCACCCTATCAAGTCTCCTCCTGAACACCTCCAATGATGGTGACTCCACCACCTCCCCGGGTGATAAGCCAGAGCCAGAGGTGAAACCAGCAGCCTGGATGAAGTGCATGTACACTAATGCACGAAGCATGGGCAACAAACAAGGAGCTGGAAGCCTTGCTGCAGCAGGAAAGTCATGATGTAGTTGCCGTCACAGAGACGTGGTGGGATGACTCACGTGACTGGAGCGCTGCAATTGATGGCTACAGGCTCTTCAGGAGAGACAGGCAAGGAAGAAGGGGTGGAGGGGTGGCCCTTTACATCAGGGTTCTGCACATCGGTCACAACAACCCCATGCAGTGCTACAGGCTGGGGTCAGAGTGGCTGGAGAGCAGCCAGGCAGAGAGGGACCGGGGGGTGCTGGTCGATGGTAGGCTGAACATGAGCCTGCAGTGTGCCCAGGCGGCCAGGAGGGCCTGCATTAAGAACAGTGTGGCCAGCAGGAGCAGGGAGGTCATTCTGCCCCTGTACACTGCACTGGTTAGGCCACACCTCGAGTCCTGTGTCCAGTTCTGGGCCCCTAAGTTTAGGAAAGATGTTGACTTCCTGGAACAAGTCCAGAGAAGGGCAACGAAGTTGGTGAGGGGTTTGGAACACAAGCCCTATTAGGAGAGGCTGAGGGAGCTGGGGTTGCTTAGCCTGGAGAGGAGGAGACTCAGGGGTGACCTTATTGCTGTCTACAACTACCTGAAGGGGGGTTGTAGACAGGCAGAGGTTGGTCTCTTCTCCCAGGCAGCCAGTGCCAGAACAAGAGGACACAGACTCAGGCTGTGCCAGGGGAGGTTTAGGTTGGATGTTAGGAAGAAGTTCTATACAGAGAGAGTGATTGCCCATTGGAATGGGCTGCCCAAGGAGATGGTGGAGTCACCATCATTGGAGGTGTTCAGGAAGAGACTTGACAGGGTGCTTGGTTACATAGGTTAGTTGATTAGGTGGTGTTGGATGATAGGTTGGACACGATGATCTTGAAGGTCTCTTCCAACCTGGTTTATTCTATTCTATTCTAAAAGTGAGGGGAAAAGTAATACACAAAACTCAGGGTTGAGATAAAGAGGTAAGAGTTTAAGATATCATAATCACAATTTATAATTACCCTAACTAATAATCTAATTAGTAGTACAATACATAATTACCCTAGCTTTGCCTATTTGCAGAAGAAGTGCTGTGAAATACACAAGGAAAAACCATCCTAAACCAGACAACCAAAGCTAGCTGCCTGATTCCCACCTGTTCCACCACCATGCTTGCTGAAAGAGCTGACACCCAAGAATCCAGAACTCAGAAGCAGCAATCCAAATAGGAAGCCTCCTATGTTTCAGTCTGAACTTCAAGCCCCGTAATACTTTGCTCCATCTTGCACTTTCATTTTTGAAGCTGGCATGACTGCAGCATGGTATGAATAAGAGCAGCAGGTTCATCTCAATCCATGACAAATAGTCATGTGAATTTGTATTCCATAGGCAATATAATGTATTAACCTCAATGGGACCATAATTTTACCTCAAATAGTTAACCACATTCCATTTCCTTTGATGTAGGGAGACTGACCAAGTGCTTGGGTGACTTAGCATGAGTAGGGTCAAGACTAGGTCAGCTATATTCATTTTCCAAAACCAAGAAGACATGTATCATAAGTAAATTTGAGGGTTTTTTCTTCTTTTTGAAAGTACTAAGTGCAGCAGACTCTAGCATATGTGTCTGTCTAATCAAATGTGTTAAAAGTATAAACTTAAAATGAGAAGGCATATGCCCCTGCTGATTATATACCTGTGGAGATGTATGCAACTTAGTGCAAACTGGCAATTTACTTTTTTGATAGAGGCTGTTGGCAGGAGTGCAAAGCTACATGATGTACTACCCCGGTAAGAAGAACTTGAATGCAACATGAACATTTCCTATTTCTCCCCAATTAAAAAAACATATATACAATGTCCTGTCATCTTCCAATAGCTACAAATAAAAAATACTGACCAGGCTTACTTGCTTATGTGTTCTACTTCTCTGACTCTTGAGTTCTGCTTCAAAATGTCATACAGTACCTACAAGGGATTGTCTCATTCCTTTCAGCATAGTTGTCCTAGTACAGCCTTCCCAAAGTGGCCTGCGATACAGAATCTCAGATTCCCTCATAGCTTCTTAAAGCTCTTTCCATGAAGTATGCTCCTCATTTATATTGTATTTTTATCTAACTCCTTGAAATAACAAAAATCTGCACATAGTCTTCGCCTATTCTGAAATTATTATTCCTCTTGTGCATGCATTCATCTTTAATCATACCATCATCTGAAGTAGCTATGAGCACAGGAATGTGGAACTAGGGCCAACTGTGCAAGCATTTGCAAGATCATAGCTCATTATTTTTGCTCAGGCACAGCATCACTATACCAATATTGTGTCTGTTTTCTATCATATTCTGCTGACAAGAAGGTTCCATCCCATTCTTGTGAAGCTGGTCGACCTTGGGTACTCAAACCTGAGTTCTTGTAGGGGCAAGACTGGAGATGCTAGACATACCCAAGCAGGAAAATTTTAGCAACTGGGGAATCCCAACTGAATACTGACTTGTGCTGCCTTGGCAAAATGCATAGTAAGAACAAGAAAACCACCCTATTTTCTGTATACCTTTACCTTTCATAGCATATCAGATCAAATTCTAGTTCTTGGTCTTTATCTTCAGGCAATACATGATACATACGCAGGATATCCAAAGGGTAAAATGATCTCCAGGTGATAAATACTGCCAGGTGCCTGTCTTGTCTGTGAAATGAGCTGCAGGGACTGAGTGCACTCCAGAATTTCCACTTTTTTTTTCTTGATGTTGCCTTCTGGAGAGTATATGGTTGATCGAAACTCTATGTACAGAATACAGAATAAATTCCCTCCAGTCACACACACACACAAATCTTACTGCAATGAGACACAACTAAACCCATTTCTCCTGAGCAGGAAGTGAAAGACCAGCATGTGACATGCATTGCTGGAATGCACCTACATGCTATGGTGATCAGGATATATGAGAGTGTCAGCTTTAATTCAGAGCTTTGCTATAGACCATGCATTTCTAGCCAGACTCCTAAAGAACCCAGGGGCAAGTTCAATAATGTGACTCACACTGTTTTGCTTGGGTTTGTTTGGGGTTTTTTGTTTCTTTGAGTTTTTTGTTGTTGGGTTGGCTTGTGTTGTTGCTTTTGTGTGTATGTGTTTGGTTGTTTTTGTGTGTATGTGTGCAGGGTTTGTTCGTGGGTTTTTGGTTGTGTGTTTGTTTTTTGGGTTTGGGGTTTGTTTTGGTTTTTTTGGTGTTTTGTTTTTTATTTAGGTATTACATTCCTACAAGTTTCCTGAAGAGCTGCTACCAGGAAGGTGACAGAAATCACTCCATCTATGTCCTCCAATTGAGGAAAAGCATGCTTGAATTAAGTTAACCATACATTTTGGCCATCTGGCTACTCCCAAGCAAAGGGCTAAAAGGGTAGCGCTATACTGAGCATGACATTTAAATTCTCTCATCCAGAAGGCATATCACAGCTAATATGCGAAGCAGCCATGTTGCTGCAGTGGAAGAAATCTATGAGATAAAGAATGCCAGTTCACTGGTAACCATGCACATTAAGTTCATTTATCATAAAACAATCTGATTAATTGGAATTAAGTGGTTGAAAAGTATCACTGCAAACTTTGGACACTTAAAGCCAAAAATATTGTTCAGAAATGACACTTGCACACAAAAATGTGTTATAATAGGTCTAGATGCATAGTTAAGCTTCTACTCTAAGAGGCAAGCATTCTTCCAACAAGGTTTCCATGGTAGTAGCAGTTACTGTTTGCATGGCTCAGTTCCAAGCAACTTCATTTATGTGACCACGTCAGTGAGCATCTACATTTCTGCTTCATTTAACTCACCTGCCTTCTGCTGAAGTTTACTGAGTGATTCCAACAAGCAGTGTTGGGCTTTCTTATTTTAAAACATAGGTAGCACCTACATGCAGCTTCTTCCACCTGAAGAGTACCTGTGTGACTGGGGAGACTATACATAGAACATACATAGAATAAACCAGGTTGGAAGAGACCCTCAAGATCATCGTGTCCAACCCATCAACCAATCCAACCCACCTAAACAACTAAACCATGGCACCAAGCACCCCATCAAGTCTCCTCCTGAACACCTCCAATGATGGTGACTCCACCATCTCCTTGGGCAGCCCATTCCAATGGGCAATCACTCTCTCTGTATAGAACTTCTTCCTAACATCCAACCTAAACCTCCCCTGGCACAGCCTGAGTCTGTGTCCTCTTGTTCTGGCACTGGCTGCCTGGGAGAAGAGACCAACCTCTGCCTGTCTACAACCCCCCTTCAGGAAGTTGTAGACAGCAATAAGGTCACCCCTGAGTCTCCTCCTCTCCAGGCTAAGCAACCCCAGCTCCCTCAGCCTCTCCTAATAGGGCTTGTGTTCCAAACCCCTCACCAACTTCGTTGCCCTTCTCTGGACTTGTTCCAGGAAGTCAACATCTTTCCTAAACTTAGGGGCCCAGAACTGGACACAGGACTCGAGGTGTGGCCTAACCAGTGCAGTGTACAGGGGCAGAATGACCTCCCTGCTCCTGCTGGCTCTCCAGCCACTCTGACCCCAGCCTGTAGCACTGCATGGGGCTGTTGTGGCCAATGTGCAGAACCCGGCACTTGGATGTGTTAAATCTCATGCCGTTGGATTCACCCAACCCTAACTAATCAACTAGACCATGGCACCTAAGTGCCTCATCCAGTCTTTTCTTAAACACCTCCAGGGATATTGACACCACCACCTCTGTAGGCAGCCCATTCCAATGGCCAATCACTCTTTCTGTGAAGAACTTCTTTCTAAGATCCAAGAAGGGATTGAGTTCACCATCAGAAAATTTGCAGATGACACCAAGCTGGGGTCAGGTGTTGATGTTTTAGCGGGTAGGAGATCTCTGCAGAGAGACCTTGACTGGCTGGACAGATGGGCAGAGTCCAATGGCTAGGTTCTACACATTGGCCACAACAACCCCATGCAGTGCTACAGGCTAGGGTTGGAGTAGCTGAAGAGTGGCCAGGCAGAAAGGGACCTGGGGATGATGGTTGATAGTAGACTGAACATGAGCCAGCAGTGTGCCCAGGTGGCCAAGAAAGCAAATGGATCCTGGCTTGCATAAGGAATAATGTGGCCAGCAGGAGCAGCGAAGACATTGTACCCCTGTACTCAGCACTGGTTAGGCCACACCTTGTGTCCTGCTCATGGCTTGGACCACTACACTCTGTGCTGGGTTAGGAACTGGCTGGAGGGCTGAGCCCAGAGAGTGGTGGTGAATGGTGCCACATCCAGCTGGCAGCCAGTCACCAGTGGTGTCCCCCAGGGATCAGTGCTGGGCCCCATCCTCTTTAACATCTTCACTGATGATCTGGATGAGGGGGTCGAGTCAGTCATCAGCAAGTTTGCAGATGACACCAAGTTAGGGGTAGATGTTAGTCAGTTAGAGGGTAGAAAGGCTCTGCAGAGGGACCTCGACAGACTGGACAGATGGGCAGAATCCAATGGGATGTCATTTAACAAGTCCAAGTGCCGAGTGCTGCACTTTGGCTATGGCAATCCCATGCAGAGCTACAGGCTGGGGTCAGAGTGGCTGGAGAGCACCCAAACAGAGAGGGACCTGGGTCTGCTGATCGACAGCCACCTGAATATGAGCCAGCAGTGTACCCAGGTGGCCAAGAAGGCCAATGGCATCCTGGCCTGCATTAGGAATAGTGTGGCCAGCAGGAGCAGGGAGGTCATTGTGCCCCTGTACACTGCATTGGTTAGGCCACACCTTGAGTCCTGTGTCCAGTTCTGGGCCCCTCAGTTTAAGAAGGACATCGAAACACTTGAACGTGTCCAGAGAAGGCTGGTGAGAGGCCTTGAGCACAAGACCTATGAGGAGAGGCCGAGGGAGCTAAGATTACTTAGCCTGGAGAAGAGGAGGCTCAGGGGTGACCTCATTGCCCTCTACAACTACCTGAAAAGTGGCTGTAGCTGGGAAGGAATTGGTCTCTTCTCCCAGGCAACCAGCACCAGAACAAGGGGACACAGTCTCAAGCTGTGCCAGGGGAGGTTTAGACTCGAGGTGAGGAGAAAGTTATTCACCGAGTGAGTCGTTCGTGTGGTGAAGGCACATTATGCCCCGATACTGAACCTCGTACCAGCATGTGGGCAAGTTCCCCCTCCCTCCAGGAGGAAGACAAAAGCCAAGGCATTAGCCAGGCTTGCACGCACCCAGCGCATGCAGCGCTTGTGCTGACACCAAGTGTGGGCATAATTCTAGCTTCACACTTTCTATAGGCTGAAGCCAGTTGCTTATGAGAGTGCCCATTGGTCAAGCCCAGCCTTGAGGAATGTATAAGTGTCACCCCAGTTGGTGAACACGTGGCCCCCTCATTTACTTTGTCTCTGTGCTTGCTCGAGAGAGTAACTCTCGAGCTGCATCCTTTGCCATTGAGCTTATTGTTGTTAGCTTCTGTTATACATGCACGCATACTGGAAGCCTCTGCATCGTTGAAGAAGCCCAGAGGGAGGACCTTCGCTGAGCCTGAGGAGTTCAGTGTTGCTGCAGCCAGCCGTGCCAACCAGGAGAGCCCATTGTGCCACCGGAGGACTGGACTGACCCCCGAGGGTAAGATCTGCCCAGTTACCGGGGAGAAGGGACTCGATTGATAACCGAGTCCACGTATGCTTAGCCCCGCCGTAGCGGGAGAGACGCCGCCCAGTGCCGCTCTGAGGAGCCGCCGAGTGCCGCTCTGAGCCCTGTGAATTCCAGGGAAAACCAAAGCATTGTTCGTGTTTATACTGCACCGAATCTGGGATCACTCTGAGAGTCCTGTTGCTCCTTTAACCTCATTAAAGAGAATCCGCCGCCTAACGCAGCTGCGTTCTCTCCCCGAGGCTGTTTGCATCAGCCCCGAGAACCGCCGTGGTTGGGCCGACCCCCGTAGCTTCGCCTGCGTCCGTCGTCTGCTCGAGCCCGCCTACCGGCCACCGTCGTCCCGCCCTGCCGTGCGAGCCGACTTTAGAGGGCCGACCCCACGGACCGACCCTGTCCAGGACCGATCCCTGTTGTCTGAAGGGGATTGAATATCGTCCATGTGCTTTCCACCCACTAGCACTCAGTTCAAAGGATCCGCGTCTAGCAGAGTGGGCGCTGACGCATAGACAGATTGTAATATTGCTGTGTATAGCCAGAAGCCGCCCGCGTCCCGCCGAGTCTCCATCTAGTGGCCAAGCGGCAGAACTGCACCCTTTGTTATATAAATATAGAAAGGGTTTATAGATAGTTCAATTACTTTATAATCATAACACTAAGCCAGTTGTGGAATGTATTTCACGAACGTGCACTAGAACATGTATAAGTTGGTGATTCATCGGTTATTAATAGTTTGATAATTAATAAAATTCTATTTTTCATAATTAATATTTCATATTAATAAATTTAATAACCTCTTCACCACAGTTCGTCATTGGAATGGGCTGCCCAGGGAGGTAGTGGAATCACTGGAGGTGTTCAAGAGGAGATTGGACATGGCACTGGGTGCCATCGTCTAGTCATGGCATCTGTGGTGACAGGTTGGACTCGATGATCCTCGAGGTCTCTTCCAACCTTAGTTATACTGTGATACTGTGATACTGTGTCAGTTCTGGGCCCCTCAGTTTAGGAAAGATGTTGACTTGCTGGAACATGTCCAGAGAAGGGCAACAAAGCTGGTGAGGGGGCTGGAGCACAAACCGTATGAGGAGAGGCGGAGGGAGCTGGGGTTGCTTAGCCTGGAGAAGAGGAGGCTCAGAGGAGACTTCATTGCTGTCTGCAACTACCTGAAGGGAGGTTGTAGCCAAGTGGGTGTTGGTCTCTTCTCCCAGGCACCCAGCACCAGAACAAGAGGACACATTCTCAAGCTGCACCAGGGGAGGTTTAGTCCGGTTGTTAGGAAGAAATTCTTCACAGAAAGAGTGACTGGCCATTGCAATGGGCTGCCCAAGGAGATGGTGGAGTCACCATCACTGGAGGTGTTTAGGAAGCGGCTGGATGAGGGACTTGTTGCCATGGTTTATTTGATTAGATAGTGTTGGGTCATAGGTTGGACTTGATGATCTTGAAGGTCTTTTCCAATCTGGTCTATTCTATTCTATTCTATTCTATTCTATTCTATTCATTCTATTCTATTTATTCTATTCTATTCTAACTTCTGTGACATTTTCTGTAAGGCCCTGATGTTTCCCAGCCATACAGGCAGCAAGGTAAAAATGCTTCCTATCAAATTTTACAGGGCTGTCTTACCAGACACTGAAATGCATATATGTACAAAGAGGTTGAAATAATCTTCAGAAAAACATGGGGTTTATTACCAGTGCTCCAACATCCAAATTCATTAGGATATGGCATTTTAGAATTGTTAACTTAATGTATTTAATGACAAGAAATTATTATTTGAAACCTGTAAGAAGTAAACCAATTAATCCCTTTGGTTAAACTGGCTCTGACACAATGGCTGGATACAAAATAAAACATGGTAAGCAAGAAATTTTCCTTATACAAAATGCAAAATATGTGTGTTTGAGACAATCTGCTCTAACTCCTCTTCCCATGTTCAGTCTTCCCAGAACAACGATTTTAATGAGGAGGATATTCCTTAAAGCATTTTGACAAAAACAGTAAGAAACACATACAGTAATTTTTGGCACCATACTCAGACCTGGGGAGAACGGAAAATACTCCACTTATGGAGATCCTGAAAAATGTATTTGCTACATAAAAAATTTTCAGTCTACTAAATATGGTGGAACAAAACAAAACAAACCAACAACAACCAAAAAAGCACATGTATGTCTTGAATAATAATGTTCACAGAAGAATAATTTCCATTTGCAAAAAAATATGTTTAGTTCATTAAAATTAATGGAGATATTCTTAAAATTAATACAGATACCTTATTCTGGTAGCTTCAATGTTCAGGCCTTGAATGTGGTTTTACTAAACCCAGTCCTTTTAGAGACTCACTGCAAATGAGACTGCAAAAAGTCTTACAGAGATATATGAATATTCATACATAGCAGCTATGATAGACAGATTTGTTCATAACCTTCATTTATGGAAAAATGGAATTCAAAGACTGATAAACTGTAAACACTTTTGCCATCACTTCTTTCAAGAATGTCCCATTTACTTTGCCAGTTCATACGGGTTATAAGTCTTTGGCTATAATCTATTTTATAAATATACTCCTCATCCTTTCTGTTTACTTTGAGACATCGTGATGTCAATGTGGTGGTTTAGGCTGGGTGCTGGCCCTCGGATGCCGCTGCACAGACCACACCTGGGATGTCCCAAGGGGTGGGCCCAGCCCAGGGGGTGGTCACAGGAAACCAGGGATTCAATTTCCCATAATGCCCTGCTCCCCTATAATACATCAGCGCGGGGTCTTCACTTCCTCTTTCGTCCCCTGCTGCTGCCCAGGTGAAATGGTGTGAGCTGCTTCCCTTGGGCCTGCCCACGCCCAAGGCTGGGATGGGGGTAAGAAAGAGCCCTGGGGGGGGGCGGTGTTGGGTGTACCTCCAGGTGGGGACGGGACGTTCTTGGGTATGTTTTGGGATATCTCTCTCTTTGTCACAGTGCTTGTGGTTTTCTGTAAAATTTTGATTGTTTTTCCATTTAAACTTTCCACCATTTTTTGCAATCCATTTGTCCGAGTCTTTCTTTGTCTGTGGTGGGAGAATTGGTCTCCCAAACCACAACAGTTAAGTTCTGTGTTTTGCCAGCAGAATTATGTCTGATATTCTTAATGATTATCTGTGGTATAAGCAAATCAAACTCAGTGAAGACACAGCTCAGTGAAGCACATTGTGATTTTCACCAGTGAACAAACACAATTTCTACTCCTATTTAGAAAAAAACTAACTGACCTGAGGATTAATTCAGGAACTCATGCACATACCACAGTTGCTTCCAGTCTAACCACAGCCCAGGACCTCATTTTGTCCAACTTTGTCAAGTAATTGCTGTTTGTAGAGCTCAGTGATCTATACAGAGGAGCTAGGAGGCTGCCACCTCTCAGTCTTACCCTCTCTAGCTAACTGGAAATGTCAAGGCTCATTAAGCTTCAGCAGCCAGGTTGTTAGTTGCCTTATTCATGAATATCATATGGATAGTAACATTAGGCATTACTTTTCACTGGGCACTACAAATTTGCAAACAACCTTTCTATTACTGGGCATATGCCAGCTTAACCCTAAATAACATCACTGCAGGTTTTTGCTGGTGTATTCTCTGTGTTAGATCACTGTTGAGCCAGCAGAGCACTAGCCCTGGCCCATTTCTCCAGATCAGCTCCTTTAACAAGGATTCTTCCCACTCACAAGGGCCAGCTTCCTTCTTTCAACCACGCTGAAAGCCCTCAGGTCTCTTAAAAGCCTCAGAAAGAGCAGGTTTGTTTCAGCTCCACTGAGTACCCAAAGGAAGAAGGGTCTCCTAAGCAGTTGTGGTGGAGGTGTCCTTGAGCAGGAGAATATTTGAAGCTTCGCTTGGCTCACAGGAAGAGAACTCAGATCATAGAGCTTGTTTGTCATAGCCTCCCTGTTCAGATTTCCATGAAGCTTCAGAACTGGCTCCACTGCAGTAAGACGAAGGAGCAAGACCCCGCGTGGATGTTTTATAGAGGAGCAGAGGATTGTGGGTGAAATACCTGGTTTGCTGTGGCCACCCAGTGGGCTGGACCCTTTTGGGACCTCCCAGATGTGGTCTGTGTAGTGGCATCCAGGCCATCACCCAGCCTAAACCATCACACACACAAAGGTGATTGAAATCCTCGTTCTGAATTGTTTAAGTGGTCTGATACTGAGTAGTGAAAAAGAAAACACAAAAGCAGAATGATGTTGGCACATAAACTGCTTCTACCAAATAGGGAAGCCTAGCAAGGTGTGGTAGTTTTAGGCTTTACCTTTAAAAATTTCCACAGATCTTAAACAGAAAGTGTTAAAATGCAAATAAATCACTATTGGGTGTACAAAAGAAAATAATTGTAAGTTCTAAACAATCCATTGGAGAGATAACGGACTTAAACTAGTTGTACAAAACCAATCTCTCTCTCTTTTCACATCTTTGCCTTGGGAGAGACTAACTCGCTTCTACTTGACCTTGGCTGCACTGCTTTGCTGTGATTTGCATTAACAAAACAACTTCTCTGTTCTTTCTCTTGTCCCTTTTTGTGTACAGGGGAGTAAGGAGGGCAGCAGGGAAGGGAGAAGCTGTTGCAGCTCCCCTGGTTTTTGGCCAGAGGGGTTCTTGTGCTGTTTATCAATTGTAAATACCTGTCAATATTGTAAACACTGTATGTTTTGTATATATTCATTGCATTTCATTGTAGAGTGTAGTTTTACTTGTAAATACAGTTCAATTTGCTTCCAACTGAGCTGGTCTGACAAAATTTAATGTTGGGGAGAAATTTCAACCTGCCACACAAGGAAAGAAAAAGTGTGAGGTAAACATCGGAGAAATGGAAAAGCAGGAAGGTGCAGAAAGAAAAATAAGATGAAGACAAAGAAATGTGGAAGAATGGTGAAGTGCCAAGAGTGGGAATGCAGACACAGTCCAGGTCAGAAACAGACATGACCAAGACCTATTCAACACGTGCTTTTGTTAAAAGTAAGTTTTGTGTGAAAGGTACCATTTCAAACTCCATCCTAAAATGCTGTTTCTCAGATTTTAAACTGGGGATGAATAAGGCCTGGTAAAAGTATTTTGAATGAATGAGTCTCTTGTCAAAAATAGAGGGGTTGCATCATGAAGTCTTCCCACAGAACATCACATCCTTATATTGGGAAAAACTTAAGAGGCATTTTGTCTTGAGTCTTAATCTGAATCTAAGGATTCAGCTTCCAGAAGCCATAAATCTGGAGTACCTCTGAGAATCCAACGCTCCATAGAGAGGCAGCTGTTCTTGGGAGCTCTACTGGGAGGGGACACCAAGTGTAGTCAAGAGACCTCCTGGACTGAGAAAGATTCGTGCTGAGCTTAGTGCTGACCTCAAACACAAAATTGGGAAACTAGGCATTTCATCTTAGAAACACTAAACCAAAATGTTCTGATACTTTGAAGGGGATTGATATTCGTTTCTTTCAGTTTTTCCCTAAAGACTTTGATTTCAGGATGGAAGCAAATCCTAAGACATTAGAATTTTTAACATAATCAAAACTCCCAATTTTGAGACTTTACTCAGGAAAGCTGTGGCAGAGTCATGCTAGTCTTCAGAATGAAACAATTTTTCCCCCTCTCCCTCCCTCAAAACCACAATATCTCAGGCTGCCATCAGTAATAGGATATTATTTCCCTTGACTGCCCTGGATCACTCAGCTGAATTAAGTCAAAGGGACCGCTGGCAGCCTTAAAAGTAGGAATGTGTTTAAGAGCTTTGCCAGCTTTGTTACTGCAGTTGGAAGTTGAAGAGCCATCAATCTTAAATTGAAAATATCATTACAATCTCCATGATACAAAATATAGTTGGAATTAATAATTCATTCTGATCTACAGTGCCTTTCATGAAGCTTTACTGAGAACAGAGTGAGATAGCGTTCTTTTTCCCTTCCTGTTACTTTATATGCATGTGAAAACAGGTTCAATAATCAGAAGAGAGAGGTAAGACATTGGGAAGGGTTGTATCATAGTAAGGAATAACTACAACACAGCACTAAGTGTAGTGACACAGTGACAGTGACAAAAGGGTGAGGTGAGACTTCCCTGATAATTGTTGTACTTTGTATTATCACTTCGGTGATTTTCAGTACTTTGTAACTAGCACCCCTACACAGTCCCTTTAAGACTGTGGCTCTAAGCACCAGCAGTATTTCTTGCAAACTTCCAGAGGGAAGACACCCCTCTCAGCAGTGGAAATCCGCTGTGCCTACCTTTTCTGTGCTCTCGCACACTTTTTCTCAGTCTGTAATATACGTTCCATTATAAATGAAGGATGCCCACAATGGCTCTACTGGGTAATACGTCATTCAATCCATGATGGTCTGAGGATGAATCCATACAGAAGAGGCTGGCAAAAACAACCCAATTAAAATTTGTAACAAGGGACCCGGAGAAAATACTAATTGTGAAGAACAGCCTACACAGATGCTGTGTTTTCAAATGTACATGAAGTAAAATGCAATACTACGCACATCCCTGAAAGTTTTTATCTGCTGCAGAGAAGGAAAGTGTAATAATAAAAATTCAGGAAGGTTCTGGGGGAGCAGACACATCTCAGTTTTGCTTTTAGTTAGGGCATGTATTTCAGCAGCGACATGTTAGATCTTCTCTCTTTCCCATTGTCTTAGTTATGCTCTCCTACTTTTCCTTCTGACATTCTCCAATGCAAGCCTGCAGGCTGTGAACACACACACAGAGTGCCGCTAGTGTTACAGGAGTCAGCAGAGGCACTAGAACCAGCATATGGACATTAACAGAGAACATAAACTAGCATGTGTGAAGACAGCTAGCACCTAAACTTGCCTATCTCTACCTAGTGCCACAACCAGAGGTTTGGCAAAGCAGGACTGGCTTTTTTCTCTCCTTTGAGGTTCTACTTCATGTGCATGGCACCCAGTAATGGGGAAGAATACTTCAGAAGGCTCTCTGATTTCCCCTTTTATTTTCAGTATCTTCTCACACAAACCAGGTCTGCCCCCCACAACAGCATGACACTAAGCTGTGATTTTTGGCTGTCAGGACTCTGCCAAAGGGCCATGTTACATAGCTGCTCAACTATATATGAGCCATTTGAATCTAATTAAACTGCAGTAGTATCAAAGGAGGGTGCCACTGCAGACACTCCTCGGCAGGGTCCTGGATATCAGTGTCCACTGTATCTGCAGCTAATCAGTGGTGGAAGGAGGAATTTTGGAATATTGCAGCTCCCCTTTGGAGAAGCTCTCTTGAGTACAGTGATACCCACTGTCATATGACATTCCAATATGCTCCAAAAGCTTTAACTGTTTCTTTACAGAGAGCTGGTGCTTCATTACCCTGGATACTTTGCTTAATGCTCTACAACAAGGTTCAATCCATGACAGAAAAACAGTGGGAAACATCTTACAAGCTACATCTAACAGGAAGCTAAATGGCCACCAGCACACTATTGGATAGTAGAAACAGCCCACCTTTCCAATCCTGTGAAGCAGGCCCCAAGGCATTTTCTCCTCTTTCTACAGGGAGCCATAACAAAGTAAGGTAAAAAGAATCTAACTGTGATGTGACAGGCAAATTCAGGAAAACAGAAGAAACCAACAGAAAATAGTGTATCTTTTTTTCCACCACAGCTAATAGAGAAAAAGAATTTTCCAACAGTAAGTCCAAAGTCACTTTGAGGAGCCCTCAACACTGCTTCATCCTCAAGCAGAGGAGAAGAAAGCTCTACCAGTATGTATGGTGTAACTGTAGTTATCCTGATGAGTTTTAATAAACACTATAAGCAAAATTGTAATTTGATTGACCAAAACAACTCTCATCCTCATTTTAGACACTAGGTAGTAGTAAATATTACCCATTTAGAGTTCAGCCTTTGAGCCACTAGGTTGTTTGAAATGTGCTTGAAGACCTACTGTGAATGGAAGGAGCCTGTCTTCAATGTCAAGAGAAGACCATACAGAAGTTCTGGGTTTGATACCGAATTCACTTGTGAAATCCTGTAGCCTTTAAATGAGCAAGAGATCAGGACAGACAACAGAAAAAGTTCCTTCTGGATGAGAAATCTGGCAACCATATCATCCGTATATTCCCAGGTGAGTCTATCACCTGAGTGAGTTTGGAACTACCACACACAAGTACTCCATCATCTGGAATTTTCAAAACAGACACCATGAGTTATTGTCACGATAGTTATTAACAGCAAAACATAAGTTGCAAGTTGGCTGCCTCATTAGAAAAACAAACTTCAGCAAAGCCATCAACCATTAAAGTTATTAACATTACAAGCCCTGAAGAATCACATCCCAAACTGTTTATAATTGGCAAACACACTAAGATAAAGCAAGCCAGAATTCTGCTAGCTGTTGTCTGCTGCCTCTTTCCACCTTATCCCTCTCCTTTTACAAGCTGTGGAGATCGTAGGAGGGTTACCTACGGGAGTCCCCTGACCAGAATTAGGCCGTTTCTAATATCATGCACTATCAGCCTCATTTGAAGTGCACAGACCTGAGATATCGTCAGTTAAGTTTTTCTCTTCATTTTTAATGGGCATTGGATGGGCTGCAAAACTCCTCGCCAACAATCTGTCATTTCTAATAAACAATCTCTACTGTCATTGGCTTTATAACTTCGAAATGGCTAGATTACTGTGTGCAGTCAGAACTGAGACATTGCTCAGCACACTCCCTCTGCCCATGAACACTCACCATACAAAGGTGAGTGCAATACAGGGTTAAAATAAAGTTTTAAAATGTGGTTATATTGAACATTAAACTCCTCTGATTTAGGTGGGCATTATTACTGAGCAGTTTCATAACCCCTTATATCTGCGAGGAGCCATACAATCCCTGCATATTAAAAGGAAAACAATTATTTATTTTAAAAAAAGGGGGGGGGGGGGGGCAAAGGGATACAAAATTTCAAGGCTTCATCTCAGAAATAGCTAGGGTTCGCCACAACCTCTGTAGACCAAAGAAACTGTGTTTCTTGCCCTTTTTTGGTTTTGTTTGTTGGTTGTTTTCCAACCCCTTCTGGAAAGTCTTGAAACCAATTCTGGCTGAAGGAATATTCAGCTGGATCATTTTAACATGGACATTGTTAGTCTTGGTTATCATTTGTTGTAGGGTTTGGGTTTGTTGTTTTTTTGGGGTTTGTTTGGGCTTGTTTGTTTTTTCCTTTTTTTGGATGACAGTTCAAAGTAAATCTCAGCTATGCCACCCCCGAAGAAAAAATAATATTGTTCGCTAGAGGCAAAAAAAAAAAAAAAATCCACTCAAAAACACTCCTTTCAGTGTCAGGCATTTTTATTCACTTACTTCGGACCCTCAGCTGTCCAAAACACAAACTAAATCAACCAGAAGCCGCCGAGCCCCGAGCAGCCCATGTACGTACCGTGCCCTCGGATCGGCGGGCGCCACGGGACCTGGCTGTCCCCCATTCACAAGCGGGCACACACCCCCTTCTCTTCCTCCCCGTGGGGACAGGGCGCGACTTTCTTTCGGCTACTGCTACCCGATGCGCGGACGTGCTGAATTTTCACCGACGGGCTATAACGCAGCAGCGGGAACGGACGGCGAAAAGTTCAGGGACGCTGACGGCCTCTGGCAGGAGACGGCAGCTCCACCCCTCGGGGAACCATCGACAAGCTTAGGGCTGTGGGTAGCTGGTGCTCCGCCGAGACGCAGCAGCTCCGCGGAGAGCGGCGACGCCGCGAAGTCGGCGGCGACGCGAAGTCGGCGGCGCTGCCCGCCCGGCTCTCGTGCCGCCGCAGTCTCCCGCGGCCGGGCCGAGCCACGTCGAGTCGGGTCGGGCCGCTTCCTCCCGCTGCCGTTACTTGCCGCCGCCGCCGCCGCCGCCGCCGCCTGCAAACGCGGAACGCCCTCCTACCCCAAGCAGTCCCGCCGGCTGCCTGCCCCGCCGCCCCGGGCAGCTATCTCACCCTTAGCCAGACAGGCTGGAACCTGCAGCGCCGCCGCCTCTAACCCCTATGGGACCCGCGCCGCCGCGATGCAGGTGGTTTGATCCCGCCCCCCGGGGAACGTCGCCGCCGGCTCGGCTCGGCTCAGCTCGGCCCCGCCCGGCCTGGCCTGGCTAGGAGGTCGTGAGGGCACAAACCGGTCCCCGCGGGCGCTCTGGTGGCGGAGGCTGGCACCTGCGGCATCGTTAAACTGGGGCTGAGCTCGTGCTCAGCGCAGGGCTTTCCGAGAGCGGTGGCGAAAGCTGTGAACGAGAATACTGCGATAATCCAGTCTAGACTGAAGGAAAACAGCAACAAACAAACCAAAACCAAACATGGAAAATAAATTCATCACTTTTTTGTCACAAAGAAGTTTAAACCTCAAAATACCTCTTTCTTGGCAGTATGAGGAAAAAAATATGCTCTGAAGGCAGCTGGACCTCTGCACCTGTAGAGCTTGTATTGCTGTCAATAAAAATGTCCAAGTCACTGAAATTTGGTTGGAGCTGTATCTGAAGTGGCAGCCCCAAGCTTAAGACAGCAATGAAGGAAGTAGAGGAAACCTGGAAGCTTGTTCAGTTATCATACGCTATTATTTCATGGCTTTCTCAAGCAACCCTGTTGTCTGTGTTCAAAAACAAATGCTGCAGAGCTGAGATAGTATCTATTTTGCCATTTTGTCAAGTTGCTGTGTTCTCTGGATACAACTAGAGGTAGAAAGACCAAGACATGCCTGCGTTTTGCTAGAAGCATAATCACATGGCTCTTTGCCTTTGGTACACTTTTCCATCAGAGGAGCAAAAACCATGTATCCTTCTGCCGGGCTATGTGTCGCAGAAGGGCCGGTTGGATGAGCCAGGGAATTATAGGCCTGTCAGCCTGACCTCAGTGCCAGGCAAGATTATGGAACAGGTCATCCTGAGTGCAATCACGCAGCACTTCCACGATGGCCAAGGGATCAGGCCCAGCCAGCATGGATTTAGGAAGGGCAGGTCCTGCCTCACCAACTTGATCTCCTTCTATGATCAGGTGACCCGCCTGGTGGATGTGGGGAGGCCTGTGGATGTAGTCTACCTGGACCTCAGCAAGGCCTTTGACACTGTCCCCCATAGCAAACTCCTGGCCAAGCTGTCAGCCCATGGCTTGGACGGGAGCACACTGCGATGGGTTAGGAACTGGCTGGATGGCCGAGCCCAGAGAGTGGTGGTGAATGGTGCCACATCCAGCTGTTGGCCAGTCACTAGTGGATCAGTGTTTTGCCCCACTGTAGTGGTTTGAGCCTTAACTGAGAGTTAAAGGCTGAAATGGGGAAAAGGCTGAGAATCTCTTCCCCACTTCCCTCCCCCCCTCCTTCCAAACAAGGAGAAGGGGGAAAAGAAAAAAAAGGGGGTAAGGAGCAAATCCACTAAGCAACAATCTGGAGTCAGCTTGGAAGTAGAGAGGCAAATAATTTTTTTCTTCAAATATAACAATAACAGGGACAAAAAAGTTCACAAGGGCAAGGAACAAGAATGGATGGGAGGGGGACAGAAAAGAATTATACAAAACCAGTCTTTCTCTGAGGAGGCGCAGAGGCAGCAGGGAGAAGGGTCAGGTCCGGCCACGTGGCTGAGGATCAGGAGGGCAGCTGCTGTAGCTCTCATCCAGCAGAGGCAGGAGCCAAAAAGGAGACCCAACAGCTATGAGGTCCTGCTTTTTATACCCTTGCTGGGCAGGGAGGGGGGAGTGGAACAGACTCAGCTTTCCCAGGGGGGAGAAGCCCCTTCAGGGAGTGTAAAGTACCCGCAAGCCCTCCACCCTGCTTTCTTCTTTTGTTTTCAGAAAAAGGTGTTAACCCACCACACCCATGCTCTTCATCATCTTTATTGATGATCTGGATGAGGGCATTGAGTCCATCATCAGTAAATTTGCTGTCAACACAAAGTTGGGGGCAGGTGTTGGTGTTTTGGAGGGTAGAGAGGCTTTGCAGAGAGACCTCGACAGGCTGGACAGATGGGCAGAGTCCAACAGCATGAGATTTAACACATCCAAGTGCCAGGTTATGCACATTGGCCACAACAACCCCATGCAGTGCTACAGGCTGGGGTCAGAGTGGCTGGAGAGCAGCCAGGTAGAGAGGGACTGGGGGGTGCTGGTCGATGGTAGGCTGAACATGAGCCTGCAGTGTGCCCAGGCAGCCAAGAGGGCCAATGGCATCCTGGCCTGCATTATGAACAGTGTGGCCAGCAGGAGCAGGGAGGTCATTCTGCCCCTGTACACTGCACTGGTTAGGCCACACCTCGAGTCCTGTGTCCAGTTCTGGGCCCCTAAGTTTAGGAAAGATGTTGACTTCCTGGAACAAGTCCAGAGAAGGGCAACGAAGTTGGTGAGGGGTTTGGAACACAAGCCCTATTAGGAGAGGCTGAGGGAGCTGGGGTTGCTTAGCCTGGAGAGGAGGAGACTCAGGGGTGACCTTATTGCTGTCTACAACTTCCTGAAGGGGGGTTGTAGACAGGCAGAGGTTGGTCTCTTCTCCCAGGCAGCCAGTGCCAGAACAAGAGGACACAGACTCAGGCTGTGCCAGGGGAGGTTTAGGTTGGATGTTAGGAAGAAGTTCTATACAGAGAGTGATTGCCCATTGGAATGGGCTGCCCAAGGAGATGGTGGAGTCACCATCATTGGAGGTGTTCAGGAGGAGACTTGATGGGGTGCTTGGTGCCATGGTTTAGTTGTTTAGGTGGGTTGGATTGGTTGATGGGTTGGACACGATGATCTTGAGGGTCTCTTCCAACCTGGTTTATTCTATGTATGTTCTATGTATAGTCTCCCCAGTCACACAGGTACTCTTCAGGTGGAAGAAGCTGCATGTAGGTGCTACCTATGTTTTAAAATAAGAAAGCCCAACACTGCTTGTTGGAATCACTCAGTAAACTTCAGCAGAAGGCAGGTGAGTTAAATGAAGCAGAAATGTAGATGCTCACTGACGTGGTCACATAAATGAAGTTGCTTGAACTGAGCCATGCAAACAGTAACTGCTACTACCATGGAAACCTTGTTGGAAGAATGCTTGCCTCTTAGAGTAGAAGCTTAACTATGCATCTAGACCTATTATAACACATTTTTGTGTGCAAGTGTCATTTCTGAACAATATTTTTGGCTTTAAGTGTCCAAAGTTTGCAGTGATACTTTTCAACCACTTAATTCCAATTAATCAGATTGTTTTATGATAAATGAACTTAATGTGCATGGTTACCAGTGAACTGGCATTCTTTATCTCATAGATTTCTTCCACTGCAGCAACATGGCTGCTTCGCATATTAGCTGTGATATGCCTTCTGGATGAGAGAATTTAAATGTCATGCTCAGTATAGCGCTACCCTTTTAGCCCTTTGCTTGGGAGTAGCCAGATGGCCAAAATGTATGGTTAACTTAATTCAAGCATGCTTTTCCTCAATTGGAGGACATAGATGGAGTGATTTCTGTCACCTTCCTGGTAGCAGCTCTTCAGGAAACTTGTAGGAATGTAATACCTAAATAAAAACAAAACACCAAAAAAACCAAAACAAACCCCAAACCCAAAAAAACAAACACACAACCAAAAACCCACGAACAAACCCTGCACACATACACACAAAAACAACCAAACACATACACACAAAAGCAACAACACAAGCCAACCCAACAACAAAAACTCAAAGAAACAAAAACCCCAAACAAACCCAAGCAAAACAGTGTGAGTCACATTATTGAACTTGCCCTGGGTTCTTTAGGAGTCTGGCTAGAAATGCATGGTCTATAGCAAAGCTCTGAATTAAAGCTGACACTCTCATATATCCTGATCACCATAGCATGTAGGTGCATTCCAGCAATGCATGTCACATGCTGGTCTTTCACTTCCTGCTCAGGAGAAATGGGTTTAGTTGTGTCTCATTGCAGTAAGATTTGTGTGTGTGTGTGACTGGAGGAATTTATTCTGTATTCTGTACATAGAGTTTCGATCAACCATATACTCTCAGAAGGCAACATCAAGAAAAAAAAAAGTGGAAATTCTGGAGTGCACTCAGTCCCTGCAGCTCATTTCACAGACAAGACAGGCACCTGGCAGTATTTATCACCTGGAGATCATTTTACCCTTTGGATATCCTGCGTATGTATCATGTATTGCCTGAAGATAAAGACCAAGAACTAGAATTTGATCTGATATGCTATGAAAGGTAAAGGTATACAGAAAATAGGGTGGTTTTCTTGTTCTTACTATGCATTTTGCCAAGGCAGCACAAGTCAGTATTCAGTTGGGATTCCCAGTTGCTAAAATTTTCCTGCTTGGGTATGTCTAGCATCTCCAGTCTTGCCCCTACAAGAACTCAGGTTTGAGTACCCAAGGTCGACCAGCTTCACAAGAATGGGATGGAACCTTCTTGTCAGCAGAATATGATAGAAAACAGACACAATATTGGTATAGTGATGCTGTGCCTGAGCAAAAATAATGAGCTATGATCTTGCAAATGCTTGCACAGTTGGCCCTAGTTCCACATTCCTGTGCTCATAGCTACTTCAGATGATGGTATGATTAAAGATGAATGCATGCACAAGAGGAATAATAATTTCAGAATAGGCGAAGACTATGTGCAGATTTTTTTGTTATTTCAAGGAGTTAGATAAAAATACAATATAAATGAGGAGCATACTTCATGGAAAGAGCTTTAAGAAGCTATGAGGGAATCTGAGATTCTGTATCGCAGGCCACTTTGGGAAGGCTGTACTAGGACAACTATGCTGAAAGGAATGAGACAATCCCTTGTAGGTACTGTATGACATTTTGAAGCAGAACTCAAGAGTCAGAGAAGTAGAACACATAAGCAAGTAAGCCTGGTCAGTATTTTTTATTTGTAGCTATTGGAAGATGACAGGACATTGTATATATGTTTTTTTAATTGGGGAGAAATAGGAAATGTTCATGTTGCATTCAAGTTCTTCTTACCGGGGTAGTACATCATGTAGCTTTGCACTCCTGCCAACAGCCTCTATCAAAAAAGTAAATTGCCAGTTTGCACTAAGTTGCATACATCTCCACAGGTATATAATCAGCAGGGGCATATGCCTTCTCATTTTAAGTTTATACTTTTAACACATTTGATTAGACAGACACATATGCTAGGAGTCTGCTGCACTTAGTACTTTCAAAAAGAAGAAAAAAACCCTCAAATTTACTTATGATACATGTCTTCTTGGTTTTGGAAAATGAATATAGCTGACCTAGTCTTGACCCTACTCATGCTAAGTCACCCAAGCACTTGGTCAGTCTCCCTACATCAAAGGAAATGGAATGTGGTTAACTATTTGAGGTAAAATTATGGTCCCATTGAGGTTAATACATTATATTGCCTATGGAATACAAATTCACATGACTATTTGTCATGGATTGAGATGAACCTGCTGCTCTTATTCATACCATGCTGCAGTCATGCCAGCTTCAAAAATGAAAGTGCAAGATGGAGCAAAGTATTACGGGGCTTGAAGTTCAGACTGAAACATAGGAGGCTTCCTATTTGGATTGCTGCTTCTGAGTTCTGGATTCTTGGGTGTCAGCTCTTTCAGCAAGCATGGTGGTGGAACAGGTGGGAATCAGGCAGCTAGCTTTGGTTGTCTGGTTTAGGATGGTTTTTCCTTGTGTATTTCACAGCACTTCTTCTGCAAATAGGCAAAGCTAGGGTAATTATGTATTGTACTACTAATTAGATTATTAGTTAGGGTAATTATAAATTGTGATTATGATATCTTAAACTCTTACCTCTTTATCTCAACCCTGAGTTTTGTGTATTACTTTTCCCTCACTTTTAGAATAGAATAGAATAAACCAGGTTGGAAGAGACCTTCAAGATCATCGTGTCCAACCTATCATCCAACACCACCTAATCAACTAACCTATGTAACCAAGCACCCTGTCAAGTCTCTTCCTGAACACCTCCAATGATGGTGACTCCACCATCTCCTTGGGCAGCCCATTCCAATGGGCAATCACTCTCTCTGTATAGAACTTCTTCCTAACATCCAACCTAAACCTCCCCTGGCACAGCCTGAGTCTGTGTCCTCTTGTTCTGGCACTGGCTGCCTGGGAGAAGAGACCAACCTCTGCCTGTCTACAACCCCCCTTCAGGTAGTTGTAGACAGCAATAAGGTCACCCCTGAGTCTCCTCCTCTCCAGGCTAAGCAACCCCAGCTCCCTCAGCCTCTCCTAATAGGGCTTGTGTTCCAAACCCCTCACCAACTTCGTTGCCCTTCTCTGGACTTGTTCCAGGAAGTCAACATCTTTCCTAAACTTAGGGGCCCAGAACTGGACACAGGACTCGAGGTGTGGCCTAACCAGTGCAGTGTACAGGGGCAGAATGACCTCCCTGCTCCTGCTGGCCACACTGTTCTTAATGCAGGCCCTCCTGGCCGCCTGGGCACACTGCAGGCTCATGTTCAGCCTACCATCGACCAGCACCCCCCGGTCCCTCTCTGCCTGGCTGCTCTCCAGCCACTCTGACCCCAGCCTGTAGCACTGCATGGGGTTGTTGTGACCGATGTGCAGAACCCTGATGTAAAGGGCCACCCCTCCACCCCTTCTTCCTTGCCTGTCTCTCCTGAAGAGCCTGTAGCCATCAATTGCAGCGCTCCAGTCACGTGAGTCATCCCACCACGTCTCTGTGACGGCAACTACATCATGACTTTCCTGCTGCAGCAAGGCTTCCAGCTCCTTGTTTGTTGCCCATGCTTCGTGCATTAGTGTACATGCACTTCATCCAGGCTGCTGGTTTCACCTCTGGCTCTGGCTTATCACCCGGGGAGGTGGTGGAGTCACCATCATTGGAGGTGTTCAGGAGGAGACTTGATAGGGTGCTTGGTGCATGGTTTAGTTGTTTAGGTGGGTTGGATTGGTTGATGGGTTGGACACGATGATCTTGAAGGTCTCTTCCAACCTGGTTTACTCTATGTATTCTATGTATTCTATTCTATGTATCAGTTGGACTTGACGATCTTGAAGGTCTGTTCCAACCTGGTTGATTCTGTGATTCATTCTGCTAGGCACATTTGACACTCTGAGGGGTGTATTTAAAAAGGAACATAAGACAGTACTAATGAATATGAATATGGGGAAAATCAATAATGGAAGTACCTGTCAGCTCTTAACTTTTGGTTTCTTAGGAAAGACAAGTTTATACCATTTTAAACATCGTAAACGTGTTATGAAGTGATACCAGAGTGTTTAAAAGCATGTGTGAGGATGCTGTGGTGTTGCCAATAGCATTTTCTTGGCAAAGTAATTTTTTTCCTTCTCCTGTGTGTTATGTTTTGTGTTTTGGTTCACTTTATCAGTGGTATTGGCGTCTCTCTAAACTTTGCACTCCATCCGGAAGCAGCAGCCAAAGTCAAGCTCTGCCAAACCGCAGCTAATGTTCTGTTTGTTTGTTCAGCTTTCTTACAGGTACAATGTATTTAACAAGCAGGCATTCACTTACATCCACAGCAGTGTCTGAGTTTTTGAGATAATTGGGAAAAGCCCAAAGCAAAGTCTTGGACCTTAGTATTACCTGTGTCTTAGATATGATCTAAGCTTGAATCTGCTCCATGATTTTGGGTCAATGCTGCTTTTGTAAGGAAAGAGAGACTTCTGATTTTTTTTCTTTCAAAAGCTTATTTTTCTTGTGTTTGGCAAGATGGTATCACATGTAACCTTGGGTAAAAGGGTATTGCTCCCTTAAGCAATATTTTGTGTTTCACCTTTGTGTCTATCATGCTGCTGCTGCTAAAAAAATCAGTGGGATAAGAACAGTAAATTATTCTTGTTGTTTTTAATTAGAAATTTATTTATTGAAGAAACAGACTGACAGGTTTTGTTGGAGTTTGTAGAACTAATCACAGTATTTGTAGATCCACATTTGAGGCATTTAGCATTTGTTGATTATTATGTCTTATTTATACAAAGCTGTCTGATCTAATATAAGGTAAGGAGGAGACATGCTAAAAGAAGACACTTGGAGTTGAATAAAAGTATGTGAAAGTATGATACTTAATTCACAGGCTGCATGCATCTTTGCTGGAGAGGTGGGCCCAGGTGAACCTCATGAGGTTCAACAAGAGCAAGTGCAGGTTTCTGCATCTGCATAGTTCTCTCCACAAGGGATGAAACTTCATCACTCCATTTTCACTTGTCTGCTGAGTAGGGATGTTGCAGAGGACAACTGTTTCATTGTGCCTTTGAGTTCAATGCTGACATTTACTAGGTGCTGGCCTTTCAAGATCAGGTGAGATAGTAATGTGCATGCTCAGTATACTTTAAAAGAGCCATTGTTTTACCTTGTATGTGGAATTTTTCTTTCCTGTTGAAGTGATGGCAAGGAATGATGCTGATGAGCATTACAGTTTGTTTTATGATACAGGTTTCTCCTCAGTATGCATAGCAACTCTTCATCTGATTTTTTTCCCCAAAATAGCCACTAATCATAGTAAAACATTGCTGTTTGCTGTTCAGTGACTTTTGCACTGCTTAACACTCCAAGATAGGAAATTATTAAGTGTGCTATACCTGTTGTAGTCCTCCAGATAGTTTATGGCAAGTGAAAATTGCCATAAATTAAAAATTAAAAATAGCGTGAAGATTAACAACCTACTGTTATGAAAAAGCCTTTGGCCACCAGTACTAACAGCTCATTACCTTAGATGCTCATTTTCAAATGACCTGGCAAAAATAATTTCTTCTGGCTAAATTTTTATCATTCCCACCACTGTACAGAATCTCCTGTGTGTTTAAATGCATGAAAACTTTTAAACTTGGACTTTTAATGACTCAGGCTGTATTTCCAGTGCTTTTTGGGATGTGCTCACAGTGTATGAGACTCAGCAAATTCATTCAGTTGCTGGAAAATATATTGCTGAGCTAAGTTATGCTCTTTGTAAGCTACTGATGTCTATGCTCAGTGGCCAGGTTATAAGGAAGGTAAAAGAAGGGACAGTAAATTAAGTGCTAATGCATTCAGTAATTTTCTGCTACTGAAAGTTATGTTGACAAGCATGTAGAGTGGATGAGCGCATGGGAGTAAATTCATCCTTTTTGGTGCCACTCTTTCTGCAGACTTCTTGAGGATGATGAAGTGCAACCAAATGAAAGTTTCTGAAATCCCATGTATTGTAGGATATGATTAGATGCTGGCTACACTTACCTTAGCTCTTTGCTATAAAATAGGTGCAGCTTTCCCCCCTGGAAACTCTTTGGTACTTTCAGAGCCCTTCTTGAGTGGACTCAAGTTGCTGTAAAAAAGTTTTCTTACCTTTTGCTGCCCAGAAAAATTTCACCTTATGGCATACATCAGATCTGGGTTGCAAATTGCTAAAGACAGGGTAGGGTGGGGCCGCATAGGAACTGCCCATTTTTACCATGGCAGATCAGCTGCCTTCTCAATGAACCATACTCCAACAGCTAAAGTCTGCAATGATTTTTAGTTTACTGTTCTGTCTGGGTTCTACCCTCTGTGAAGACATATCCGTCAAATATCCCTGTTTAAATTCCAAGTGATGAGACTGAATACCACCATGGTAGAAAGGACAGAAACGCAGCAGGTAGAGAGTGGTTTCTGTGATAAGCAGATCAAAACTGCCAACAACATTCTCCAGTCCGCATGACAGACTATTCAATTTAGAATAGTTGGCTTTCCTTAATCTAATTTTCTTCTCCTCCTGGATGTATATTAACTTGGGCATTCTGTTGCCTACCTCACATCCCTGTGTTGCCAGTAACGCACGAAACAGAACTGCATCAACACTGGGTGAAATGGTATGTTGGCGCATGACAAATGGATGTGTTGCAGACAGAAGTGAAATATAGTTCCTGTCAGAAAGCACAACTGCACTCAATTACCACAGAACTCTAGTCCATAGGACCAAAGACTGATACAGAGGTAATTCAGAGAGGTTATTTAACAGTAACTTGTACGTATGGAAGTTTGACTGTACCAGTATGAACTACAGGCAGTTATGCTGCACCACACAATTCAAGAAGTCTTTTTTATTTATTTCATAATAACAAAGAGCATATTTCCCTGTTTGCTGCATTTGTAAAGATGGAGAAGCACTACAAAGCATAAGACCATACATTAGCATGGATTTGTTTAAAAACAGAACTGGACACTAAGGGAGAACTCCTCTATCTTAGCCTAGGACATTTTTTTAGACAATGGCACTTAAGTCAACTCCCACTCTTGGGGAGTAACCCAAGTACCAAGCAGCTCATAGCTTGCTGTAGTAGATTAAACAGACTTAAGTGCAATGTATGTTCACCCTGTTAAAAGAAACATACTACTGAGTCTTCATGTGTTGGTAACAGCATACAATACTTCCAGATCCATACTAGAGCAGTTGCATTTTTTTCATTGGTTTCTGTCATTTTGCAACTCCATCTTCATAAGCTGGTCCTCAAATTTTTCAATGTCTACTTGATGCTTCATTAGGAACTTCCCATTTAAATGAAAAACAGGTATGTCATATCTGTATTTATCATACCATGCTGAATTCTCTGGAAGGGTAATATCCACCTCCTGCAAAATAAACTGTGACAGAAAGTAAGTTAGTACCTACTGGGCACTGAAAAACAAATACCTGCTTGTCTTTTGAATAGTATTTTTTCCAGAAATGCAAGGCTGTTTTCTTGGTGATTTTGCATTTATTTTTCCATCTTGTAGATAACTGCCCATTTTGTGAGCATTAAACTTGGCTCCATGTCCAGTACGGACTCTCTCCCTTGATACTCTGTGCAGAACCATCTTCCTGCAAGCACTAACACAACAAATAAGCATCTGGCAACACAACAGTCGCCTAATAGGCAGCAGAGTGCTACACCTCTTAATGCTTCTGTTAATTTCTTCTTTCAAAAAAGAGGTCAAAATCCAGTCAAAAAACAGCAAAAACTGTAATCATATATACAGTTCAAATAGTTGAAGCCCCACTAACATCATTCTCAAAAGATATTACCTGCCTCATAAAAGTTTCAAGCTGCTGTATCAGAAAACTCAGCAGTATCTACAAAAGCAGTGGTTTTAAAATCTGCTGTGACAAGGTGTATGTTGGCTTTTTTTGCTGATGTTTATTTGAGTAGTAGTCACAAAATGCTTTTAGAAAATGATTTTTACATAAATCAGTGCCTGAACTGCCCTGAAGAGGTCACCCATGAAAGAATAACAGATGCACACAAATCCAAGCTATTTTCTTTTCCAAAAAAGAATTTTGATAAACTATTCTTTCTATACACAAAATTTATACAGTATTGCAGTACATTACCCTTCTCTTATATGGCTCAAGCACTTCTTTTGCTTCATCACACAGTGGGCATGGTTTCTAAAGGAAAACATTCAGACTGACTTAAAGCATACAGTAAAAGACACATATCATTTGTGCTGTAAAGCAGCATACAGAGACTGGAATGATCATTACTTAAAATAGAGGTTCCCTCCCCACATGGCACCCTGTGTCACTGCTTTCCAAGTCTTTATCAGTGCTGCATAGACAGAAAATGAGCTGTTCAGCCAGATAATTTAATTATTTCTCATTTGCTATTATTTTTCTCATGGTGCAAATTAACACTTTTCAAGAGCCCTTCTAAGGGCTGATTCAACGTTTGGAAGTTCATACACAAAACCCATCTTTTGGTCAGCAGCAGTGAGTATTCAAAGCACTGCCAACACCAGTTGAAAACAACTACAAATACCACTCTTGATAGAAGAGTTTTCCTTGACAGAAGAGGAATGAGGAAGTTGCAGAAGTGTTTTCTAATATGTTTTTCAGGAAGTCACTGAAGTCTGTTCAAATAGCAAAAGACATGGTTAAGATAAGCTGGCTGACCTTGCCTGAAAGAAATTAAGCATGATCCTCCACTTCGCAGAGCTGGCAGGACACTAACTCACAGCAGGGAGCACTGCAGACAGTTGCAGTGTTTTGACCTGTGATGGCGTCAAGGAAAACCTCTCAAGTTTTTAAACATTTCCTACTCTTCCACCACCATTACACCACTGACTTTTGCTGATCATGCATCATGATCATTTGAGCAGGGCAGACCTTAAAAATGCCTCACATAAAGGTATGTTGTTTGACTGTTTGTAATAGAATCATAAAATCAGTCAGGGTTGGAAGGGACCACAAGGATTATCTAGTTCCAACCCCCCTGCCATGGGCAGGGACACGTCACACTCGATCAGGCTGACCAGAGCCTCATCCAGCCTGGTCTTAAACACCTCCAGGGATGGGGCCTCAACCACCTTCTTGGACAACCCATTCCAGGGCTTCACCACTCTCATGGTGAAGAACTTCTTCCTCATGTCCAGTCTGAATCTCCCCATCTCCAGCTTCATTCCATTCCCCCTAGTCCTATCACTACCTGAGATCCTAAGAAGTCCCTTCCCAGCCTTCTTGTAGGCCCCCTTCAGATACTGGAAGGCCACAATCAGGTCACCTCAGAGCCTTCTTTGCTTTCTGATAAACTATTTGATAAACAGCCCCAATTCCTTCAGATGCCATCCCTTCCCTCCAGTGTGTCTGCTGCACCACACAGCTTGGTGTCATCAGCAAACTTGCTGAGGGTGCACTCAATGCCACTGTCCATGTCACCCACAAAGATGTTGAACAAGACAGGTCCCAGGACTGATCCCTGAGGGACTCCGCTTGTCACTGGCCTCCACTGGGACATGGAGCCATTGACAGCCACTCTTTGGGTGCGGCCATCAAGCCAGTTCTTTATCCATCTAGTGGTCCACCCATCAAACCCATGTGTCACCAGTTTGGAGACCAGGATGTTGTGTGGGACAGTGTTGAAGGCTCGAAGTCTTTGCTCAGGTCCAATAGCATAATTTGGCATAAAATTCATATAACGAAGTACACAGGTTAATGTAATGCCTCTGTCCCTCTGGCATGAAATACTTCTCACAGATAGAAAAGACCACCTTCTCCTCCTCCCATTTAAGCTTTCCTAGGACTTGTTTAAACATGGAGTTAATATGAAACAGCTACTTCTTGTTTCCTGCCTGTGAATTAATTTGGATAAAAGACTCCACTTCCAATTCACACCTAATCTAAACTGTCTTTCCCATACAGACAAATCCTTATGCTCTGAAAACCTACAGACAAACCTGAGGTACTTAGCACCTTTTGCCTCAATCTTTAGTACTAAGTCCAGTTGTTGCTATATACCCAGCCCCTTGAGCTGGAAAATAGGGATGGGAAGTAGAATGAAGACCCCCATGATCTCAAAGGAGATGGTTTACAACCTGCTGCACCACTTAGACATATATGTCTGTGGAGCCAGATGGCTTACACTGGAAGATTTCTGAGGGAACTCTCAGAAGTGCTCACTAAGCCACTTTCCATTGTTTACTGTTAGTCCTGGCTAACCAGGGAAGTCCCAGCTGACTGGAGGCTGGCAAGTGTGACACTCATCTATAAAAGTGGCCAGAAAGAGAATCCAGGAAACTACACATTTGTCAGTCTGACCTTGGTGCTGGGAAAGGCCACAGAGCACATCATCTTGAGTGCCATTACACAGAAACATGTAGGACATCCAGGTGATCAGGCCCAGACAGCATAGGTTCATGAAGGACCTGTTGGTCCTGCTTAACCAGCCTGAGCTTCTACAACATGACCTGCTTAGTGGATGATGGAAATGCTATGGATATTGTTTACTTGGACTCTGGTAAAGCCTTTGACACTGTCTCCCACATCATCCTCCTAGAGAAACTCGCTGCTCATGGCTTGGATGGGTGGACACTTCAATGGGTAAAAAACTGGCTGGATGACTGGGCCCAAAGAGTGGTGGTGAGTGGAGTTGAACACAGCTGGCTGGTTACAAGTGGTGTTCCCCAGGGCTCACTACTGGGGCCTGTTCTCTTTGCTATCTTTACTGATGATCTGGATGAGGAAACTGAAGGCACTCTCAGTAAGTTTGCAGAATACACTTAATTTGGAGTGAGTGTTGATCTGCCTGGGCACAAGAAGGCTCTACAGAGGGACCTATACAGGCTGCATTGATGGCCTGAGGTGAATTGAATGAGTTTAGCAAGGTCAAGCACTGGGTCCTAACAACCCCATGCAATGCTACAGGTTTGGGGAAGAATGACTGGAAAGCTGTATTGGTAGAGAAAGACCTGGGGGTGTTCATCCATGGACTGCCATGTATGAGCCAGCAGCATGCCCAGGTGGTCAAGAAGGCCAACAGCATGCTGGCCTATATTAGGGGTACTCAGCACTGGTGATGTCACACCTTGAGAATTGTGTTCAGTTTTGGGGCCTTCACTACAAAAAAGGACACTGAAATGCTGAAGTGGGTCCAGAGAAGGGTAACAATGCTGGTGAAGGGTCTGGAGAACAGGTCTTATGAGGAGCAGCTGAGGGAACTGCAGTTGTTCGTCTAACCTGGAGAGAAGGAGGCTGAATTGCTCTCTACAACTACTGGAAAGGAGGTTGTAGCAAGCTGGGTGTTGATCTGTTCTCCATAGTGCCAAGTGACAGGATGAGAGGAACTGGCCTCAAGTTACACTAGGGGAGGTTTGGGGTGGAAGGGACCTTTAAAATCATCTAGTCCCAAGCTCCCTACCATGGGCAGGGATACTTTCCACTAGACCAGATTGCTCAAGGCCTCATCCAACCTACTTTTGAACACCTCCAGGGAGGGGGGCATCCACATCCTCCCTGGGCAACCCATTCCAGTGTCTCACCACCCTTACTGTAAAGAATTTATTTCTAATATTCAGTCTAAATCTACCCTTCTCAAGCCTCAATCCATTTGCTCTCATCCTATCACTACAAGCCCTTGTGAAAAGCCCCTTTCCAGCTTTCTTGTAAGCTCCCTTTAGATACTGGAAGGCCATTATAAGCTCTCCATGGAATCTTTTGCTCTCGAGGATGAACAGACACCCACTCTTGAAGTCTGTCCCTGTAAACTATTTCAGCTAACTATAGACAGTGAAGTATTTTGACTAACAGTGAACTCTGTTTAAGAGTCTATTTACATCAGTGCATATTTTTTCAGCAGAACAGTGCAACTGTAGGCCTCCGCCACAATTTCACTTGCATTAATTTGTAATAGGGCTGCCTGGATAGAGCTGTCTTGGATAACCTCCTCCTTCAGATATGTATTATGGTGGCAAAAGGGACTCCTACTGCTGAGGCAGTAAAAATCCTGTGCTGATAGTTAGATCTGTTAAGATAATATACATGGAAAGGACATCTTTACTTCTACAGACAACTGCCATTTATTCTGTACACTTAAACTACAGTTTTGTGGTCATTTAAGTTGGCTGGCTCCAAAGGAAGCAGACCCACTTCCTGTCATTCCTTCTTGTGCACTGGCATAAGCACTCAAACAGCTGCATAGCAGAGCTGGACAGGAGAACTGAGTTAATACTAAACTACTAAACCAAGATTATTTTCTGCTAATCTATAGCAGTTGTTGCACAAATACTTGACTTTGCTTCAAATGAGCCTGTGAGGGGAAAACCACTTGGCAGTGCCAGGCTCTATCAGTTTGAAGTGGCTGTAGAAGTTATAGTTATCTCCTGCCTCCTCCTCCTTTCTCCTTACTATTAAAAATAGAAAGGAGGGAAGAAATAATAAACTAAGAGTGCAGATTAGATTTATTTTAAAGTAGTCGGCATTTTTCAGTTAAAAACCACACTCAACAAAAGGCCATGCTGTTGGAAAACTTGATTTCATGCACTGTCTTACTAGTTAGAAATGTTAAGAAACAAAAATCATACAAAGAGCTTTTTCCAATTATTAACCCAAAGGTCAGGTCATTATTCCCTACCAATAAAGCAAAAAGAGGGTAAAAAGCAATCTGATTTTTCCTCGTGTGCTACTTGGATATATTTTCAGTCTCATAGGTAGTGCAGGAATTGAAGATGAGTGCTTTGAGGAACCTACTTTGGCTGTTGATGCTTGCCCTGGGCAGATTATATCATAGTATCATAGTATCTGTCAGGGTTGGAAGGGACTACAAAGATCATCTTGTTCCAACCCCCCTGCCATGGGCAGGGAAACCCCACACTAGATCAGGCTGGACAGAGCCTCATCCAGCCTGCTCTTAAACACCTCCAGGGACGGGGCCTCGACCACCTCCCTGGACAACCCATTCCAGGGCTTCACCACTCTCACGGTGGAGAACTTCCTCCTCACGTCCAGCCTGAATCTCCCTACCTCCAGATTCATTCCCCCTATCACTACCTGATAATCCGGAGAAGTCCCTCCCCAGCCTTCCTGTAGGCCCCCTTCAGATACTGGAAGGCCACAATTAGGTCTCCTCAAAGCCTTCTCTTCTCCAGACTGAACAGCCCCAACTCCTTCAGTCTGTCCTCATAGGAGAGGTGCTCCAGCCCTCTGATCATCCTCATGGCCCTTCTCTGGACACCTTCCAGCACGTCCATATCCCTCTAGTAATAGGGGTTCCAGAACTGGATGCAGTACTCCAGGTGGGGGTCTCACCAGAGCTGAGTAGAGGGGGAGAATCACCTCCCTTGACCTGCTAGCCACACTTCTCCTGATGCAGCCCAGGATCTGATTGGCTTTCTGGGCTGCAAGTGCACACTGAGAGCTCATGTTGAGCTTCTCGTCCACCAGCACCCCCAAGTCCCTCTCCTCAGGGCTGATTTCCAGCCAGTCACTGCCCAGCCTGTATTTGTGCCTGGGATTGCCTCGACCCAGATGCAGGACCCTGCCCTTAGTCTTGTTGAACCTCATGAGGTTGGCTTGTGCCCACCTCTTCAGCCTGTCAAGGTCCCTCTGGATGCCATCCCTTCCCTCTCACCTTTGTTCTCTATTTCCACTGGCAGCTAGAGAAAATGTTCAACTAGTAAATGGTCCATAGCATCACTGAGACACAACTATCTTGAAATCTTAATTTGTACACTGTAATTACTTAGTTGCTACAATGACAGTAGGACACTAGGTAAAGCCTGGTGTAAAAACATGCCTTAAGTAAACTGCCCAACACTACAAAAACATGAAGGGGACAAAAAGCTTGGACAAGACATTCCGTCTGGGATTCACATACATCAAAGTTGATAAATACACAGTCTTGCCTAGCTTTATTCTGTAAATAACTTTTACCTTGGTGAATAAAGTCAACACCGGCTTATTTGTGCTGGTTGAACAGAGCTGTCTCCCAAGTGGATTGCATGAATGTCTTGCTAGTTGCAGTGTTCTGCTCAGAAAACAAAGCACCATAGTCCTGTTAAGGCAAAAAACCCTTTAATTGTTTAATTGCTTTGTGACATGTTACAGTTCATGAAATTCAATGTTAAGACAAATGTGATACTTCAATTGAAGATCTAAAATACGTACAATCAAGCCACTTTCCCAGGATGTTTTAAGTTCATAGTATCATGACATTAATCAGGAAAATGGTTTACTATACAGCAGGCCAAGAACATGGCACAGCTCAAAAAGTTAGTTTTAAAAACACATCCTATGTTTTCTTGTTGCCTCTTTTAAAATGCCTAACACAAATACTTACATAAATGCATTGTGCTTTTTCAAATGTAAGTAAGAATTATATGATATTAATAAGATGAGAAGTGCTGTGCTTTGAACCTCAGTCATACTGCTGCAGTGCCTGACATGTTCTACTTACTCAAAATTATTCCACCAAAAAACTAATCTGTACCTAGTCAGAATATCAATATAACACTTTCTGCAGTGAATAAAAAGCTGCAGCCAAGTTCTTGACTTATTTTACATGAAAAGGGAAAGTGGGTTTGGAAGTGTCAGTAATCATACAATATTTAAAACCCACTGCAAAGATAGGACAGTGTGGGCATACTTCAAAGCACCTTTTGGTATGAAGACACTGCAAATATTGGTTTGCAGGGGACTGTGGCCTTGTCTAAATGTACCATGTAAGGGAATTTTCCTACAGACACTAAAACATCCAAAGGAGAATTGAAGTATGCTGTATTTGTCTCTGGAAGGCTTGTCCTTGGAGAAAGCACCCACCAGTTTTACTCAGTTCAAATACAACAACCCACAAAGGCCTGAATTACCTAAAAAGAGGTTCCTGTTTTGGGGAAGGAGATAATTTGCACAGCAATCTAGAATAATGCGTGGATGCGTCAAACAGTGGCCCCGGCATACTTCGTCCTACGCAGGGAGTGGACCAGGGCCTGCCAAGCTTTATGCTTTCAAATGCCTTGCTGCTATAGGGCAGGTTTTATCTAAAGCACATTTATTCTACATAAATTATTTTGCTTTATAAAAGCTTGCAGGTCTCTACATAATCTTGCCATTTGCTCCCAAACAACAGGATTCAAAATACTAATCAAGATGATTTAGCTTGGTAATATTAAAAACATGCAGATTGCCCATAGTCCTTCCTACAACAGCACATTCATTTATGAAAGACAGTGATGGGTTTGTAATTTTTTTGGGAGAGTTTAAATAAATTAAATATTGTTGAAGAGTGCTGTATTGGAGTCTTGAATCCACCTATGCATAATTACACTAATAACAAGAGACACTGCTTGTTCCAAACTTGTGCCTTAATGGGACCTTTACAAGGCATCTTAAGACGGAAAGGTAAAAAGCAGAAACATAAGGCAGTGAGCATGGAGACTACTGGCAGACGTGGCACAACTTCAAGAGCCTACATGGAGAACAAAGTCCCTTCTACATAAAACCCAACTGCTTCCATTCAGTTTCTCTTCAGGTATGACCTAGCTGTAGTTCTAACTAACACACATAAGGTTAATCAATTTGCGTGTGATCAAAACTATGAGAGGCATGTTTTAGGACACTCAGTAAACAAGAGTGCATTCATTGAATCTGTCAGTACTTTTGGTTTAACACAGACAGTTTAGCCATCATAACTGCTAAGGAAGAACAAACACTGCAATGGCATCTAAACTTAAAGCTACTTAACTGCTGTGTTTCTAAGCAATAGCTACAGGAAAAAGCAACAGAATAAATACAAAGAAAATTATTACCCTTTGAAAATTATAGCCTGTATTACCAAATTTCATATGTTATGAAATAATCAGCTACTTTTTTTTTAATCACACAAAGCTAAAGCTGTTTATAAGAAAGTACTCTACAATGAACTGGCTTTTGGTTTACTGTTTAGTTTGCTATGGAATGGGTCTTCATCTGTATGTGCTGGGCTTGACACCAGTAAGAGTCAGAGTCAGCTGCAGTGGTGTGCAGTTGCTGCCACTGCAGAGCTGCAGGGGACCGGCACAACACACACCGCTACTGGTCATAGTCCTTGGCAGCTACTGCAGCTCTTCCACTTAGCCATGTGGAATTGCCTGGGATTTTACAGGATAAATACAAAGATAACCTTGGAACTTTTTGGGAAAACGCAAATCAGTATGACAGTAAATAGCCTCAGTCATACTTTGGAATTTTTACATCCACATTAGTGGGTGTCTGGAATGGAAGTGCTTTTGGCATTAAAAAAATTTTGTTGCCATCTTAACAAGCCAATTTTTGTGCCTTCAAAAAAAAGGAAAGTTCGCCCAAATTATTCTGTGAACAGCAGAATGAATAATGTCTAGAATCCCATGCATCTTACTGTTCTATATATACATGCATACATATATAATGTCTCTCCTTCAGTCCCTTATACCTCCTTTGATACTCACACCCTCTGGTAAATTTGAGTCCAGTAGACTACTCCTAACAAAAGATCAACTGAAGAAGTGTAAGTAAGACAGTACCAGTAACTAAGCTTCAAGATCTCACAAAAAGAAATAAGATAGCATCGTATCTTACTTCCTTACCCATTTTAAGAACACTATCTTTGGGATTCAGGAGCGTATCTTCATTGGCTAGTACTACTAATGAATCAAGAGTGTGCTGTTTCTAGACGAGCATAGGACTCAGTGAATGTTTATACAAATAACCAAAGGAAAACAGAGTGCTGGATGTCAATTTTTTATCACTTATGTAGAACGACAGTAAGGCCATACAGTGATGCCAGTTACAAAAGGAATCCAAGGACTAATCCCGATCTAAAATCATCACAGAATCACAGACTGGTTTAGATTGGAAGGGACCTTTAAAGGTAATCTAGTCCAACCTCCATCTGCAACTAGAGCAGGTTGTTCTGAACCCCAAACAACCTGAGCTGCAGTGGTTCCAGGGATGGGGCATCTACTGCCTCTCTGGGCAACCTGGGACAGGGTGTCCCCATAATCAAACCATCACTCCTTGTCCTGTCACAACACCTCCCATCTTTCTGATCACAGAATCATAGAATTGTTAGGGTTGGCTCATTCAAAACCAGCTATGGTCATCAAGGAATGTAAACTCACTGGCAGTCTGCTGTTGTCAGTTTGATTAGTCAATGCTCAATTAAATACAGTGCCACAAGAGACCAAGGAGCATGAATGAATAGGAACACCCAATCCTGTAGCTGTTGAGCGCTCCACAAGAGTTTCACCCCACTCTTGCAGACGATGCTTGTAAAACAAAGGAAAAGTTTGCATTTCTTTTTGCAAATATATGGAACTCCAGAAGTCTTTAAAGAAGAATCAGATTTTGAAATAATCTCAGAAACGTCACCATTAATACCACTATTTCGTTAAAGAAAATCAATCAATACAAATGTCTATACTTTTTCTCCTCCAAACTCCACTAATCTGAGTAATTGCCACAAGCCTATAGCACTGCATCCCAGGAAGGACTGAAAGCACAATTTCATCCTAATGTGCAACAAATTTTGTTTAGTGATCCCTCCAGAAGTACCAATTCTAGGCTCTGGCCCATGGCCTATTTCAAGCAAAAATGAATTCTATAGGTTTCTGTGTAACAGCCATAAGGCCATTTCTCAAGACTAAAGAACTTGCATATAGACCATTAACACAATAGACCATTAACACACAGTGAACTAGTTTTAAAAGCCTGTTTTGAACATCTCCATCTGAAAACTTTTCCGTTAAATGCTCCATTCCTCCTTAAGGGCTGGGGCGGAACCGAAGTGGGTAAAAGTGTATCCAGGGGACTTTCCATTATCTCCCATAATGAGAATGCCCTACTTCTGAGGGTATTTTCTAAATCAGCAATGCCCTCTGCAGACAGAGAAAACTCAAAGCAAGCGAGCGCAACGCTCGCCACTGCCAGCTGCCCAGGGCTCCGCCAGCGGCGTCCTGCCTACTCGACTCAGGGCCCCGCCACGCCACCTCCCTCCGCCCGCCTTCCGTCCTCCCGGGCAGTGTTCCTCGGCGCGGTGCCGACGGAAGACTGAGACCCGGCCCACCACCAGGCCCGGGCGCCCTGCAATTGCCCCGCCAGCCACAGGGAGGCCCCACTGGGCGCCGCTCAGATTCTACGGGTCCAGCCTGGCGGTCGACGTCACCTGGCATTAACCCGGCCGGGGACCCGCACGCTGGCCTAGGACAGGGACAAGGCCCGAAGCGCACAAACCCACCTGGCTGCGGCAGCCTGCCTCCTCCCGGCGGGTACGCGGCCTGGGCTTCCGGCAGGCTGGGAAAGACAACGGGGCGGGCCTGACTCGGCAAGGCAGTGCAGCTTGGAGGGCGCAGCGCCCCCTGCTGGGCTTCCGGCCTTCCCCCCTCCTTTCCTTTCCTCTCGCTGGTCCTCTCTCTTCCTCCCCTCCCTCCCGCTCTCCCTCCTTCCCTTCTCCCCTCTGTTCCCCCCCTCCTCTTCTCCCTCCCTTCCTCCTTCTCTCCTCCTCCTCTCCTCCCTCCCTTCCCCTCTCCTCGCCCACCTCGCAATTCTGACCGGGTCGTATTCGACGCAGATGGCAGGAGGCTCTCCTCGGGTTCTCCAAACTACCACGGAGCCCATCCCTCTGCAGAGGTTCCTATTTTCCCCCCCAAAGCAGCACCTTATAGGTCTTGCTGATGTGGGATGGTTGCCCTGCCTCCTGTGGATGTCCTCCTTCGGGCCCGAGGAACCTCTGTTGCTGGCGCTTGCCGTCTATCCAGCAGCTGGGAGCTCAGCCAGAACTCGGCACCGTTTTTTTTTATTTTGTGATGGAGGGGGTTTCTGGTTGCAGCCTCGACCAGCTCCCCGACCAGCATCCCTGTTTCTTTCACGCCCTGCCCTTCGTTGTGTATCAAAAAGCAGACAGCTGCCTCATGATCTTCTCCATGCTGGACGGCTGTAGTTGCAGGACCTCAAATTTGACTGCCCACTCCGGCCGACACAGGTATACCTCTAGATATAATGAGGCACAGCTGCCCCTGGCCCTCAGTATTAGTGGATCGTTAAAGCAAAAACAATCACGTGGTAATGAGTACACAGGGAGCATAAGAGATATGGGGGAAACACTGAGAAATTATAGGCAGCACAGGCAGAAAGGCAGATTTTGCTAAACTAAGGACCAGTCTTGCAGTTCCTTTGGTCATGCTTCTCTATTGGCTTCAAATGGAGTAAGTGGACTTTAATTTACTTCTCTTTGACATTGCAGTAAGTTTAGTAGAATAAAAGAAAGCAGTGGACCCAGATTGTCTTCCTGATGGTAGGTGTTTCAGTGTTAGACTTTCTGTTTCCCTGTGTGATGTGATACATTGTTTTTTTTAATTTTCACATTTTAGCATTTAATGTAGGCAGCGAGCAGTCATGACTAAACGTAACACTGGCAAGATTACAGACATCCGTTCTAAGTATGATACTCTACCATTTTTGTTAACAACTTGAAGCGTTACATGATATGTATGTTAACCAAATTAGGTACTATGAAACTGGGAGCAAATAAGAATATTTTGAAGTATATTGATAAAACAAATTTTAAATAGGCACAGTTTTACACAACAGGATTCAATAAAAGTAGAAAAGAGATTAATTTAAACAAGTTATCAAGCTGACAGACCCCAGGAAGACTCTTTTCTTGCTGAAATGAAATACCAGATTCTTGTCCAAAACAGCTTTTTGTCCCTTCCATTGTCACAGGAGAGGGCCCCTAAGTAAAGAAATGTGTAGTGTGTCCTTTTCACCTGATGCAGTATGACTACTGTGCAGTGTTTGTCAACTGTGTTAATTTTCCTTTCTGCAGAAAAGTCTTTTAAATAAAAAATCCCCAAGTGTTCAGTGCTGGGGAATGAAAGCTGTAGGCTCATGTTCTTTTAGTTACTGTCTTTCTGTCAAGATTTTGGTTGTGCTTTTATAGTTGTTCCTAGGCTGCAAGTGGGAGACAAATCTTCTGGAATATAGACTCAAGACAGCTTCTGCTTTTGATCTGTGCTTTGAGAAGTACAACATCCTGTAGTGGGAAGTCCCTCCTGGAGAGAAGCCCTGCCCTGCTGCCATGACATACCTCGTTAACTAGCAGACTAAACTAACATAAGGATTAGTTAGCTTTAGATCCTGGTGACTCATTTTCAGCCACTATCTTAATTCCAGAGATATAGTGTTGGCAGCTGACACTGGCTGCTCATATTAATGTGAGACTCAGAAAATCCAGTATCAGACTTTGGTGTTTGACATAGGATTATGCTGGACCTGGCAGGCCTCACACATGGGAATTGCTGAAGTGGCTGCAATTTAGCTTTTAGTTTCTGAGAATAGGTAGGAGGAAGATAGTGAGGTTGAAAAGCAGGGGTAAGTAAAGCATGTTCTTGATGTCTCAGGTTCCACATCAACTTTATCCCTCTCAGTCCAAAAATTAGTCTAGCCTGCTTTGGGATCTGTGTCAATGATTTCCAAAGGAATATAAAGGTGATAGGCACAACATACAAAATTATCAGTATTCAAACACAGTTGCTGCTAAGGCCAAGTATTTCTCTGGATGTGTTTCTTTCCTAATTTCAGTGTGCCTGTCATGTTCAATTATTAACCAAATCACAATGTGGCCTTGCCAATGTAACTGTTCAGAATGGCATTAACTTGATTGTCTGTTACTTGCAAGAGACAAATATTTTTCAAGAGCTTTCAGTCTTAAATTGTCACTTGTATTTATTTTTCTCTGTGTTTCTGTGTATCTGATGTGGGCTGTTTTCATCCTTTAACAAGGATATTTATAATTTGGGATAATTATTTTTTTTTAATTTAAATTTTTTATAATACTAACTCCTGAAGAGAGAATTTAGTATTTAGAGTATTTTGTGACTATTTTTGTTTTGCAAGTTCCTGGTACACCATTGTGGATAGTTCAGCATAAAATTACTTTGGTTTTGAATGTTCCTTATGTAATTAATCTTTGTTAGTATACATAGCAATTGGAAAAGAAAAATATTACTGATGCATAAAGAATTATTACCTTAAAACATGCATCTCTATCTCTGTGCTTAGGAGTAAGATGGATTGCTGAAAAGTTTGCTACTTAAAGATATGTTCTGGGATCTGAAGGAACTGCAACTCCACCCTACTTTTCATTTTGGTACATAAAATGGCTTTAAATATTAAGAGCTGTTATGAGTCAAAGGTTAAATTTGCTGCATAGACATCCTTCTGTGGTGCACAGATCTTCCTGTCTTTTTCTGCATGTATTGTAAATAACATGTGGATATGCTCCCACAATTTTGGACTAAAAAGGACACATGTAGTGATGGATTGCTATTCCAAATGGCACTCAATCATTTTCCAGGTTTCTGTTTTATTTTATTCCCCTGGTATTTTGACTTAATGTATGTCTTCAAGATATTTCACCTGGTACATATCACTATATGCTTTTCATCATCTTCAATGGTTTCTTTTATTTGGACAGTTAATAAATCTGTAGTTTAAATGCAGCATAACACATACGAAAGATTAATTGTTCCCTTCTTCTAAAAATAACCACTGTACTAATAAAGATGCCATGCAGCTATCATAGGGGCCTCCAGATTGTGATCCTTAGGAGCAGATGGGTGTGCTCTCACTCTACTATTTATTCTTACAAAGGCTAGACAATCCAACATCCTCTCCTCAAGACCTTCAACACTTAATTTTTGAGTACATCACTCAGTCTTGCAGGTACCATGGAACTGTGACTAAGGGCCCACCCCACCTATGATTCCCCTATGGGAGGCTGCTGGGTTACAGTGATGGTATTAAGCTAAGCTGCTGGTTTTATGCCCTTCAGTATAATGCAGTGCAGTTAAATGTGATGTTCCTGTGATGCTTTCATAGATGAGGATTCCAAGTTTGTGTAACTTTCTGTGTAATGAAAAATGAGTTGAGCTGCATTGCTCTTCATTGTCTAGACATCTCAAGGATTTGATTCAACAGCAACAAAACTCAGTTATGCTGTGCTGCATGGATCACTGAGTGAATCAGATCTCAAACTGTATTCATAGCTAAACTTCTGAGGATCAACCTGGCCTGTAGGGCAGTATAGCCCTGCTACTAGATAGACACATGATGGGCTAACTTATGCCTTGGGTGTTACTGTAATTATGATTCTATGACAGAAATATTGTAAGGTGGCTGTGATAATGACACTTAGCTATTCTTACTGATGGAAAGCTTCTCATTGTGCTTTTCCTGCTGCCCTTGGATCTGTCCATCTAAATAGCCAGAAAGGATGGCAGCTTTAACTCATTAGCATTGTCCAGTCAAAGCAATTCTGTGATAATATGTGCACACATGCTACCAAAGATGAGCTTTTTTCTTTTATTCCTCACCAATGCATCAAAATCTCCTTTCTCTTTGGCTAAATTTAACAGTATTCTTTTGACCCCATTAAGTACTTTCTTTGAACTGTTAAACTGGAGATCCTACAACATAAAAAGATCACATGCATACACTCAGAGTAGGTATTTTTTCCTTCCCACCTGAAAGTCAAGATTTTATCTACAAATAAGATTGAGCAAGACTATTTTTCAGTAGGCATAAGGGAGAATGGAAGAAAGAATTTGTTGTTTTCTACTCACTCCTACAGCACTGGGTTCTTCAACTCTGATCAGTTTGTGTGTTTGTGCATATCTGCATGTGGTAACAGGCTGAAAATGGTTAAAGCAGTGAGAGTCCCATAGTATTCATGTCTTTCTTTCTCCAACTTTTTTTTTGGCGAGTGATCAAATCCTCATAGATTCAGCTATCGTTTTAAACTGAACATTTCTGTATTCTGGACCACTACCTTGTGTCCAAATGAAAATATAGGAGCCTGCCCTCCCTTTCCTCCCTTTCCTCCCTTTCCTCCCTTTCCTCCCTTTCCTCCCTTTCCTCCCTTTCCTCCCTTTCCTCCCTTTCCTCCCTTTCCTCCCTTTCCTCCCTTTCCTCCCTTTCCTCCCTTTCCTCCCTTTCCTCCCTTTCCTCCCTTTCCTCCCTTTCCTCCCTTTCCTCCCTTTCCTCCCTTTCCTCCCTTTCCTCCTTTCCTCCCTTTCCTCCCTTTCCTCCCTTTCCTCCTTTCCTCCCTTTCCTCCCTTTCCTCCCTTTCCTCCCTTTCCTCCCTTTCCTCCCTTTCCCCTCCCTTTCCTCCCTTTCCTCCCTTTCCTCCCTTTCCTCCCTTTCCTCCCTTTCCTCCCTTTCCTCCCTTTCCTCCCTTTCCTCCCTTTCCTCCCTTTCCTCCCTTTCCTCCCTTTCCTCCCTTTCCTCCCTTTCCTCCCTTTCCTCCCTTTCCTCCCTTTCCTCCCTTTCCTCCCTTTCCTCCCTTTCCTCCCTTTCCTCCCTTTCCTCCCTTTCCTCCCTTTCCTCCCTTTCCTCCCTTTCCTCCCTTTCCTCCTTTCCTCCCTTTCCTCCCTTTCCTCCCTTTCCTCCCTTTCCTCCTTTCCTTTTCCTCCCTTTCCTCCCTTTCCTCCCTTTCCTCCCTTTCCTCCCTTTCCTCCCTTTCCTCCCTTTCCTCCTTTCCTCCCTTTCCTCCCTTTCCTCCCTTTCCTCCCTTTCCTCCCTTTCCTCCCTTTCCCTTTCCTCCCTTTCCTCCCTTTCCTCCCTTTCCTCCCTTTCCTCCCTTTCCTCCCTTTCCTCCCTTTCCTCCCTTTCCTCCCTTTCCTCCTTTCCTCCCTTTCCTCCCTTTCCTCCCTTTCCTCCCTTTCCTCCCTTTCCTCCCTTTCCTCCCTTTCCTCCCTTTCCTCCCTTTCCTCCCTTTCCTCCCTTTCCTCCCTTTCCTCCCTTTCCTCCCTTTCCTCCCTCTTTCTTGTCAGCTGATGCATCAACTATTCATACAAGTTCTTAATTTCTGTGGTTTTCTTCCACTTTCTGCAGTTGTATCATATTCAAGGGGAAAACAAACAAACAAACCACACCCATGCTGTCAGGCAGCCTGTAGCTTCAAGAAATGTGGCTATCTTCTTGGTACATCTGTATGCTGGTAAACACAGCTGGAATGTGACTGCATACTGCACAGGCGTCTAAAAACATAGATATTAGGCAAAACTGATTTCTGAGAACGCCTTTAGAGACTTCTTGCAGTTATGTGACAAGACTTTGGCTCAGTACGGTGGGTTGCAGTGTATTTATTTGTGGTGAAAGAGGGAGAAAGATATGGAAAGAATTGTTCTGAACCAGGTGAAAAGATTCCTGAGTGGGGAAGAGTAATTAAATAACAGTCCTACAGTCCTACTATGCAAAGGACAAGCTAGCTTTAACTGAGCAGTACAGGCAGAAAGTTATAAAAGAAAATGCTTAACTCTTAATTTGGCTTCAGTGGGGCTGTGCAGATATTGATTTTGTGCATCAGCTCCTACTAGGAGCTCCATCACAGTTTCCTCATGGAAAATGTCTTCCTCCCTTGATTTACCTATTTTATTAATCTCTTAGACATGCTGCAAAGCTTAATCCTTTGGGTGCAATTTTGGTTACATTTGAAGAATTCCAGTTCTATTTTCTATCTTCCTGTTAACTGGTGAAAACTAATATATTGGGAAAAGTGTGTTAAATATGGACAGGATGATTTCATGCTGCTGTACATTATTTTTTATTCATATTTGGGTGCTAAGGATAGTGCATCACTGATTAGGTGGTCACTGCAATACTGACCAAAGAAACAAAATAACAGATGAAGTAACGAGTCTGGATTTGGGATGACCACCACAGAATCACAGAATTATAGAGGCTGGAATATACCTTTCAAGGAAGTTCAGTTTTTATCTGAAAGATGTGATGTTAAATTTCTTTGGTTTTAGTTAAGCAGGGTGCCTGGCAGGATACAAAACTGAGCCTGAAATCTTTTTGTATATAATTACGTGTTCAAGGACTTCCAGTTTGTCAGAGGAGAGCAATACACCAGAATTCAAAGGGTGTAACAAGCATAGAACTAATCCTTAAAAAAATATACCTATGACCCTTTGGCCATGCAGAATAAATCCCTGAAAACTTTGAAACAAGCAATCCAATTTTGCAGGTGTAATATTTTACTTTAATTAAAAGTTATTGACTGTAATGCGCTTCCAAACGTTTCTCATATTTGCCAGGTTTTCATAAAGCCACAAAGTTTTAAGTACTTTTAAATTTGATCATAATTACATTGTGCTAGCAAGGAAAAGGAATGACAGCAGACTTGCAGACTTTTTTGTTGTTGTTGTTAATTAGCATGGTCTGGAAAGCTAGACAATTAAATACTTGGCAATGAAATAATCTTGGCAACGAAAGTATCCTTTTTAGTCCTTAAAATCATGTTATCCTTAAAATCACTTTTATATTTGTGGAAAATATCAGAAACAAATTGCACCATTTCAAACTAAGATGCAAGGTCTCTGTCTGAAGAATTCATTCTAAACAACAAACTTTACTTATAGTTCCACAAATAGTACTCTAGTGTTGCTTATTAGAGTAAAGATGGTACTGTGCTGATTTAGTCTTCTGATCACATTAGCCCACTTGCATGGCAATGTAGGGAATTTCTTTCAATGGCAACTTCAAAGAGATTAAACATTTTTCCCATTGCAACTTGCAGGACCTACTAACTTCAATTTCAGAATTTATACAGTACCTTTACAATTTTTTTTTTTAAATATGGCAGATCTACTCAAAGGTTATTCTGTAGTGCAGATAATCTGGTGAAAAGTATTTTCACAATAATCTGTTCCTAAGACATATATTAATTGTATACTTGACTCCCTATAGGCAATGTAGCAGAAGTTTGTAGCTGCCTGACAGCTGTTGAAGTTTTCCTTTCATGTTGAGCTTTCTCACCCTGACATTTGATTGTTTGTGTCCTTGACAAAAAATGGCAAGTAGCCTAAGCAGAAGTGGAAGTTTAAGTGCATTTACAAACTTGGTGTACTCTCCAATTCTTATTTTTTTTTTAATTTGTTGTGTAGAAAGATATACATAAAAATGTTTTGACATCATAAGACTTTAACATAAATTCAGGACAACAACAACTTTAATCTCAAGTTTCCTGCAATCTTTTCATTCAAACAGAGTCTCTGGAAATTGCATTGACTGCAATAACTCATGTCAATAATGAAATGGTGTGAACATGCAATGTCCAACAGGTTATTATTTTTTGGCTAATCATTAGTAGTAGCACTCTAACATTTACCTAATTGGTTTGGGTGTCTGTTTAACTGTATAGTATGATACTTGTGATACTTCAATATACTACATGCAGTCCAAGCACAGTATTTCTCAATTCTCAATTGGTTGTGCGAATAGGTGGGAAGTTTGTGAAGAAGATGATTATGTATTTATATAGGAAAGAATGCAAGACTGAAATAATTTTATCAATATAAGCATACTTCAGTATTTCTTCTGGTGTTTACCACCAATAATACCAAATATACAATATTCCAAATCCTATGGTCTTGGTGTATTTTAAACTAGCTAGTTTCACTCTGCTGCCCTCGATAATTTCTTCCTAGCAGCTAATCTGGAAATAAATATTGCAGTGTTCTACCCACAATACAGTTAGTTGATGTGTGATTTTTTTCATTTAGCTTTGCTCTTGGTTTTACATTGCCATGAGGAGGTGGTGGTGTTGACTGGACCCCATTCATGTATGAGAACTTCAGAGAAAAGTGTGAGGTAGGCTCCAGTTCTTAGCTGGGAACTAAGATGAGAAACATAGCAACAGAAATCAGTAAATCAAAAAAGTTTAGTTCCTACAGTGACCTAAGTAGGACAGTCTTCTGTTTGCCATGTTTCTACAGGAGTTGATGGAGGAACAAAGACACTCTCAGCAAGGCAGCTACTAAAAACCTAAGCAATCTGTTATTATGAGTTACGATGACAAACTATTACAAAGTGGGGATACATTTTAGCCATCACTTCAGCACTTTGGGTTTACTAAAAGAAGAAACTGTGAAGCATTATGATTTCCTTAACAAGGTATGTGCAATTTTCCTTGCAAAGCAAATGAATCAATAATTTCTACTGATCAAGGAGAGCTGACCTCTGCCAAGGTCATTTCATTATTAATTTTAAATCAATCAGGGCAAACCAGTTTTTCTTAAAGCAAGCATTGGAAAGAGCTGTTAACTACTTAAACTCAAACACATCACAAGTGCAGAGGGACAACTCCTAGAAGGTATTTGCAGCCAAAGAATGAAACAGATTTTAAATTAAGAAGTCTGTGCATAATACTGTAACAGGTGGAGCACTGTGATCTCAAGGGATCAACTCCAAAATATTATGAGCCTGTCTAAATACAGTACAAACTAAGTACCAGAGACTAAAGCATCTCATCAGAATTTCGTGTATTGATGGAGTCTGTCAGGCTCTATCTCTGCATTGTACTCCTTTCCGTTTTCTGTTCATGTTGGATTTCAGTCTTTGTTTTAACCGGTTTGGTTGTAACACACCTTGTAAGAGTCATCAGGATGCAAAATCATTCTTTGGTTCTTCTAGCTGCATTTCCACTTATCATTGCAACTTTTCCTATTGTCCTAACTTTATTGGGCAAGTAAAATGCAGAAAATGTTGGTTGTTGACAGTGAGACTTAGCGGCACCCTGTGGTTTGTGCTTGGCTTTGCAGTGCAACACTTAACAGTCCTACAGTCCTCAAATCTCCCAGATTGAATTCCTGTGATGCAGGCTGGTTACTAGTATAATGCACATGAAAATAAGTGATTTATTTTAGTTCATGAAAGATACAACCCTGATTTTCTGCATGTGAGATAAAGTCTGTTTGGGAGAAGAGTATGACTCTATCATTGAAAAGTTAATAAAACACAACAGTATGAGAAACGAGCACACTGCTAAATTGTAAATACAACCAGTTTATTATAAAACAATGGCAAAACAGCGCTGGGTGCACAGCAGATTCACTAGAGGCACGCCATAACAACATGAGTTGAGCTTCTATAGCTGTCAAACATACATATTCATACATGTCTCCACAAATCCCTTTACATTTCCCAAGCACGCTCCCACCAACCTGCATCAGGTCTGGGACAAAAGTTTGCACTCTTGACCCGGCCAGTCTTCAGACATCTCGACGCCTCACCTTTCTCTCCCAATACACATCCCACACAACACGACTAACACCACTCCAATCAGCTTAAAGATCGAACCCCATGGTCCCCAGCAATTCCCCTTGTGAAACTCAAATAGTACAATTTCTTGTAACAGTTTCACTGTTTTGTGTCTACTCTCTTTTTTGTTATTAACAGAAGGCTATGAAGCCAGCTGTGAAATCATATACCGTCATGTGTATTTCCAGCAACATGGATTATTGTTAATCTAATTGACCTGGATGTCAATAGGGCCTCACATAGGGCTTTGCCAACCTAGTCTCTCGAAATTTAGATACCTAATATGCATTTTTCTCAGTTAGTTTGTAAAATAAGGGCTCTGATAGCCATTTCTGGAGGCCCTGTGTACCTCTTTTTCTGCTAGTGCAAAAAACTGAACAGTAAGACAATTTAACAATGATATGAACAGGGTCCTGCACCTAAGGAAGAATAACCTCATGTATCAGTACAGGTTAGAGGTTAACCGGCTGGAAAGCAGCTCTGTGAAGCAAGGCCTAGGAGGCCTGGTGAACATGTTAACCGGTAGCCAGAAGTGTGTGCCCTATTGGCCAGGAAGTGCAATAGTATCCTGGGGTGCATTAAGACGTGTGTAATACCCACTGCACTAGTGAGGCCACACCTGGACTACAGTGTCCAGTTTTGGGCTCCCCAGTTCAAGAGAGAGAAGGAACTATTGGGGAGTGTTGAACAGATGATTATGCGACTGGAGCATCTCTCTTATGAAGAGAGGCTGAGAGATCCGGGCCTGTTTACCCTGAAGACTGAGAGGGGAATTATCAGTGCTTATCAGTGCATGCGGCTCTGGGCAACCTGACCTAGTGGAAAGTGTCCCTGCCCATGGCAGGGGATTGGAACTTGAGATCCCTTTCAACCTTGACAATTCTGTGATTATCAATACTTAAGGGGGAAGTGTTAAGATGATGGGACCGGACGCTTTTTACTGATGCTCAGTGATAGGACTAGGAGAATAAATTAACGAGGTGGGAATTATAAAAATATAGTTATTTTCCAAAAAACTCTGCCCCAAACTATGTACAAAACTGGTTTAATTTTATTTACAGGTTCTATTTGGTCGGGAATTCTACAAGAATGCTTACGGGCAACTTTAGTACCATTTAGGGAATTCAGAAAATGGAAAAAGCTAAGCCACAAAATAGCTTTACCCCACTTACAAAGTCAGAGGCAAGCTAGGACTCTAGGGAAAAGCCAAGAGTGCCGAACTTTACTCACAAGAACGGAGTAGGAATTTAGAGATAGTGCCTGGATCTCTCCGTGGCGGCAGCCTCCAGAACTGCAAGCTTTATAATCCAATTTGTGGATCACACGGCATGAATCCAAAGGAAAAGAGAGCCGCCGAAGTTGAAGTATGCTTAGACACGGCTCCCACGGGGCAAATCTCGTGAAGCAGCACCGCCGTAGCAACACAAAAGAAGCCGCATTGCTGGCATGTTTCCAGCTGCAGTTTACGGCAGACAGGGTCCCTCTAGCGGAGGAAAGGAGTACGAACTCAGGGTACGCAGGTCCGGGGAGAAGCCAGTTCCGGGGAGAAGCCGGGTCCGGGTGCTGCAGGCTAATCCGTCTAATTTTGCTGCGAATGTAGTTGAGTCCGAGCCCAAAATGAGTCCAACACGAGTTCCGGAACCAGTTAAAAAATGAGCCCCTGACCACTTTCTGATTGTGAGAAACGAGCTCACTGTTAAATTTTAAATACAAGCGGTTTATTATAAAATAAAGGCAAACAGCGCTGGGCGCATAGACGATAGCTAGAGGCGCGCCGTAACAACATGAGGTCACTCTGTTTAAGATTTCACCTGACACTGTCTGGTGCCAATACAGACCGGGTGCGAACAGCCCAGCCAATCACAATTCCAAATCCCAGGGTGGGATTCCCCACCAGTGAATACACTTGGGGGAGTTTAGTTCCCGGCGGGGGGAAAGGCGTCTTTTTTCACCTTTCCCATCTCAAGCCCCCAGGGGGAGGGGAGAGGAATTTCGTGCCTTTATCTTCCCCCTATTCAAACCTCCGCAGATGGAGGCGGGGGAAGGGCGGTTTGGAGCACCCTACAACACACGGTAAGTTCCACCTCACTATGAAGAAAAACTTCCTTACTTTGAGGGTGAGGAGGACTGCAGAAGGCTACCCAGGGAGGCTGCGGAGTCTCCTGTGGCGACTGTCAGAACGTGCCTGGATGCATTCTAGTGCAACCTGATTTAGGAGAACCTGATTTAGCAGGGAGCTTGGACTAGATGATCCATATGGATCCCTCCCAAACCCTACCATTCTTTGATTCTGTGATTCATGGTACCTCTCAGTATCACACCTACTGTGCTCCTGTGCAGCTAGCTCCTGCAGCCACAGGGAAGTGGGATCTGTAGTATTGTTCAGTGTCGCTGTCACTCATGGCAGTTTAACAAAATCCTGCCACATCTGTCACCAAAAATGAAGCAATGACACAATAACAATGCATGACACTGTTTGCACTCTCACTCTATGGCTTTATTTATTTGTAAAACAACCCTAAAATCACTGCAGATTTTTTCACAGCCTGTGCAGTGATATTTCTCTACTAACAAATCACTCCAGAGATTGGTATGTTACATGGAGAGAAACAGAAACATTGATGTGGTTCTGTTTTCTAGCTACCATTTTTTTTGGTGCTTAGCATGGCTTTGATGAACAGAAAATTCTCATTAACAGAATAACAGAGTTAAGAATTTTCCGCTTGTTAGCTGAAATGCTGGAATGCAGGGAGGGGGAGACGGGTTGGCAAACAGCCTTTGGATAGATAAGGAATAGCAGGATTTTTCAGTGATTTACTTCTGTTAGTCTTGGACAAGATGATCTTTTGTATAAGATAAAGGACACCTGCATGATATGTATAGTTCTGCTATTTTTAGATAGATAAGCTTTGTATAGATAGGAAGCATCTGGACTTTCCTGTGAAATATTAACATACCTCTGTCATTATAGACAGATAACTTTTTGTATAAAAGTTTGCCCAAAACTCTCTGAAGACACACAGGTCTTTTGAAATTATTCTACCTGTGTCAGGCGCGCCAGAATAGAAGCATAATACAAGAAACTTACTGAGTCTTTTGTGTGTCATTCTCTAAGCCAATTTGGCGACCGCGGCAGGACGACTGTTTGGCTGCAGGACCTGCTGAGGAGCCGGACCTCTCAGGGCCCGCCGAGAAATTCTCGAGGAGAGCTCCGCTGCTCATCAGATCGCTGCAGGAACAGACAAGACTGCCAGCAAAGAGAAGGTATGCTTCTATAAAAGGGGTAGCTCCGTAAGTCGTGAGGGGGCGCCCTGCGCGGGAGAGAGGCATTTATTGCACCCCTAGGTAAAAGAGCTGTTGGGTTGGGACCAGGGGGGTCCCAAAGGTGACTATAAGCATTGTTTATATATTGTGAACATTGTTTGTAGCGTGGGACCAGGGGGGTCCCAAAGGTAACTATAAGCATTATTTATATATTGTGAACATTGTTGTAGCGTGGGACCAGGGGGGTCCCAAAGGGAATTGTAAGTATTGTTTAAGTGTGTGAGGGGCCAAGAGGGTCCCTAAAGAATATAAAGTATTAGAGGTTTTGAATGTGTGGCGGAGTGTGTGTGGCCAATAACTGTGTGCTAAGGACCGGTCATTATTGTTGTAGTTGTATTTGCATTTGTTTTGTGTTCTGTGTGCTGTAAAAAGAAAGTACTGTGTTGTATTGTGTAAAATGGGAGGGAGACAAAGTAGTGAAATCCCAAGACATAGCCCACTTGGTTGTATACTTGCCCACTGGGGGGAAATTGGAGGCCCCCCAGGAGGGTCAACAAATCAAAAGACTAATTAAATTTTGTACCCGGTGGTGGCCATTATATAAATTAGATGGTGGAGAGAAATGGCCTGTAAATGGGAGTCTGGAGTATGCTACTTTACTGCAATTAATGTTGTTTTTAAGAAGAGAAAAGAAATGGGATGAGACAATGTATGCTGATATGTTTTTCTATCTCCGAGAGCATCCGGAGTTTCAAAGGGACTGTGGTGTTAGAGCTCCCTCAGATCCAATGATTTTGGCCCTTGAAAAAGAAAACAAGGCCAAGAATAAGAGGCAGACACAGTTGAAAAGGTGTTGCTCTGCATGTAGCATAGGGCAGAGGTGTCTTAAACTTGAGGAATTAAAAGACCTGCCTGAATTTTATCAATCTCCAGGAAAATTGCAAGAGGTAGTGACAGAGAGTTTGGAAAATAATGTAGGAAATTCTGGGAGTGGCAGCAATTCAGAGAGTGATACTGGAGTCAGTTCCCAGAGCTATGCTCAGGGAAGCCCAGTGGCAAGAAGGACCCGAGGACAGCAAGCAAATGCCCCGGCTTCCCAGGTACTCATTCAAGCCCCCCTGCGACAAGCAGCAGGGCCTGAGGGGGACCCAGTCTGGATTAAGGTGCCTTTTACAAGTCATGATTTGGATAGTTGGAGGGAAAAGGCTAAAAATTATCGTAACGATCCCACAGGGACGGCTACACATTTTCGATTCCTGGTTAGGCAGCACAATCCAGACTGGGACGATATCCAGTTATTATTAGAACAAATGACTGAAACAGAGAAACAATTAATTGAAAAACATGGATTGGAGCTAGCAACAGAAAGAATTCAAACCCGGGGAGGGGGGACAAACATTGGAGACGTGTTTCCACTCCAAAATCCAGAATGGAATACAAACAATGCACTTCAAAGGACTAGATTGGAGGAATACCGGCAGTTTGTAGCCAGGGGAATAGAAAAAGCCATTCCGAAAGCAATTAGCTGATCTGTGTTATACTCACTCAGACAAGGACCTGGTGAATCACCCTCAGAATTCTTAGATAAGCTGAGGGAAGTCATGAGGAAAAACACCTCTCTTGACCCCGGAGCAGAAGTAGGTATACAACAACTGGTATCCCTATTTATTGGCCAATCTGCTAGTGATGTCAGAAAGAAGCTGCAAAAGTTGTCACCCCCGCAGGGAAGGGATTTAGAGGCACTTTTGGATGTAGCATGGAGAGTATTTTCTAACAGGGAAGAAGAAAGTAGGAGAAAAGAGAAGAGAATGTTGGTAGCAGCGTTGCAGGAAAGTAAGGAGACTAAAGGGACTAAAAGAGTGCGGTTGGAAAAGGATCAGTGTGCGATTTGCAGAAAGAAGGGACACTGGAAAAGAGAATGTCCAGAGAGGAAAAAGAAAAATAGAATACAGGCACAACTAGGGAGGACCGGAGGAGACTATAAATACCCTAGCAGATCCTCTGGTTATAATGAAGCTAGGGGAACAAGAAAATAAACTGGAATTCCTAGTTGACACAGGAGCAACCTTTTCAGTCTTAAATCAAGCACTGCTGCCTTTGGATGAGAGCTATGTTTCTGTGGTAGGGGCTACAGGTCAAACTGAGAAGGCATATTTTTTTAAACCTCTTAAATATAAATATGGTAAAAATTGGGGCTTACATAAATTTTTATATATGCCAAATGCCCCAAAGTCATTGCTGGGGAGGGATTTGTTGGAAGCATTGGGAGCTGAAATTAAATTTAATAAGGGGAAGATAGAATTCAGAGTAAGGGAGGAACAGTTGATAGAGGTTTTAAGTCTTGCATTAATGAGCCCTCAACAAGAGAAAAACAGAATAAAAGAAAGCATAAAAGATCAAGTATATCCTGGGGTTTGGGACACTGAGCAGCCTGGAAGGGCCAAAAATGCCCTACCTGTGATAATAGATCTTAAGCCTGGAGCTCAACCTGTTAGATTAAAACAATATCCTTTAAGGAAAGAAGATAGGGAAGGAGTTTTGCCTATTGTAGAAAAATTCTTAAAGTATGGGCTGCTAACAGAGTGTGAATCAGCTTACAATACTCCAATTTTACCTGTAAGGAAACCAGCTGGAGGGTATCGGTTAGTGCAGGACCTAAGAGCTATAAATAAAATAACAAAGGATATCCATCCTGTGGTGGCAAACCCATATACCCTCTTGACTCAATTGAGAACAGAATTAGAATGATTTACCGTCTTGGATCTAAAAGATGCCTTTTTCTGTTTACCCCTGGCCCCTGAGAGCCAGCCACTGTTTGCCTTTGAATGGAAGAACCCAGAAACTAACCAAAAGTGTCAATTAACTTGGACAGTCTTGCCCCAAGGATTTAAGAACAGCCCTACTATCTCTGGAAATCAGCTCACAAAAGAATTAGAAAAGTGGAACAGGCCAGAAGGTAACGGAGTTCTGCTACAGTATGTAGATGACATCCTGCTGGCCACCCAGACCAGAGTGGAATGTGAAAGATGGACTGTGAGTATGCTGAATTTCCTGGGACTTAATGGGTACCAAGTTTCCCCACAGAAGGCCCAAATAGTACAGCAGCAAGTAACCTACTTGAGATATGAATTAACAGCAGGACAACCAGTGCTGGGCCCTGAAAGAAAGGAGGCCATCTGTTCTATTCCACTTCCAAACACAGTAAAGGCACTCCGAACCTTTTCGGGAATGACAGGGTGGTGCCGGTTGTGGATTTATAATTATGGCCTGCTTGTGAAACCCCTCTATGGATTATTGAAAGAGACTGATAAGGACTTGCAATGGAATGGAGAAACTGAACAAGCTTTCCGTACCTTAAAGAAGGAATTGATGGGGGCACCAGCACTAGGCCTACCTGATGTCACTAAACCTTTTTTATTGTATTCCCATGAAAGCCAAGGGACAGCACTTGGAGTCCTAGCACAAACCTTAGGACCCTACCGAAGGGCAGTGGCATACCTCTCTAAATAACTGGATGAGGTAAGCAAGGGATGGCCAGGATGCCTGAGGGCTGTGGCAGCAGTTGCGATTAACATTCAAGAGTCTCAAAAGTTCACAATGGGGCAGAAGATCACAGTCCTAGTATCACACACCATCTCTGCTGTTCTAGAAGCCAAGGGAGGACACTGGCTGTCTCCACAACGATTTCTTAAATACCAAGCCATCCTAGTGGAGCAGGATGATGTAGAAATTAAAGTTGCTAACTTTGTCAATCCAGCCTCTTTCCTCCAGGGTGGTGATGGAGAACCAGTTATTCACGATTGTTTGGAAACAATTGAGGCCACTTATTCCAGCAGACCTGACCTGAAGGAAGAACCCCTAGAAAAGGCAGACCATAACTGGTACACTGATGGAAGCAGTTTTGTGATCCAGGGAGAAAGAAAAGCTGGGTGTGCTGTAACTACAGGAGAAGAGGTAATTGAGGCAGAAGCCCTACCAAGTAACACCTCCGCTCAAAAGGCAGAGATAATAGCACTCACCAGAGCTCTTGGGCTTTCCCAAGGGAAAAGTGCAAACATATGGACTGATTCCAAGTATGCCTTTGGGGTGGTACATGCCCATGGAGCCATTTGGAAAGAAAGAGGACTGTTGACATCTCAAGGAAAAGGTATTAAATATGCAGAAGAAATACTGAGGCTGCTAGAAGCAGTGCAGAAGCCAAGCAAAGTAGCCATAATGCACTGCAAAGCACACCAAAAAGGGAATACTGGTCAAGAAAGAGGCAACAGACTGGCAGATGAAAAGGGTGGCCAGGGAGGGGAGGAAGGTGTCAGAGTTTGTTTTGATCCCAGATGGTAAACTGTCAATTGAGCAAAAAGAGCCAGAACCTGTGTATAGCACAGAGGATCAGAAATTAATTAAAGACCTTTTGGGGAATAGGACAGGAAAGGGCTGGGCCAGGACACCGGATGGGAAATTTATCATTCCCACTAACCTTCTCTGGGCTTTTGTTCAGATGGAACAGGCAAAGACTCACTGGGGAACAGAAGCCCTGTATTGAAAATTGGTTCAGGAGTGCATAGCACGGAAGTTATACACCACGGTCGAACAGGTAACCCGGCAATGTGAGGTGTGTCTTAAGGCTAACCCCAAAGTAAGAAGAGGAGTTAGACTGGGACAAATTAGCAGAGGAAATTATCCAGGACAACAATGGCAAATTGATTTTACTGAGCTCCCAAGAAAGGGGGGATACCGGTACCTGTTGGTACTCACTGATACCTTCTCTGGTTGGCCAGAAGCATTTCCCTGTCACACAAACAAAGCACGGAAGGTTACTATGGCAGTGTTACAAGAGATAATACCTCATTTTGGGGTACCTGCTGCTATTTCCTCAGACAGGGGACCTCATTTTGTGGCCAAGGTGGTACAACAAGTGAGCAAAATTTTAGGGATTGATTGGCAACTCCACACCCCCTACAATCCACATTCAAGTGGGTAAGTGGAGAAAATGAACCATTTAATCAAAAACCAGATAGTAAAAATTGGACAGGAAGTAAACCTTCCTTGGCCACAAGCATTACCAATTGCCCTGTTGCGAATTCAAACTAAGCAAAGAATAAAGGAAGGGTTGAGCCCATTTGAAATCCTGTTTGGAAGACCTTATGTAGTAGGAACTATGGATCCTTCTGAACCAGGGCAATTTAGAGAGGAAATGTTGAACAAGTATGTTCAGCAAATTTATAAGAACCTGAGCATTGTTAACAAACAGGTGATTGGAACCAATGTGAGAGGGTTAGACAAACCAGTCTATGATGTGGAACCTGGAGATTACGTCTATGTCAGATCTCTTTCAGAGAACCCTCTGGAGCCCAAGTGGACTGGACCATATCAGGTGTTACTGACATCCTTCACGGCCATCAAAATCAAGGAACAAGCTGCTTGGATTCACCACACCAGAGTCAAGAAGACTTCAGCAAAAGAATGGAAACTCGAATCCCAGGGACCCCTGAAGCTCAAACTGTATCGATAATTGTGATTTGTTTGTTGGTTAATACTATTGAAGGACGGGAAGGAAATATGTACTTAAATGTTAGTCAAGAATTGGCTTTGCAAACTAATCTTTCTAACTGTTGGATATGCACTAAACTTCCTCGAGGCCAAATGAGGACCCCTTTATTTGGGGTAGCCTCAATGAATTGGACTTGGGGGTCATCAGACTGGGTGACTACATCTAATAGTAACTTCCACAATTGTCAGCATGGAAAAGATAGCTCAGAAAGCCTGGGTCCAAAGTTTGACTTATTAATTGTAGATCCTTCACGAACCCTTTTTGTAGAAAGTAATGAAAGTAGTGAAAATAAGGTAGGATGGCGAAATTTAACAGGGTTGGGCTGCAGCTGGAATTACTCTTCCCCTGGAGAAGTCTCCGGTGCCAATCCATGGGTTCAGGGAAATGGCTGTACCTCTTCTAAAGAAAGCAGGCTGGATGTTGTAGGGGCTGGTGTAGCCCTATTAAGTCAAATTAGTTGCTTACTCCCTTATGGATATTGGTGGTTATGTGGGGATGGGCATGCCAGAAAAAGCTTACCCCCAAAATGGACAGGAGTTTGCACTGCAGGCTACTTAACCCCACAAATCACTGTCCATCATGAGATCCTGCCTAGAGGATATTGGAGAACTCTTTGGAGAAGACACAGAAGGACAGCAAATCCCCTTGTTAGATACAATACTGGATATCACAGTTTTGTTCGAGCATTGTTCCCTGCATTAGGCGTTCCACAACTTGAAAAAGCCATAGAAAATATATCAGCTACAATGGAAGTCATTGCTAATTCAGCAGCTGATGCGGTGCAGAACCTGCAGGTGGAAGTTAAGTCTGCGAGCAGTGTGTCACTGCAAAACAGGCTGCCTTTGGATATTATTACAGCTGAAATGGGAGGGGTGTGTACCTTGATAAACACCACTTGTTGCACCTATGTAGATAAATCAGGACAAATTAAAACTGATGTACAAAATACATGGGAACAGGGGAAAGTATTACATGAGGTAAGCAAGGATGATACATCATATGGATTATCAGACCTCTGGGAAGAGTTAACCTCATGGATGCCCAATATACTTTGGCTTAAACAGTTGTTGCTGGGAATTGTAATGATTATTTTATTAATAATATTACTGTTAGTTTTGATTAAGATAATTATATGTACTGGAAAGAGTAGTGTAGAATCCTACCATAAGTATAAAAATTATAAACTCAGGCATGAGCTGGAAACAGGACATTATTTTAAGAAAATATAGTATAGGAATATACTCTTGGCTGTAAGAAAGGGGGGAATTGATGAACAGAAAATTCTCATTAACAGAATAGCAGAGTTGATAAGAATTTTCCTCTTGTTAGCTGAAATGCTGGAATGCAGGGAGGGGGAGAGGGGTTGGCAGACAGCCTTTGGATAGATAAGGAATAGCAGGATTTTTCAGTGATTTACTTCTGTTAGTCTTGGACAAGATGATCTTTTGTATAAGACAAAGAACACCTGCATGATATGTATAGTTCTGCTATTTTTAGATAGATAAGCTTTGTATAGATAGGAAGCATCTGGACTTTCCTGTGAAATATTAACATACCTCTGTCATTATAGACAGATAACTTTTTGTATAAAAGTTTGCCCAAAACTCTCTGAAGACACACAGGTCTTTTGAAATTATTCTACCTGTGTCAGGCGCGCCAGAATAGAAGCATAATACAAGAAACTTACTGAGTCTTTTGTGTGTCATTCTCTAAGTCAGCTTAGACATCAAAAGTCCCAGCAATGGATTTTGTTCTAGATACATGGTCTTAACCATGCAGTATAAACAAAAAGTGGTCTTTTCTGATGGGTGAAGTATACTTAAAGCACCTAGAGAAGTAGAAACGATGTTAGCTGGATTGATTTTAGGTATAAATTTGGTAATATATGGATGAAATGAGGGCTTACTTAGGGCATGCTGCCCAAAAACTGATGAGGCTGTGAAACATTGAGGTAGCATTTGTTGTTTGTTGCAGTGATACACTGCTAATGCCAGAGCTGCTTGTTTCATATGCCACATTCCTGCCTCTTAATTTTGGGTCCATATTTCAGGAGTTTTCTTTGGATACTGAAACAAAAATTAAGCAGCCTTGGTTAGAGGACATTATTTCTCACATACATTCAAATAAGAACTAGCATTTCAAAATGAGCAACTAACAGCCTGGCTGTGTTTGGCACATAATCATATTATGGTCTGGGTTGGAAGGGACCTTCAAAGATCATCTAGTCCAACCCCCTCTGCAGTAAGCACGGACATGCTGGACTAGATCAGGCTGCCCAGAGTCCTGTTACCTTGAATATCTCTAGGGATGAGGCCTCTACTACCTCCCTGGGAAATCTGTTCTGATGTTCCACTACCCTGATACTATGCTAAAGAACTTGTTCCTAACACCCAATCTAAATCTACTCTTCTATAGTTTGAAGCCATTGCCCCTCATCCTATCACGACAGGCCTTTGTAAACAAGTCTCTCTCCATCCTTCTTGTAGGCCCCCTTCAGGTACTGGAAAGTCATTATTAAGTGTCCCCGAAGCTTTCTCTTCTCCAAGCTGAACAACCCCAGCTCCCTCAGCCTGTACTCATAGCAGAAGTGTTCCACCCCACTGATCATTTTTGTGGCCCTCCTCTGCCCCTGCACCATCAGGTCCATGTTCCTTCTGTATTGAGCAGTACTCCAGGTGCAGTCTCAACAGAACAAAGTAGCTGATCACTGCTCTCGATCTGCTGGCTGCATGGAGGCAGCAGGACTGAACAAAGAAAGCCCAGAGCAACTTGACAATGTAAGCAAATGTAAGAAAACAAAAGGGAAGAGGGCACAGAAAATTAATTTATGGGTGTACATGTGCATACAGGAGAAGAAAGAAGATCCTTTTATTTATTTGTTAATTTCTGATAGCTATCTATTGGATTATCCTTCCATGCAGAAAAATGACAGCAACACAGTAGAGATATCTAAGCTTGCATTAAACTGACTGCACTGAATACTTAGTTGGTTAGCTACATCATTGTTGCTCAGTGACAATTTTGCCCTAATGAGACATTAACTGACAGATTTATGTACCAAGAGCTACTTAGTGTTGTTATCATTATACTTATGAGTACATATCACTAATACTCAATGATGATGTTAGATACTCTGTCAAAGGCTTAGAAGCCATCATACTATCCTTCAAAATAATACAACTACATCTCAGGTAACATAATAAAGAGACCTTGAGAAAATATTGCATTTATCCCAACCTTTTAGTTGGATTTATAAAAAGAAGGCATGATTTTGGCCTCTGAAATAAACACTGGGTTTCACAAGTACATTTGCAATCATTTATCCATTTCAGTTCTAATGCAGAATAGAAATAATGGTTTTGATACATTAGAAGAATACATGAACTGAAGTCTGTTAATATGACATTTCAGTATCTGTACTACATCCTGTCTGTAGTTAGTGATGGATGGAACTATTAGTACAGGACCTTCTATAATTAGGTCCTTTGAACATTAACAAAAGTCTGCAAATTATGTAAATTATATAGAGGGGGCTTTTTCACTCAAATCTGCTTGTATTTAATTTGGAACATACAAAGATGGTAGTGAGATTAAAGAAAAAAAAATTAAATAATCCAATATTCAAAATAGGGTATGTGGCATACATGCTTTTTTGTGCAAAATACATATTATACTTCACGTTGAACACTGGTTTACAGTAGGTACAGCTTCCTGTGCCATGCAGCATGCAAGGACTGAGAGGCTGGCTAGGTTATTAAAAAGTTTTGTTGGAATTTGAATGAAGATTCCTAAACAGTCTAACATATGAACATACTTTCTGAAGAAATTATTGTAATTTTTGATAAATTAATTTTATATCTAGATACCTATTTGCATTCCTTGAACCTAACAGCTGCTTCCTAACCTTCAAGTATATTTTTTAAAGAAGAGAAAATACCTATAAACTTTACTCTACCTTAGATGTTCTCTCTGAAAATTTCCTGTTTAGTAATAAAACTGAAGAATTATTATATTTGCTTCATTCATGATCCCAGCTATTTTCGAACATATTATTCTATTGAAAAAAAAATCTATGTAAAGTATCATAATCTTACTAATTTGGTTGTGAAAATATGTACGACGTATGTAAAACTATGGTTTGTATGTAACTGGGAGAAGCCACCTGACAAATACTGTTTTGTGAACAGTAGCTTACTATTCAAGTCTGGATGTCTGGGTTTAGGAAAGGTAGCAATGAACTAAATGGAAGAGATGGAGGTTTAATCAGAAACTGTTCATGTGAAGCACCAAAACATTTTAGGAAGAAGGTTTTTATTTTACATAATACATAGCACAGAAAAGTTTCCTGAAGGAGGAGAACAAAAATTAAATGAGGCTTTCTGTTTTGGCCACTTTCCCCATGGGTGTAAATTGTGGATTTTATCCTTCCTCATGTGGTAAAAAAAGGATTAAGAGTGACAGCCCTGTTTCCCTGCACAGCCAGAGGATGGGCCTTTCATAAGTTGTGGAACCTCTGGTGATGTGGTGGTGATGTAACAGTAGACAGAACATTGCAGTGGTGGTTGCCACAATACAGAGCATTGGTGACACAGCCATCCAGGACCTTTAGTGAAAGGGTGCACAGTGAGCTGGCCCAGGCAGGAGGCACTCAGTCAGTAAGGGCTGAGGTGAGAGGGTAGGGAGGCGGGCAGAGGGCAGATGGCAGGGATGTTGGGTCTGGACAATGAGGGAGGGGTTGCCCATTGCACCACAGAGAGTGGTTGCTCTTCCTTTGTCTTTCACAGAGACAAACTAGGATAGGATCAAACAAGGGAGCACTACTGATATCAGCCAGAAAGCCATAGGGATTACCTGCAGGCCACAAGGACACAGATACTGATTTAAGTAACCAAAAGCTTGACAGAAACTAGAGTAGCCATTGCCAGTGCTGAGCATGGGTGGCTGATCTTTTGTATGTTATCCTGCCTTGTAGAATTGAAGGCCTGGACAGGCTCAGTTCCAGCCATGGTGCACTGCTCTCCACAGCAACAGGGCCTGAGAGATTCCCTGCATTCTACATGGACACCACCATTGAGTTAAGTAATCACCAGCCTGGGAGAGCTTTGAGCAGGGCTTGCTCATGTTGAGCAAAGGTGGCTGCCCCTTGGCAAGTTATCCTGTCTTGTAGAGATGGAGACCCAGCTGTTGTGCACTGCTGTCTACAGCCACAGGGCCAGAGAGATTCGCTGCATTCTAAATTGTCAGTGCCACTGAGTTAAGTAATCACCAGCCTGGCAGAGCTTTGGGTGAGGGTTTGTTTCAGGAACAGTGTGGCCAGCAGGAGCAGGGAGATGATTCTCTCCCTGCACGCTACACTGGTTAGGCCACACCTTGAGCACTGTGTACAGTTCTGAGCCTTCAGTTTAGGAAGGATGTTGACTTGCTGGAATGTGTCCAGAGAAAGGCAATGAAGTTGGTAAGGGGTTTGGAACACAAGCCCTATGAGGGGAGGCTGAGGGAGCTGGGTTTGCTTAGCCTGGAGGAGACTCAGGGATGACCTTATTGCTCTCTACAACTACCTTAAGGGAGGTTGTGGACAGGTGGATGTTGGTCTCTTCTCCCAGCAACCAGCACTAGAACAAGAAGACACAGTCTCAGGCTGCACCAGGGGAGGTCTAGGCTGGATGTTAGGAAGAAGTTCTACGCAGAAAGAGTGATTGCCCATTGGTATGGGCTGCCCAGGGAGGTGGTGGAGTCACCATCATTGGAAGTGTTCAGGAGGAGACTTGATAGGGTGCTTGGTTGCATGGTTTAGTTGATTATGTGGGTTGGATTAGTTGATAGGTTGGATGCGATGACTTTGAAGGTCTCTTCCAACCTGGTCTGGTCTATTCTATTCTATTCTATTCTATTCTATTCTATTCTATTCTATTCTATTCTATTCTATTCTCCCATGTCGAGCAAAGGTGGCTGCTCTCTTTTTTGGTTACCCTGCCTTTTAGAGCTGCAGACCCAGAGAGGCTCAGTTCCAGCCATGGTGCGCTGCTATTCATAGCAGAACAGCCAGAGGTTCCCTGCATTCTACATGAACAGAGCTGTTGAGTTAAGCAATCACAAGACAGGGACAGCTTTGAGCAGAGGTTGCCTATGTTGAACAAAGGTGGCTGTTCCCTTTTTTTGTTTCCCTGTCTTTTAGATCTGCAGACCCAGAGAGACTCAGTTCCAGCCATGGTGCACTGCTATTCATAGCGAAAGAGAAAGAGACTCCCTACAGTCGAAATGGTCGCTGCCATTGAGTTAAATAATCACCGGCATGGGAGAGCTTTGATCAAGGGTTGCGCATGTTGAGCAAGGGTGGCTGCCACATTGTAAGTTCTGCCTTTTAGAGCTGGAGACCCAGACAGGCTGAGGACCAAGTTATGGTTCACTGCTGTCCACAGCCACAGGGCCAGAGAGATTCCTTGCAATCTACACGGACACTGCCATTGAGTTAAGTAATCACTGGACTGGGAGATCTTTGGACTGGGCTTGCCCTTGTCAAGCAAGGGTGGCTGCCCCTTTGTATGTTTTCCTGCCTTGTAGAGATGAAGACCCAAACAGGCTGAGGACCAAGCTATAGTTCACTGCTATCCACAGCCACAGGGCCAGAGAGATTCCCTGCAATCTACATGGGCACTGCCATTGAGTTAAGTAATCACCAGCCTGGCAGAGGTTTGGGTGGGGGTTGCCCATGTTGAGCAAAAGTGGCTGCTCCCCTGTTTGATTACCCTGTCTTTTAGAGCTGCAGTCCCAGAGAGGCTCAGGATGAGCCATGGTGCAGTGCTATTTACAGCCACCCAGCCAGAGATTCCCTACAGTCGACACAGTCACTGCCATTGAGTTAAGCAATCAGAGGACTGGGAGCTTTGAGCAGGGGTTGCCCGTGTTGAGCAAGGGTGGTTGCCCCTTTGTATGTTATCCTGCCTTGTAGAATTGAAGGCCTGGACAGGCTCAGTTCCAGCCATGGTGCACTGCTCTCCACAGCAACAGGGCCTGAGAGATTCCCTGCATTCTACATGGACACTACCATTGAGTTAAGTAATCACCAGCCTGGGAGAGCTTTGAGCAGGGCTTGCTTATGTTGAGCAAAGGTGGCTGCCCCTTTGTAAGTTATCCTGCCTTGTAGGGATGAAGACCCAGTTGTTGTGCACTGCTGTCTACAGCCACAGGGCCAGAGAGATTTCATAGTTTATAGTTTCATAGTTTCATTCAGGGTTGGAAGGGACCACAAGGATCATCTAGTTCCAACCCCCCTGCCATGGGCAGGGAAACCCCACACTAGATCAGGCTGGACAGAGCCTCATCCAGCCTGCTCTTAAACACCCCCAGGGACGGGGCCTCGACCACCTCCCTGGACAACCCATTCCAGGGTCTCACCACTCTCATGGTGAAGAACCTCCTCCTCACATCTAGCCTGAATCTCCCCACCTCCAGCTTCATTCCATTCCCCCTAGTCCTATCACTACCTGACATCCTGAGCAGTCCCTCCCCAGCCTTCCTGTAGGCCCCCTTCAGATACTGGAAGGCCACAATTAGGTCACCTCGGAGCCTTCTCTTCTGCAGACTGAACAGCCCCAACTCCTTCAGTCTGCTCTCATAGGAGAGGTGCTCCAGCCCTCTGATCATCCTTGTGGCCCTTCTCTGGACACGTTCCAGCACCTCCACATCCCTCTTGTAATAGGGGCTCCAGAACTGGACACAGTACTCCAGGTGGGGTCTCACCAGGGCTGAGTAGAGGGGGAGGATCACCTCCCTCGACCTGCTAGCCACACTTCTCCTGATGCAGCCCAGGATCTGATTGGCCTTGCGGGCTGCAAGTGCACATTGAGAGCTCCTGTTGAGCTTTTTGTCCACCAGCACCCCCAAGTCTCTCTCCTCAGGGCTACTTTCCAGCCAGTCACTGCCCAGCCTGTATTTGTGCCTGGGATTGCCTCGACCCAGATGCAGGACCCTGCACTTGCTCTTATTGAACTTCATGAGGTTGGCTGCATTCTACATGGACATTGCCATTGAGTTAAGTAATCACTAGCCTGGCAGAGCTTTGGGTGGGGGTTGGCCCATGCTGAGCAAAGGTGACTGTTCCCTTTTTTGGTTACCCTGTCTTTTAGATCTGCAGACCCAGAGAGGCTCAGTTTCAGCCATGGTACACTGCTATTCATAGCCACACACACGGTTCTGTGGAAAGAGTGATCTGAACTGCCCAGTGCTTTTCTTTCCTAAAGTTGATAGCACAGAGATGGTGAGAAGAGAAGGAACTGAACAGCTTGTGAGGAGAATACCGTGGGGATGAGACTACCTCAGTGTAGAAGTGTTCCTGGATGATTGCTTCTGAATGGAGTACAATTCTGCTGTGGGATAACTGGCTAGATTGCTATGGACAGGAATACAAGCTAATTTAGTGTGCTTCCAGAGTGAGGCCAAGATGTGTTCAAGAGATGGAAATGAAGATCTGCAAAGCAAGCCTCCTAAATGGATGAAAGAGTCTTGGGAAGATATATGACCATGTTTCAGCTAAAAAAACAAAGCAAGGTTGTAACAGCAAAAAAAACACAGCTTCAAACCAGATTTTGAATTTTGTGGAGACCAAGTGAAGACCTTTGCTTAGTGAACTGCAATTTTAATATCAATATGATAACAAGCTAAATGGAGTACATGCTAAACTCTCTACCCAAACCATGCTAAACATCACCTGAAATGCAGAGACAGATGGCATTAAGGTATAAAAAGCCATGAGAGGAAGATCTCTCTACAGGGAGAAAAAACTGAATTTAGCACAGTTCATGGGCTGTGTTCCTCTTACACCACCCAAGACAGGGATGCCTCCTTTTTAAGAACTGCACATTCAACATATGGCTTCACTTTTGCTAGCATTACCATTTCTAGCACACATTAGTGCTACTGCAGAGATTTGCATCTCCAGTTTTTTTACCTGGGATTTATTAAATTGAGTTCCATCACTGTGGTAGTTTTAGGCTATGCCTTTAAAATTTTTTACAGATCTTGAACAGAAAAGTAGTAAAATGCAAATAAATCACTATTGGGTCTAGAAAGGAAAATAAAGATAATTCTAAACAATCCTACTGGAGAGATAAGGAACTAAAACTAGTTGTCCCAAAACAATTTTTCTTCTCACTTCTTCCCTCTGGGAGAGATACTAACTCACTTCTGCTTGACCTTGGCTCCATTAGCATACTTATCGCTGTCAATCCTGAATTTGTTGTACCTGTTGCTTTAATAAATTAACCCTATAAATTATGTTAACTTCATGAAGCTGCATCTGTGTGAGTCCTCATGGGGGCATTGGAAAAGAGGCAAAAGTTAATATTGTCAGAGAGTTCCAGTAGGAGTCCTGGATCTGAGACATCAAGATCTTACTTGTAACACAACAGCCTCCACTGTGTATCACTATTTCTGCATATTGGAAAAGGGACAGAAGAAAATCCCATTTTAACATAGAAAAAGAGGTGTCATCAGGCTGTGGCGGTGTATTTCTAAACAGTGTCTGTATGTGTTGGTAACACTGAAGATGTTGTTATGGCTGGGGTTTTACTATCGTTTGAAAAAGTCATACACAGGGTAGCTTATTTTGTCCTAACATTTCAGAGTGTAAGACTAGTTGCTTCGGAGTTCTTGGGAAAAAGTTACATTTGGAGCAGTTTAGGGATATCATCTGGTACTGGCAAGTAGGGAACCATGATTCAACACGTCTAAGGCCTGCCTTAAGCTCTGTTGGTCAGTGTGTCTGAGGGTCAGTTTACCAATGCATATGCAAACTTTTATATCTCCTAGAATGATGGAATCATAAAGTTGTTTTGGTTTGAAAAGACCTCTAAGATTGTTGAGGCCAAACCTCAGTCTAAGATGGCCACGATGGCCACTATGGTCATGAAGCCATGTCCTGAAGGGCCATGTCCACACGTTTCTTGAACACCTCCAGGTACAGTGACTCCACCATCTCCCTGGGCAGCCTATTCCAATGCCTGACCACTCTTGCAGGGGAGAAACCAATCTAAACCTCCCTTTGGACACACACTGAGACAGACAAAAGAGAAATATACTTCCATGAAGTTAATCAAACTTAAGCAACAAGCATACAACTGACACAGGTCATTTTCAGCTGGCCAGATCAATTCCTTGTGCCAACAATTACCATTTTGTTCAGGATTAATTAAAAAAAAGGGACTGTAATTAGGATACTTGATTTGAACCAGCTCAAGAAAGGTTTTTGGGCTTTTTTTGTACTTAGTTATTTCTTAGTGGGTTTTAGTCATTTGGGCTTCAGATAAAACTTCTAGTAAAGTTAGCTACAGGTGTTAGGAATATGCATGACAAGAAATGTTGGGTTATGGCTTTATGTTGTTTGCTTCAACACATCGAAGATACTCTCTGCAGACAGCGTTGCAGCTCTTTAGCTGCCATATCGTACTAGGAGTTGCTCAAACTCGGACTCCTGCACCAACAGCAGGTGTCTCTGCTTCCCAGCACATCCCGCCACAACTCCGAGCGCCAGCTCGGGTCCCCCTTCTGAAGCCTGCCCGCCCTGTCCGGCCCGCGCAGGCTGGGCCCCGCTGTCACACGTCCGTCTAAACTGCCGGCAACGGGAGAAACTGCTCGTGCTTGTGTAAGGGCAAGGATGCTTTCATGGCACAGCTTCCTACTGTGTGGAGTGCAAAGAGCAAAATTCCTCCTACAGATAAAATATTACGCAAGGCAAATTTCCCCTTGCAAAAACTAATTTGGTAGAATAGCTGTTGTCCTCATTAATTACAATTGCTTTTCATATTTTAACATATTATCATTAGTCTGTCGCTGAGAGGCTGTGCTAAAAGGAGTTTGAGGGACACACATTACGTTTCTAAGACACCTGAGTGCTCTTTTATATAAAGACACAAGCAGTGGCTAGTTAGTTTTGCAAGACATTTTCCTTCCCATGCTCCATGCTGAAGCCTTAGAGAGGAAGCAGGCTCACAGGGTCTGAATTGGGTGAAATGTTTGGTGAATGATAAGCGTCTCTTGAATACGCAAATAAGACTGGAAAAGCAGTGATGTCCTTCCTTTCTCAAGCAATACTGGAGGGGGCTACACGACGCTTGTTTTCATGTGGATTTGGGTACCCTGACAGAGCCAAGGACTAACTCGCTTGTGGAATCTGAGGAGCTTTGGTGATTTGTTTCTGTCAATTGCTGGATACCCATTCTTCTCAGGGCTGAACGACATGGTATCCGAGGCCCTTATGTATCTTTCAAGTTGTCTGCAAGTGACTAGACGGAGGCAATTTGGGAGCGGGAAAGGACAAGGAAGGCAACATCGTTTCTGGGGATAGCCCTGGGGACGGTATCAGCCTTAAAACCGTGCAAATGGTTAAGTGCCTATCCGCCCCTCGTGCCCACAACCCGCATCCCGCAGGACACCGCCCGTTCGCCCGCCCCGGCGGCGGGGCCGGGAGCAGGAGCCGGGGCAGGGGGCGGGGCGGGCCAGGCCGAGCGGAGGATCGGCTGTACGCTGCCTGCCCCGACGCACACGTCGCCCCTCGGTCTGCGCGACGGCGGCACTCTGGATCCGGTCGGACGGGGAGGGCGCCCGCGGCACAGGTAGGTAGGGGACCGTCCCGCCTCGCAAAGACGACGACGGAGTCCGCCCTGTCAGGCACAGGTGCGGAGGCATTCCAAGTCAGGCGGTAGCATCCCAGGTCGGGCGGTGGCTCCGAGTGGGGCGCGGCGTTGGGCTTGCCCTCGGCAGAGGTGTCCTCAGAGTAGCGGTGCCGCCACCTTTGCAGAGCAGGCAAGGTCCCGCGCATGTTTTCCTCCACATTGTCGCCACTGGGTGATCCGTCTGTTGGGGCGGCTCTGGGACTCCCGGCAGGCGCTTCTCGCTCGTCCCCGCTCTCATCGTATCCGCCTGCCGCACTGTACGGGTCCGGAGCCAGGAGGGGTGGGTGCAGGGAGGAGAGGATTGGCGCGAGAGAATTTTTTAAAGATTACCCTTCGTTTTCACGGGAAGTTTTTGACATTCCCAAATAGCGACTGGAACGAGGGTGGATACTGAGGTAGAGGGATGTTTATGTATACCTGTAAACCTGTGACCGGCACGTGAAAATACATAGATATTTAATAACTTGAGAGCCTTCCAGCGTATGTCTTTCAGAAACTCTCAGTTGTGTGGGAATCCTGTACAGATTTTCTTTTGGCGACAGTCATAGTGGTGGTCTGTGTTTCAGCCAAGAAGTAGGTTTGAATTGGAAATGGAGGTACAAATCAATTAGGAAAAAGAAGCAGTTGCTTTTCCTAGAATGAGTTTCGAGTTCAAGGTTTTATGGTAATGTTATAAATTACTTAAATGTTGTCCCCCCTCCTCCCCCCCACATTGAGTACTTAAATGTAGCCAAAGAGATGTATTTTCTGGAATTGTGTACAGTTCAAGTTTTTCTCCAGTACAAACTTGATTGTAGAGTGAGTTTAAAACTTCAGTTTGGAACATGCTGTCAGTACTGAAGATGTTTCATGGTGTTCGTTCTCAGGTATGTACGTGAGCATTGGCACCAGCAGTCTGGAAGGCAGATTAATACAATGACTATTTAGGAAAAATGTTTTTAGCCAGCAACTTGGGAGAACAAAAAAAATCCACGCACAAGCCCCGAATAAAAACAATAAAAAAATAAAAGCCAAGTCTGGAGAGTAACATTTGTTTCCCAGCAGATGAGTTACAGACCTACAATTAAAAGTCTTAGATGCTTTGACTGAGCAGCATGTCTGCTGTGAGACTGAAACTGAAAGCTTGCTTCAGTCTTCAGTTTACTTGTCAACATCCCTAAATGGTATTTGTGCCCAATAACACAATACCAGGAGGAAAGCATACATAATGAGGTATGTGCATTCTTCTTGAAGTGCACAGAAGCATGGAACTGTCTGAGCAGGAGTTACAATTCAGGAAAATAATAGTCTGGGTAGCCAAATGATCTCTGTTGATTACAACTCAATGGCTCTGTAAATTAAAAGTTATTAGGAATCCTATTTTTATCTTCTGTTGCAAGTCAGAAAGGCCAGCAGGTGTGCTCCAGATTCATAATGAGCTGGACAAACAATGTAGTTGAGGCTCATGGCTCTTGTTTGCTCATATAACTCATGAACTTGCACAGCATCAAAACATGAGACCTTATCTAGTGGAATTAGTTTGTTTTTTCTTACACAGACAACTGTAATCACTTTGTGGCCTTGCCATAGAATAAAATCCAGTTGTTCTCCTGAGGTGGATCAGTTGCATCATATTAGTACTAGTTGTCAATATGCTGTGGAGATGGCATGGCTTTGCATTTGGATTCTTAAGACAGTGCAGTTTTAAGTCTGGAATGTTACAAGTCTCTGACAGAAGGTGAGCAGTTCACAGGGTTGGCACTGAATTTTCTGCCTCCCTCAGTGATTACAAACCATATCTTGCAAAGGTATTCTCACCTGTTGGCAGCTCAGTGACCAGTGTGAGGTAAGCTATTTAATTCTCCTGGAAATTACTTACCAGATAGTTCCCCTGTTTTGAGTCTTGAGTCTAAAGTGATGAGTCCACAGTCTGCACAGCTGTTGAGGGAAGGGTTTTTCACTCTGGTTTTGATTCCCCACAGACAGCTCCAGTATACAGAAACTGTATGGCCTTTGCCATAACTACACAATTAGCCCAATTTATATGGTAAATTTTACTTTTTAGGTATTGAAGCTAAAATATGCATGGCTAATACCAAACACTTTAAAGGTGACTAAAGGTGTGGAGCTGTGTCCTCACAGGGTGGGCCCTGGATGACTTGCCCATGGGTTACAGCATTAAATGAGCTGTTCCAACCCTGCAGGTGAACAGATGGGATTGACAAGTGAACAGTCCTTTAGTAACTCTCTTAACCACAGTTTCCATCAAAGGATACACTCTGCACTGTGAGAGCCCTTAGGGAAGTAAACGGTGTTTAACGAAAGCAGTTAACTCATTTATGCAAAGGACACAAGAACTGTACATTAACATACTTAAGTTTGATTAACATCTAACAGAGTTTGGAGTGGGCTTTTAACTACAGCTGGTAAGGATCCCTTGAATTTACATGCAGGTTATTTGGCAGGAATTTTGCTTTGTCTGCACCTGCCTTTTTCTTGACTAGGCATTTTCACTTCTCATTAGGAGAAGTGTCTTTTGAGAAAGGAAAAAAATTAAACAAATTCATTGAATATGTGCTGTAATTCAAAGATATGCTGATTCTTCCATAGAAGATTCTGGATGTGATCTAGTATGTTTTTGTTTGTTTGTTTGTTTGTTTTTGTTTGGAGTTTTTTAATGGAATGCAGTGTAGTGCAGTCAAAATTCACTGTAAGACTTTCTTTAGATATACAGTGGAATGTTGTGATGGAATTTCAGTCAAAGTTCTTGCATCCTTATTCCAATTAAGCAGTATCTTTGATGAATGATGCGTGTGGCACCAGATTTCACTGTATGGTAATCCACTGTCAGCAATGGAATTTGACCTGGATTTTTAATGGTAAGAGGTGATTTTCCTAGTAATTGGTATTCATATTCGCCTTTGAAGATTTGAAACATTTGCTAGAACCAGCCTATCATGAATGTTAATGTAACTTCATTATTTTTTAATCTATGAGAAGAATCTGTGTCTTGGTATTCCTAACATTTTTCTTAAGGTAAGAGTATGTATTATCTAGAACCATGTGTCAGAAAAACAGGAGAAGTATGTGGTGGGATTTGCTTTACTAGAATGGCTTTATTGATTGTGTCAGCATTCTTAATTAACCCATTCAAACTATCTGGTCTTTAATAGATGTTTTGCTTCTGTAAGGATTTGTGGTTTATGCCTTTGATTGTGCACATTAGGTTTATATTAAAATTTAGACAGCTAGTTCTTCATGTTTTGTCTATGTTTTGTATCTGGTTTTTGGAGAAATTAGCCCATAGTCAGCAATGAAATACTAGTTCTGAGCTCTTTTGATGTTCAAGACAACAAAACAGACTGACTTGCTATGTGACCTCTGCAAAGAAATGTTTCCTGCTGCTGTAAAAGAACAGTCTTTGAAGCCTATCAAGTTTTCTTTTTTCATTGAACATACACACACACAGATGCAAGTTGATTCTTGAAAATAAACTTGAATTTAAAGACTTCATATTCGTGTGTTTCATATATCAAATAGAAATACTAGCACTAACAGCTGTAGGTTGTACTTCTCTGTTGTCCCACCAGTCCAGGTAGTCACAACAGCAGAAAAATAGTAGTCAAAGTAATGATGTTGCCTTTTCTAATATAAAATTTAAGACAAAAGCTGATAGGAAATAAGGAAAGACAATGACATCATGAAAACAACTGTCAAGTCACAGTTACATAGTGATTAATCAAAAATAATGGAAATTATAATGTTTAAAGGGATTAATTATAGGGTTTTTTTCAGGTGATAGGACCCAGTGTAGAACTTCTCTGAAACACCAATATATTACCTATGAAGACTCTTACCATGGCCTTACAAAAGGAGGGGTCAGCATCTTGTTAAGTACAAGAAACGGTGGGTTTGGGAAGAGACTATTAAATACAGGGAGAGACTTGGAGAAGTCATAACCTTAAGGCAGTGCAGAAGATGAATTTGTCAGGCTGGACATGGGAAGACTGTGAGGGTTTTGTGGTGTGGATGAAATTGTCTGGGGGAGCCCTGAGCCAGCTCAGTGGTGTCTTTCATAGGCACTGCTGATCTAGCAGAGTGTGCTCAAAACAGTGGTGGAGGGTGTAAAGGAGGACCGCTTAAGGCTGCTCAAGAATGAAAAACAATCAGGAAAGTGCTAATGTGTGTTTAAGGGACTGACACCTCTGAGCACTGGTGAGGTGGAATACCACTGTGTATGCATTATTTTGATGAAACGTGAAGGAAAGAAAAATAACCTGGACAGAATCCAGTGAGCAAGCTTGTGGTTTGTTGTTTGCTGAAAAGTTCTTTTGGAAAGAAACCATTCCTTTGTAATGTTTTCTCTATATCACAAGCATGGTGCTATGAGTTCTTGATGCTGTGAATTCTTGCAACATTGTGCTTGTTTCTTTCGGGGGTAGATCTTATAAGCTCTCTTCAAAGTGAGTAGCAGTGTATCCATAAGTAACCGAGAGACAAGTACATGCAGCACAAAATGATTCAGAGAAACAGTAAGGACAGGAGGATGTTCTGAACATATTTTGGTTATAGCTCTATGAGAATATTTTCCCTAATGAAAACAAAGACATCTGTGTAGGGTCTGATTAAGTTCAGTGTGTTCCCAGCACCTTTTGAAGTTTGTCCTATACAGAAATCTTGTTTATCAACTTTTTGTGACTCTTTGGAGTACCTAGTGAATTTAAGAGATTTACACAGCAAGTTATAATATTGTCACCTTGTAAGCTACTTGTGTTTGTCTTGCAGAAATATTTTGATTTTGTCTTGCAGGCATTCTTCTGAAGTACAGGAGAAAAATATTAAAGGTGGTGGTAACTAACTTTGGATTTTTCTGATCCCTTGCTGTTATTTGTAACAAAATAATTTTCTGTCTAAGGGCTTAGAAAAGTCATGGCTTGCAGTGGATCTGGCAGTGCCACTCACCGCCTGTACTCAGCAGTCACACTGCAGTTGTGCAGTGATGCCAACCCAGGGTGTAGGAGCTTCCTGAGATTTTCCCATCCTTGATCTGCTTGTGACTTGAGGTTTCCCATGGGGAGCCAGCATGTGCTGTAGGAAACTATATGGTGTGGTCTCGTTTTGACATGAATTTGGACTATCATAATTCATGCATAAAGATCCAGGGCTACAGGGTGCTTCAGACTTGCATTGTAGACACAGGCAGGAACACTGAGGTTGTTAGCCAGTGGAACAAAGGGGAGGAATTTGCAGCTGTAGTGCTGTGCTTGCCTTTTCCTAAACTGGGGTTTAGAGGGATCCCACTACCATGGCGGTATCTGTCTGACCTCACATACTGCAAAGGTTAACTAAATCAAACTTACTTTTAGGTTTTCACTGCTGTTGGCTTCATTCAGAACTTCTGTACTATGGAAGTATTTTTTTTCTTTTAAATTGCTCAAGAATTTAGCTTGGTGTTGATTCATACACAGTGATTTAGATCATGGCTATTTTATGTTATTTTCCCATTTCTTCATGTGACCCCTAAAGCCATGTCAGAATGAGTTGATTTGGATGAGGGCTTTTGAATCCTGACTTTTAAAGTTTCAGCGTTGCTGAACTGATTAACTAAAGAGAAGGGAAAGAGTTTCAATCGCAGGGCTCTGCCAAAAAGAGCCCCCAGAGTGAATGTTTTATGTGAAAGCCAGCCTTGCAGTTTAAGCCCAGAGTGACAAAGATTGTAACACAACGCTGTTCATGTGACAGCCGGACAAAGAGGCCATTATGCACGGCTGGCTGGCATCAGATCCTCCCAAAGCCAATAGCCAGTCTAAGCTTGGTTGCCTCAAGAACATGAATACAGTGGAATTGCTTGCATGTAAAAAAAAGAAGGGAAAGACAATTCTGTGTGTGTGTCTGTGTGTGTGCACGTGCACACATGTGTGAGCTGAGGTCTGGTTAAGTTGTAGGTTCAATATGACATAATTGATTTGCGGTGTTGGTGGATTTTTGTTTGTTTTTTTTTTGTTTGTTTGTTTTAAGGTGTTGCCAGAACTCAGGAAAAAAACATGTAGCTTAGTACTGAGGACAGATATGGTGGAAGCAAAATGCATGTGTCAACAGACTGTGTAGATCTTACAGCTCCACTGCTGGGTGCTACAAGATTGCTTCCCACTGTGAACTTTTGAGCATCTAAAACTGAGTTTTAGTTTCTTCTAAAGTGTTTACAAAGTTTTGGACCACACTGGTCTGTCAACACATGTTACGACCTGGAACTTAGGCACAAGTAATGCTTATGTGTGTTTGTAGGATTCATTTAAATGTTTGTTCACTTGGAAGCCTTCTTCAAAAGGTTCAGGAGCACTGTCAAGAATCAGAGCACTTGGTACATGAAGACATGTCCCTGACAATTTGTAAGATGAGGCCCCAAAGACAGCATACTTGTGTCAGCTATTGTAAATCTACTTAAAAACAAGGATATTGCATCTGAAGTGGAAAGCTCTTCAATTAGAAATCTGTTTGTTTAAAAACAGCTGTTTTGCCTTTGCAGCCCAGAGGGCTGGATTGTCTTCCCCAGCGTGCAGGAGGTGGCACATGATGGTGACTGGAGTCACTGATAATCACACCCAGCCAAGGCATTTTGGCCTCATTTCCTACCTACTGCTGTACATTTTTGTTATTTTTGTTTATCTTTTAGGTTTTTTCCTTTTTTTTTTTTTTTAATTTCCTCTCTTGTTTTCTTATTTTCTCTTCTTTCCTTTTACTGTCTTGCCTTCTTTTCATTTATACTTCATTCCTTTTTTCCTCATTTTTTCCTCCTTTCTCCCTTTATTCTTTCTGTTTTTTTCTTTTCTATCTTTTTGTCTCCCTCTTTCTACCCCCATTCTAATTGAGAACCTTATTAAAGTAGTATTTGCTTTTCAGTGGCATTTTCTCCTAAGCACTTAGCTTAAGGGCAACACATAATTTACAGATCAGTCTTTGCCTGTTTGGTGGTATGTTGGTACTGGTGTAAAAATAACACAAAATTAGTTCGATTTCTTTTACTTGGTTCAAATATACTTTTTTCCTATTTCGCTCTGGGTGTTACACTTTCTGAATACAGAAATTCAAAATATAAAATTATTTCATATTCTACAGTTGTTTTGTTTATACTGACACATTTTTCCTACTTTGTTTATACTTTCCTAGTGAATGTTTTACTTTAGAGAAGCTTTTGAAGTCCAAAGAGGAACAGAAAGTATTATTTTGTAACTGGTGGAATACTTTATAATTAATTTTTTATTTAGTCAGTTCTCCATCATTAGGCTTTTCTTTGAAGAGGATTTTTGTCTATGCTTTTGGGAGAGACAATCACCGAAATTACTTATGCCTGTATTAAGAATTTAGTACAAATGATTAATTAGGAAGCATGATATATTAGCCACTCTGTTTAAATGCTCAAAATGGGTGCCTGAAATGCTGTTGAATTTGTCACTCTGACCTGCACCAATGAAGGCCCAAGCTCAGTCCTTTATCTAGTATGTGCTGAGGGCTGTCTACAGCAGGCAGATCTTCCCTGAACTCACCCATCATGCTCCACAAAACGGGAGCTCAGGGGTTGTTTCAGGCTCTTCATGAGCCAGTTTTGGCCTGAGACTTTGATGGATTTTTGGTGGTTATTACTTTTTTCTTTAACTCTGGTATGCTTGCTCCTGGGATAAAAACCTGGTGTTTGGTTAGGGAAGCAAGGTTGGTATCGTTATAGACTAGCTTTTACCCCCAGTGTTTACCTTTGTAATGGTTTAGCGCAAGGGCTAAACTGCCTGCACCCTCAACACAAAAGTGAGGGGAAGAGTGACACACAAACTACAGGGCTGAGATAAAGAGATAAGTGTTTAATGTAACATAAAGTATCATAACCACAATGTTTAGCTAATAATCTGATTAGACTAATAATACAATGCATGATTACCTTATCTTAGCCTATTTGCAGAAGAAGCACAGTGAAATACACAGCAGGGAAAAAAAAAAAGGTAAAGCAGAAAACCCAGCAGCTACCTAACTCCCACTCTTTCCACTGCCATGCCTGCAGAAAAGAGACCACACAAAAGAAATCAGAACCCAGAAGCAGCAATTGGAACAGGAAGCCTCCCATGTTGCAATCTGAAATTCAAGCCCTGTAATACTTTCCTCCAGTTAGCACTCTCATATTTGAAGCTGGCATGGTATGAATAACAGCAGCAGGTTCAGCTCAATCCATGACAACCTTACATGTTTTAGCCCAGCCTGAAACTACCACAATAATGAAGTGCATGTCATGTGACACAGCATGTTCTCTGTCCACTGAAGACAGCAAATGAAACAGCTTCTCTGAATTGGAAATGTCATCTCTCACATGGCTCTTTTACTCAGTGAAGGAAAGTTACCACTTTGAAATAGTAATGTTTGGATTTGTTCAAATGACCTTGTGTCCTTGGTGTGCTTTACTGTTCAAATCACATCCACTTGTACCATATTTGGTTTTGGGACCAAGCAAATACAAGCATGTATTTTAAAAACTATGGATAGGGATTAATGTGGAGATGGTGCTGCATTATTTCTGCCTGCTATATACAATGCTGTATAGGTGTCACTGTCTCTCATGATGTAAGCTCTCTGAGCCCTATTTGATATCAGATCCTCCCATCCTTTTGGTATTTTCTGATGTACTGGAAATAGCCAAATTACTGTATTCATTGACATCAAAATATGGAAAATTTGAAACGTGTAAAATTTATCTCTTTTTTTTTTTTTTTTTAAATGATGCAGTCAGGAAGTTTTGAGGAATCTCATTACTTTTAATAGATTATATGGAAAAATGGGAAAAAGATTTAGAAGTTGTCTTCAACAAGTCTTAGTTTATATCCTCTCTAGAGAAGGGTTTACTTCCACAGAAAATCTAAATAACTAATAGGAGTAAAACATCTAAACAAGAGTTTTTTGTCAAGTCCTAGCTGGGAGTCCTATTTATTCATTTATACCTTTGTCCTATTTGTCCCTAAGTTTGTGATGCTACTTCTAGAGCCATCAACCTCAGGTGGCTCAGTTGGTAGTACATAAGACCCTTAATGGGAAGGTTGTGAGTTCAAGCCTGCAATGGGCAGCAGTGTCCTCCGTCCTCTAGTCATGAGGTCTGTGGTGACAGGTTGGACTCGATGATCTTTGAGGTCCCTTCCAGCCTTAGGAATACTGAATCTATTACTTGTGTGCCTTCTGAGTTTTAATACTCTTCATGAGTGAGCAGGTGAATCATACTAATACTAATAATGTTATTATTATCATTGTCATAATCTTAGTTATTTTTGTGGATTGTGATTTAACCACATGGTTGCTTTTGAGTAAGCATGCCAATTATTTTTTTCCCCTACCATGACAAAGACCTGGGCACCTGTGACTGGATGGCCTCTGCTACTGTTTTACACTGATTATCTTCCTGACACAACCTATAGAGAAGCAAAAATTACATAACAGTCTGGAGTTTCCCAGTGTCTTGTTCATGAACAGAGGAACTCTTAAGTCCAGGAGCAAAAAAGAGCCCATCTCCCCAGCGCTGCTGGCTGTTTTGCTTGCCTGCTGAGGTAGAGGAAGAGTGGTGGTCTATCAAGTGTAACAGCCCTGACAGCCCTGTTAAACCTGTCTCCTTCTCTTCTCATGCAGGGGACTAATGTCTTAAACCTTGGTTAGGGTATGGATATTGTGTGGGCTTATGTGCTCCAGCTGTAGCCAGCTAAGGCACTGAGGAATGAGTTCTTGCTTTTTGGAGGAAGCATTGCCATATGGGGAACCTATGCATCACATACTCAGGTATATGATGTGGAGACTGCACCTTCCTCTGTTTTTCAGTTTTCACATTTGCACCAAAATCATAGGTTGCCCCTTCACTATCTTCTTGCCTACAAAATCCCTTCCTAATGCACTCGTCTCCTTCCCTGTTTAGGCAGTGAAAACATAAAATTGGTTTGGGTCCTTTTTTTGCTATGAATGACCGTGGACCATTGGAGAGCTGTACACTGGGGCAGAGCACTGGATGGGAGCATTTTCCAGCAGCAGCAGCAGCACCAGCTTCTGCATTTAACTCATGGCTCTGCTGCTCTGTAATGGAGCTTTAGTGCTGCTTTAATCCTCACCACATGTGGGTGACCCGAGCAAACCCTGTGGGAAGACAGAAACACTGTTGTGTGTTTGCAGAGCAGTTGCTTGGAATCTGATGTTCAGCTGTGGCCAGGCTTGTGTGGAAGTGAAGAGTAACTTGATCTTTCAATTTTTTACTCCCCCCCCCCCACATCCCCTCCCAACTGATATTGTAAATAACAACTGTTTCTGAAGACTACCTGCCAGTGTGATTAAACTGTGGATTTCAAAGGGAGGGGTAGATGTCATGAAGATTTCAACTGTGTGTATAGAATGAGTCTCATTTGTTTTAAAATAAAAGGCACAAGATAAAGGTACTGAGGGCCTGATTCACTTGCATTGAATCAAACAGGAATAGCTTGAGTGAAGTCAGTGGATTTCAGAGTAACTGAGGTGAGGTGTATGAAAATGGATCCCTTGTACATTAATCCCCCGTCTAATGCATAGTGGGATCTGTGAACATAGATGCCTGTTGTCCAAAGCTGCCTCCAGCAAAGCCACAACAACTGTCCTTTTTAAACAGACTATTAAACTGTCATTTAGAAAAAAGCTGAATTGCCAGTGCTGTAACGACTGCTGAGAATGCATAGTATCACTAATGCTCTTTAAGTTTGATAATTGTTTTGGACTGAAGGCACGATGTGTGGTAAATATTGCTATGCAGGTATGCCACAGGGCTTACTTTAAGATGGAAGATGGTACTGAATAGAAGTGAGTTATGCTAGTTTGGGGAAGTTGTTTAAACTCTGAACCCACAAAAAGGTGTATTATTAATTATTGAATGAGAAGTTCTAGTAAGTAGTTGTTGAAAAACAAAACAAATGAAAAAAACAAACCACCAACAACGAAAACACAGCAAGAGAGTTGTTTTCTTGCTTTGAGTACCCTTGCTTTTAAGTATCTAGTATTGTTACTAGATTTTTCCATTTCCATAACCCATTTCTTAAATCTGGGAGACTTATCTCTGGAGCAGTATTGTTCCTCTGCAACTTTAATCAACTTTCAAGATATGCTGCATTCCCTCTTGCTGAGCACTAGTTCTTGCCAATTTACATTATGTATGAAGAACAACATCCAAGATAGACATTCATGGCAAGTGAACCTCTAAGGATGCAGAGAATTCTGATCTGGGCCACTAAAAGAAAGAAGAGTTTGTATCTTTTCAGACTGTCAATCTTTCTGTGTGTCCCACACCCTTTACAAGTTGACTTTTATTTTGACAGTGGATCAGCTTCAGAAAATAGATTTTTGGGTTGGTTTAGTTTCCTAAAGCAGTGCTGGAATGCAGGGAGGAAATGCTCTGTCTCATCTAGAAGTGAGAGAGGATGTGAAAAGTCTTGAGTTTGCTGCTTCTTAGTCTTCAGTAGGACATTTTTGGAATAAGTAAAAGTTAATGCAGCCACTCCAAAAATATCTAATTGCATTCAGAAGCATCTCTGGAGCTTGCATCCTAGAATATACTTTAGGCTTTCTTCTTTAGTGGGAGTCTTTCACTACACTTACAAAAATTACCCAACTTTCTATTGTATTACCTATCTCTAGAGAAATAACAAAGTTTTAATACAAGGAGGTTTTCTCTTAAGGACAGATGCATGGTTCTCTTCATTGCAGAATACTGGTGGGAAAAATAAAGAAATGAAAAAACAGACAGACAAGAGAGTGACATTTGCCTCTTCAGGGATGATGTAGAAATGTTTAAATTCTCTCAGTCATGGTGTTGTGAGTAGTGATTCTTTGTCTCTGTATTTCATGATTCTAATGCTACACCCACAGTAAGCGCTGTAAGCATTATGTTCATATTGTGGCTTGCCACTGTGGCAAAATATTGAACTGTAGGCATGGGCCTAAGGGTAGAATGAAAAGAGAGACTTGTAACTTCTGTTTTCATCCCTGCTGTCAATTTGGTTTATGAAATGAGATAAAACATTTAGACAAGAGTATAAATACTTGCCATATACAGTGTTGTTACTGAGAATAACCTTAAGAACAGAAAGCCTTGCAGTGTTAAAAAGTGCTGTAGACCTTAAGGAGGATAAAAATTGGTAAAAATATTATTAGAGATTATATGAGATTATTACTTAACATATACTTTAAGTGTGTTTAAGTAAGTAAATCCTATCTTTTACTAAATTAAAGAGGTTGAGAGTGACCAGGTATTGGCAAAAGGCACATGGCAGGAAAGATATCCTAGAGACAGAAAGCCGCATGGGTCTTGCTGGAACCCCTTGCAGCATGGAACAGCCTTGGACTCCTGAGAGCACAACAAAGACCTTCAGACAGTGACAGAGAGCATCTGCCCTGGCTCATCTCACCCATCAGGGGAGACTCTTTCAAAAAAAATAGTCACTTGCTGTCCTGGAGGGTGGGGATTAGAGTGTCCCAATCTGCCTTCCAGAGGGAAGAAAGATTTATTCATGGATTATTTCACTGGGCAGCTGACAAGTTGGGTCAGATGGAGTGCTTGTTGCTTGCTCCAGCCTGTGGTAGGCAGCTTTGCTTTAGCTTTCCGCACAAGGGCATCCCTCTGCTTTTCAGGAGTGGATGCAATGGATACCAGTACAGGTTTTGTTGCTCTTCTACACATTCCTACCTTTCCTTGCACTCTCTAGAGCGGCACTGAAAATCTCTTCAGGGAGGTCAAATAATCCCTTGCTATTTACTGGATGAAATGAATAAAAAAAAAAAAGAAAAATAATTTTAAGCAATATGGCAGCTGGCCTCTCCATCTTCGGTGCTGACAATAGCAATGTACATTTCTGTGCTCTTAGTAGACAGCTTGTGTAAAACTGGGAAGGAGTTAGTCGTGCCAGAAAGTGTGTCTCAGCTCAGGGTTGTTTTGCTGTGTCAGGACTGGTAGATGCTAAGAGCTTGATTTATAGATCCAAAAGAGGATCAGCTGGTAGTAAAACCAGTGTAATACCAGTTAGTGGCCAGCCCAAGGAAGGAGTTTTCACCAAGTGCTGTGATCATGAATCTGAGTACTTACTCATTAATAGTCAATCTGAGCACCACCCAGCATATATGGCCAGAGAAGGGATGTGTTTCCTTCAGGAAGGATCCCTTGGGATGATTCCTCTACCTCTCCCTCTTGCATGGGCTTTGCTTTCCCTACTTATTTGCACTGTCTGCTGCAAGGGAGGTTCAGCTGAATTTGCTATCTCATCATGAAGTGCCCTGCTAAGCTGCCTGGAGTGGCTCTGCTGCAGCCAGCATGGTGACCTGGCAAACACTGGCACTTTGAGCTGTTGAGCTGCTCTTGGTTTCACAGAAGCACAGAATTTTAGGGATTGAAAGGGACCTTGAAAGATCATCTACTCCAACCTGCCAGGGCAGGATCACCTAGAGCAGGTCACACAGGAATGCATCCAGGTGGGTTTTGAATGCCTCCAGACAGGGAGACTCTGCAACCTCTCTGAGCATCCTATTCCAGTGTTCTGTCAACCTTTTCCTTATATTCACATGGAACCTTATATGCTCCAGCTTGCACCCATTGCCCCTTGTCATATTATTGGACATCACTGAGAGGAGTATGTCTCCATCCTGTTGGCACTAATCCTTCAGGTATTTCTAAACATTAATGAGGTCACCCCTCAGTCTCCTTTACTCTAACCAAAAGAGACCCAGCTCCCTCAGTCTGTCCTCTCCTTGATCATTTTTGTGGCTTTGCACAGGAGTTTTCCAAGTTTTTACCTGTCCTTCTTGACTGAAGGGCCCAGAACTGGACACAATACTCCAGATGTGGCTTTTCCAGGGCAGAGTAGAGGGGAAGGAGAAGCTCTCTCAGCCTACTATCCACACCCCTTTTAATATACCCAAGGATGCCATTTGCTGCCTTGGCTGCAGTGGCACATTGCTGGCTGATGGTCATCCTGTTGTCCACCAGGACTCTCAGGTCCTTATCCCTAGAGCTGCTCTCCAACAGATCAGAGAGAAAAGACAATTGCATGACTGAGTTCAGATTTAGTTTCAAAATTTCCTGATGATGCGATGAGTGTCCTTTCCATTTTCACTCCTCCCAGAAGCTCCTTCACTATGATTGTCCATCCCTCTGCAAGTTGCTTGCCTGCTAACAATGTAAAACAACAGATGTATTACTGAATGTGAATTTTGTCCTGTGTAATTTCTGAACTCTATATTGCTTATATTCCATTAATGGGAGATGCACACATTCAGGTAACTATTTTCCCTCTGAGAATAATGAATGCTTGTAATTTACCTTTTTAAAAGAGCCAACCAGCCATGCACAATTTGCCATATTTGTTTTCATTTTTAATGAATGACTGAACCAAAGCCAACATTTCTGTTGTTTTAGCTGAGCAGCAGCAGGAGTTGTAACAGAGGTGCTGCTAATGCCAGTTGGGCTGGCAAGTCTGCTTAAAAGTCTGCTTGTTTTCTGGCACAGTCTCTGACACATACACTCCAGTCAATCACAGTAAAGTGCCTAATAACAGATGTGGCCATTAAGCTGAAGAATCCTATCTTTCTCTTGCAATTTTTATTACAGAGAATAACAAAGTACCTCATTAAACCCACCATCATAGAGGATTTTTTTTTAAAAAATTTGGTATAATATCTGCAAAAATTAGGTCTCTGAATAGGATACCTTGTTACTAAAGGTGCTTTGCCAGACAATGCTATGAATAGACCATTTTTGTAATGGTGGGTATATGCTCACGCTACTGCTGTCGTTTCACAACTCATACTGCTAAGATGTACATTTTGATGGGTTTAGGCCTTGTGCTCAAGTTCATATAAATGTGGTCTTCATTGTTCTGGGTTCAAATTACACTGCCTTCAGCTGAAATTAGCAGCAGACATTTAGGAAGGTTTCAGATAACCTGCAACCGAAGTAAATGAATATATTTTAATAAGAAAACTTGTTTTGAGAAAAGTAGTAGTTGCAACCAAAGTAGTAATCTTTTGACTTCTGAGACATTTGCCTTAATTAGTTTCTTTTAATGATCAACCTGAGATTCCTTTTAAAGGAGAGTCTGATTCATCATTAAAATAAATAAGGATTTAATTAATTGAGGGGTCTTAAAAATTAAGGTATGAGAAAATTTTAACCGACACAAACCAAAACTGGAAACTTTGATATAAAATTAGTCTTTTAGTGTCAATGTGATTTTGTAAAATACAAAGGTATTTACTTCATAATTGTTCAGAAGGATATTATTTTTTAAATGCCTATCAGGAATGTTGGTATCTGTTTTATTTTGTAGAGGTGTTATTTTTTCACTAAAGCACTGCATCTTGTCTTACAGTCTCAGCTCTTCATCTAGGAATATGCTGAGTCTTTGTCTGTGTGTGTTTACCTGCATGTATATGTGCACCACTGCAAGTATGCATGCATACACACACAAACACACGAAAGGCAGAAAATACAAAGATACCACTGGGAACTTGCAAGCTGAAGTTCTTCCTAGGAATTGTTTTTTTATCTCTGTTGATAGATAGGGAGACTAAGCACTAAAATTATCTAGTTGTAAACATAGTTTTAAGTTTGTAATATTTTTTAAAAGGAATGTAATGTTCAAGGGTCTTAAGTGTTCAGCTACTCCTCAACCCGTTGTTCCTATTATGTCTCTAGAAATTACAAGCCACAGATGGAACAACTATACCAAATTGCCACTTTAATGATAAGGAACAATAAAAATCAAACAAGACATTAAGTAATGCTCAGTGAGAAAGCTCATGGATATGTAAGCATTTTTTCAATAAATACATGTGCTTATAAGCATCATGAAAGGTATTGAGCAAGCTCATGGGTATGTAAGCACTGTTTCAATAAATACATATACTTACTACCATTATGAAAGGTATTCAATTAGAATAATACTTAAGTCGTGTTAGAGCCATCAGCTGTAGTACATTAACTGTGTTGGAGAGAGACAAGGAAATGGCTGAGAAATGAAATGAGTAGGTGGGAAAATGGGTCTGGCCTTACACATGCAGTAGAGTTCCTTCCATTTATTCCAGCAAGTAGCAACTCCTGAACTTGCATTGAAAGAATCTCCCAATTTTGTTGAGCTAGTTTACCATAGTCTTATATGTCACTTACTCTATAGGATGGCCTTACTAGGTTATGTTGGAGTGTCACTGAAAGCTCTTCAGGGCAAAACTGACTTCAGTGGGAATAGGATTTTTGCCCATTAGTTATGGTTTTCTTAAAAACCTAGAACTAACCACTCTCTTTTGGTTTTGCTTTACAGTCTTCCACTTTCCCCTTTGAGGAAAGAATACAGGAGAAGTACAAACATTCTAAACTTTCAAATGCCAGAATAAAAGATGGAAGAAGTGAATGGATAGAGTGTCAAGGGAAACACTTCTGAGTTTCCCATTTTTCTACCAGAATGTTTCAGAATGTTTTGGATTTACTCTGTGGTGGGGTGTGGGAAGATTTTGCAGTGACTCATAGATGCTTTGAACTAGGTTGTTGGGTGTGGAAGAGCAAAACTTGCAAGTGTTCAGAAGATATTAACTTGAGATGGTATTAGTGTTAATTACACTTCCCCTCCCTCCCCAAAAATCAGATAATTTGAAAATTGAAGTCAGGAACAAAGTACTGTGATAAGGATTTGCAGAAGTGAAGCGCTTGGTCTAAATCATGAAAAATGATCTATCTGGAATTACAAGTTTGTTTTCTGTAGAGTGTTACATGCAAAATATAATTTCCTTGGACAATTTACAAATAAATGTACTGAAGCAGTGTTACCAACATATTTGTGCACAAATTATAACAAATTGTTAGTTACTAGAAGATATAAGAAAAAAAGGGTGTTCGTATGTCTAATTTTCGTAATGAAAGGATCCAGTGAAAAGCTGTGACAAGTGTGGATAGCTGCAGACTGAAGAATTTTGCCTGTGATAATGAAGGCTGTGTCTAGGAAAAGGGAAGAATCTGATGTATGATGGAAATGTATGGGGAGAAAGAGAACATGCATGTAATTGAGGAAAGAAAGGAACAGAGGCAGTCTTTGAAGAGGGCTAAAATAAGGAAGCAGAAGACTTTTAAAGGAAAGTGAGCACATGAATCCTAAATTGCATAGAAAGCGAAAGAAATTGTCTGAATCCTGTAATTGTACTCCTTTTCATGCTGGCAATAAACTGGAAGTTGCACAGTGTTTGGAAGGCTGGTACTTGAGATAATAGGAAAAGAAAGGTCACAAAAGCTACTATCAAGAGAGGGTAAAGCCATGAATAGGGATTCCTGCAGCAATGGAAGCAAGGCACCAATGTATTTAGGCAGCCATGGGATTCTCTCAGGTGACTTGTCATCAGCCATGACATTTTCAGAGTTACATCCATGAAAACAATATCCTGTTATTCCCATTATTAAAAAAAAAAAATCAAATATGAGATGCCTGGTGATGCTATCTGCTCAAGGAATGATGACAAGGTGACCCACTTAGTGATCACCAGTGGAAAGACTCTGCATGTTGCTTACCTGCACTTCAGTAAAGCCTTTGACACCATTTCCTACAGCATCTTCCTGGAGAAACTGGCTGTTTATGGCTTGAATGGGTGGATAATTCGTTGGGTTAAGAACTAGCTGGGTAGCTGGGCCTAAAGAGTGTGGTGAATGGAGTTAAATCCAGTTGGTGGCTGATCACAAGCAGTGTTCCCCAGGGCTCAGTATTTGAGACAGTTCTCTCTAATATTGGGGAACTGAGTGCACCCTCTGTACGTCTGCAGACAACACCGCATTGTGTGGAAGTGTTGACCTGCTTGAGGGTAGGAAGGCTCTGCAAAGACATCTGGTCAGGCTGGATCAGTGAGTTGAGGTCAATAGTATGAGATTCAACAAGGCTAAGTGTTGGGTTCTGCACAACAACAACAACCCCATGCAATGCTACAAGCTTGGGGCAGAGTGGATGGAAAGTTGCCCAGTGGAAAAGAACCTGAGGGTGCTGGTTCACAGCTGTCTGCACATGAGCCAGTAGCACAGTCAAGAGGGCAAACAGCATCCTGGCCTGTACAAAGAACAGAGCAGCCAGCAGGAGTAGAGACGTGCTCATGCCCCGGTTCTCGGCACTGGTGAGGTTGCACCTTGAACACCTGTGTTCATTTTTGGGCACCTCACTACGAGAAAGACATTAAGTTACTGGAGCGTGTCCAGAGAAGGGCAGCATGGCTGAGGGAACTGGGATTGTTTAGTCTAAAAAAAAGGAGGCTGAGGAGAGATCTCATTGCTCACTACAACTATCTGAAGAAGGCCTACCAGAAAGCTGGAAAAGGAATTTTTAGGGTGTCAGGTAGTGATAGGACTAGGGGGAATGGATCCAAACTAGAGGAGGGAAGATTTAGATTACAAGTTAAGAAGAAATTCTTCACCATAGGGGTGGTGACAGAGTGGAACAGGTTGCCCAGGGAGGTAGTGGAAGCCCCATCCCTGGATGCTTTTAAAGGCCAGGCTAGATGTGGCTCTGGGCAACCTGTTGTAGTGGAGGATGTCCCTGCTCATGGCAGGGGGCTTAGAACAGAATGATCTTTGAGGTCCCTTTTAACCCTTAAAATTCTATGATTCTGTGAAAGAAGGTTTTAGTGAGATGGGGGTCAGTCTTTTCTTTCCTGTATCAGGTGATAGGATGAATCGAAATATCCTGAAATTGTTCCAAGGGAAATTTAGATTGGATTTTGGGGAGACTTTCTTTCCTGCAAGAGTGGTCAGGCATTGGAGGCATTGGAATAGATTGCCCAGGGAGGTGGTAGTCACCATTCAAGAAACGTGGACATGGCACTTTGGGACATGGTTTAGTGGCCATGGTGGTGTTAGGTCAATGGTTGGACTTAATGATCTTGGAGGTCTTTTCCAAACAAAGCACTTCTATGATTCTGTGATTCTAAATCACTTCCCTTCAACATATGCATCCAGTTACTTTCACTCAGCCTTCTAGCCTTCACCTTTACTAATAAAAGAGCCCTGTGATTGATATACAGAGTGATGGTCCAGTAAGGTATACATTGTTTAGCTTAAAAAAATGAAGGGACAGAGTGGGCAAAGGCACTCTATCTGTCTGGATATGTTTTTTGTATCAAGCCCCATATTGTATTGCCTCTCTTAAAATTTGCTTTCATTACTGTAATTGACTGTGAACTGTAAACATCCACCTTGGGAATGATGTCCAGGGTGGATGATTGCCTCATCTCAGCCAGCCCCTGGCTGCTATGTTTCTGCATCTCACTACCATTTTCTTCAGGATGTGGCCTGTGGCTTCCCTGGGAGCAGCTGACCTCAGGGCAATCTGCAGGGTTGGAAGGGGAAGAGGAAGACCTTGAAGATGTGGCTGGAGGGAGCAGGCAATGAACAGCTGCAATAGCTCACCTGCAGACAGGCATTCAGCTGTGAAATATCAATCTCCAAAGAGCTACACATACTTAAGGGAAATGTATGTCATCTTTACCCCTAAGGCAATGCAAGCACAGACACATCCTGTGAAGATTTTCACTGGTCTGTGTTTGCAAAATTGGTTTATTATAAATTCTTCTTATAAATAGTTTCCTTTTGTTTTTCTTTCCTCATCTAACATATTCCTTCCCTGTCCTTACTCTTACTTCATTATGTGTCTTGGGACAAAGGATCTTTAAGCATCTTGAGAATTTTTTTTTTTTTTTTGTATGGAAGGGTGAAGTTAAAGCAATAACTTATTGCCCACTAATACCCAGATCAAAACTAGGTAATGAGTATACTTACCTGACATAGCTTTACATGCTTCACTTGTTCTCTATAAAAGAAGTACATCAAGGTTTCAAGTTTTTTATTAACAGTTCATCCTGATGACTTCCAGCGTGAATAATCTACAGACATACAGCACCATAGCTGTAGGTTACTTTAGGTTACTTTACTGATCACAGGTTTGTTATGTTCAAGACCTATACCTGTTACCTGCCTGGGAAAAAAAAAAAAAAAAAGAAAAAATGTGAACCATGCTCTAATTTATTGGACAATGACAGCTACAATGAAGTGACCCCATGCTTGTGATGTTTGGCAGACTGCCTCTGAGGAATAATAATGTGCCCATCTGCAAAGGATCTGGCATGCTGACATTTGTCTTTAGCATGCCTCTTTCCCTCATGCAAACTTGACTTCCTTTGAAGATTATTTCTCTCTCCTTGTAAGACTGTTTTGAGGGAGGACTGATAAGTGGGTATATCATCCCTGCCAGTTTAGCCGCTATGGAAACTCTCACTATTTGGTGAGAGTGTTGCATGGCAGTAAGTGAAGTTTGTGGGTCAAAAGGGAGTCCTGTTTTTCAAGAGGCTAGAGGAATCTGGGGTAACTCATGTGATCTTTTTGTGTAGACTCATGAACCGTTTTGGTTGGAAAAGACCTTTAATACCATCAAGTCCAACCATTGTCTAGCTTCTTCCTTGATGACTTGTCTTTCAGCACATGGGGTCAGCCTGCTCCTGCACCTTTTGAGACTTCCCTCTTGAACAATGTCCAGCTTCTCTGAACTTCTTGGCCCTTCAGGACTGCCTCCCAAGGGACTCTGTTACCCAGTTTGTGCAACCGGCAAAATTTTGCCTTTGTCCATGGTGGTAGTTTTGCAGACAACCCCTTCGCCCCAGCACCCACTGTAAGAACAAATCTTGTAAAATATACTACTGAGTGACTTGCAGGGAAGTACAAAGTCCTAGGGACTCAGTTTATACTGGTGGTGTAATAGCGCTGTGCTTTTGGTTCTGTACTGTAGCATGATGTTGAGGCATTCAGTGCTATGATGGGGCCAGCTGTCTGAGACCATGCTGTGGCACTGGGTGGCATTGCTCATATAAAGCTAGATGTTCACAGAGAGGTAAAATATTTCTGCTTTCTCTAATATTTGTAATTACCTTTTTTCATTCTGAAAATGGAGCTGTCCTTGTAATTGCAGTCCAGGAGGTTGTTTGACACTTACAAAGTAATGTGCACTGAGAGCTTTCATTCTTTTTCAGGCTTGTAGCTAAAGAGTTTTTGTGTTTAAGTAGAAGGTACTTAACTTCAAACTACGATTTACCAGGTACTTTCTGCTGTTTAAGATCAGACTGTGTATTGTTGTGCTTGTACTTAGAAAGTATGGTACAGATATGCAGCCTGTGAAATGATAACATTACATAAAGGATCATCTTGCCATAGCTCTCAAAACAGATATTTCCACAGCTTATGGGTGAAGAAAGCCTAGTCAACACCAGACTTGTGGGTTGTCAGTGCATTCTCTGGAACTTGGCAATTCAGGATTTCTTCACTTCTGTTAACTCTAGTTTAAGTGACAAGTGAATTTGGAAGTTCTTTGGCATGAGGCCTAGGAACCCCTGATAATTAGAGACAGAAAAATAAAAATGAACTAATCTGTTGAGGAAAAATAGAAATCCATTGATGATTTTTTTTTTTTTCTTATGGGCAAGGGACTTCAAAAAGTATCGGTATTGTCCATTTCCAGAAAGGAGATTTGTTCCAGCACATTATTCTTCAGGTACCAGTCTAAATGAATGTTTTTCCATTTCACGTGCTTAGTTCATCTGAAACACATTTGGAGTCTTCAGATGTGTCAGTTTCTTTCAATTTCAGATACTAACTCAGATTTGAAACTTCATGTAACTGTTTTTGAGTGACTGGGAGGTGTTCTCTTTTCTGTGCCAGGCCTGCTGGCATTTGAGAAGGAAAGCCTGGCGTGCGGCGGTGTTGGCTTGTGGGCCTAAATTTGTCTTAATTGGCATAAATGGCTGCCACCCACAGAGGGACCTCAGGAGTGAAAAATCTTGGAAAACTGGAGGGGATGCTACTCGTGTGTGCTAGGGTATGAAATGAATACTGTGTTTTAAGGGTGGGCTTGGTTGTTGGGTTGGTGTGGATTATCGCTAGTCATATACTCAGCAAATTCATCCACCAGGCTCTGGCTGTTAGTGAGTACATGGCAAGGGCAATACCTGCCAGCACGTGTTTGGATGAGCAGTGAGATTTAAAAGTAAAGCAGCATGAGCTAAGAAGGTCAGATTTGATTAATCTGCATCAAGAAGGGCCCTTGTAATCTTTGATTATAGGGGATGTGAGTCATTTCAGTTTAGAGCACAGTTGGTTTATCATTTAGCTAGCTGCCATATTTGCTGTGCAGATACCATGTATTTCGTACAGTACAGAGTTTCAGCCTTGGTAGGTAGCTTGTATTGCGATCTTTTCTCAGCTTCCCCAGCTGGCAGTGAAGCCTGTGGGGTGACATATTTTGAGAATTGGAGAAAAGGTCTGTTTTTTATTTACATTTGCTGTGACTTCAGTCAGTCTAGGGTCTGTGGGATGCTGCTGCTATTTAGGTTAATTCGTATTTGATTTTTAAGTGAGGTTTCATGTGACACAGCATAAAACTTATTTACCAATTTCCAAAGAGAAGGTGCCTTCTGCTCTTCACCCATTAATTCTCTAATGTTATCAATAAAAGCAATCTTTATTTTTTTCTTCCCCCCTTCCTCCCCCAAGTTAACATGGGACTAATCGTCATTGACAAGATTAGGTCAGGTTAAAATTTTTCTCTGCCTGACACTGGTAGCTTTCAAGATGACTTTATAAACAGATCATGCCCCTGGTAGAGGAGCTGAACTTCAGGAGTGAGATTACTGCCTTGTGCAACCTTCACTTCATTTAAGTTTTGCATTGTTTTACCTTCCTTGCTCCTCCAGTTCCACTCATATTTATTTACTTTTTGTTAACAACAAATCTGAGGGAGAGCTGTGTCGCCTAAGTTGTGGTTGTGATCTGTTTAGGTACAGCGATTAATTTGAAATTTCCACTGCATAGTTATCTATTATTTAGTTATCTATTATTTCTCTGGTTTTGATCCTGAACTCTATAGGAAACCCCAAACCAAAGCAAAACCTGTGCAAAACTGTCAGCACAGTTGGTAGTGGCAGAGAAAGTGTCTATAAATCTCAAGTGCTGGGTAGTAATGATTAACTGTCTGTGTTTATATGGTGTACATACAAGATTTTTCATCTGCTTCCTAGCAAGATGAATGTAGATCATGTAGTTGCTTATGTTCTGTTCGCAGATTGCCTCTAATTTATGGGAGTATATGTTTGGGATAGCATTTCAAAATGATCTTGTTAGCAATTATAATATGCCTTTGGGTGATCAGATTATTTTTTTAATATGACTTAATATCTTCCTTTGTTATAATAAATACCTAAGTTAAATTTCCTTAATTAGATCACAGAAATAGGAGAGCAATCTAATGTTGCTTCATGCAGTTGTATTGCTTTCATTTTAAAACCATGTGCCTGTGTTAAAGTCCAGGGAAACTGATAATTCTGTGAGATAAAAGAGCTTGTATTGCACTGGACTACTCTTAAAGATCCTACCTGAATGAAAGTAAAGATGCAGCTCTGTCAGCTGAAGTTTTAGTGGAAGAAACACCTGGGAGTAAAATGGCATGGGCTGGCTTGAATTTATTGTGTGGTTAGTTGAATTGTGAAGTCAGAGACTTCACCTGCACTGAATTGTACATGCTGGTTAACAATCAAAATGATTGTATTTTGCTGACTCCTGTATAAAGGTTGAAAAAATATATTCCCACCAGCCCATGCAAATGTGTTGCTATACATTGGAGAGCACCATTTGCCTTTTTCAAGTTCTTTTTTGCGGAGATCACTGGTGCTGCTCAGACTAGAAGGCTTGATGCCTGGTGGGAAAATACCTGTTTGTGGCTCAGGAATACGAACTATGCAATGTGCTGTAGGAGGTGAGAGGACCTTTCTGCTTTACCATGAGTTATCAACTATCTTATACATATACAAATCAATAATTTGCATAGAGAAGGCATTCTCCAATGTGAGAATTTTTAGTCTTTAAATTGTAGATACTGTGTACATGTAGCTAGTGAAATTAATGACGTATTATTAAGATAATCTGAGCAATGTGTAATAAGAAAAGTGAATCTGAACAGAGTATCTCAGTGCAAACTGTGGACAGCAAGAGTTAAATGAGTCATCTGCATATTTTATTGCTAATATGAGCACTTTAGCAATGCTAATCAGTTATACTGATTTTCTGTTTTGATTTTCCTTAATAATTAAGCAAAAGATCTGGAATGCAATCAAGTTTTACACTATGGGGTTCATGCAAATGATTTTTACTTTTTTTTTTTTTTTTTTAGATTTTAAATTTTGTAAAACATATCCAAAAGGAAAGTTGCTGGAAATACAGATTACAGTCTGCATAATCAGTGACTATTTTCAGTGAAGGAAATCACCAGTGTGTTGACATTATTAGCTGAAAATACAGCTGCCTTTACTTCTTTTTAAAATAACTATGCATTGGCTATTTGTTCTACAATGTGCATGCAGAGAAACAGTTCCAGGCCATGAGATGACTTTCAGCAGCTGACATTGATTCTGACATTTGTGGATTAATGGTAAAGTGGATTGAAAGCGTTTCACTATGCAAATTAAAATAATTTGCTTGAAAACAAAAAGCATTAGGATATTCTGTAAGATTTGTATGTTACTGAAATAACTTCTTCATGAGCAGAATGTTTGTTCTGTTTGGTAATAATGCAGGTGGCAGGGGAGGGGTATTTTTTTGCAAACTATATTGGAAATTCAACTTTAAAGAGCAGCAACAATGCAGCATAACATATGAGGCTGTCTATTATCATGTAAAGCAAAGCCATTTAAACCCTTCCCCTGATTAATTAATTTGTTTGGTTTAGAGTTATAGTTTAATTAGTAAATGCACGGTGTCATTTTTTGCAAGTCTTGAGCTCTCATTGGACCTTCCAGTGGTGTTGTCTGGCATCTCTAAGAACCAGCAAAGGGTATTCACGCACGTGTGTGTTTACATATACACACACATGTATATATAAAACCAGAACAATATATGTATGTGTGTGTGTGTGTGTGTGTGTGTGTATAATTTGCATTAAAAAACACACACCACCACCCCCAACTCCTGAGAATGTATTGCTTTTTATTCCTTTAATTTTCACTCTACATGTGGTACTGTTACCTGGGCTTTGTAGCAAGGCAGTTTATTGAAATACTTACACTGAGGCAGGATCCAGGAGTTAGGGGGTCGCCTTTCCTAAGCAGCTGGCATGGGTGCTGGGTACTCAGGCAAACCTTAGGGAGACGTGTAGTGAAGTCAGTGAGTAATTTTCAGAAAGAGCTTTTTCAAAAGATGCTGCTTGTATTGAGGTGGTATCTGGTGTCTTCAAGAGGTCAGCATAGGCTGCAGGAATGAGGAGGCTGCTGGCCCTGACAAGAGTAGCACAAACCATTCCTGAGAGGAAGTGATGGTATTATTGATGGTGCATTATCAGCAAATGTGAAATGTGGATTTATCTTAAATTGCATCTGTCATTTGGTGTGAATGAGCCTTGCTGCCTGCAATTTGTTGGGGCAGAATGACCTCTAAGATGTAGTTTGTTCACTGGCTGAGCACCAGCGTCACTTACGTGAAACTACTCCATTTGGGTTCGTCTTTGAAAATGGGAGGGATATTGCTGCTGCTGCTAGGCAAGCAGTGTGTGCTTCTTGAAGTACCTGCTGCTTTATGTCATACATATAGAGATTTTATATGGGTCAATAGTTTTAGTTCCCTTATTGTTTGTATAATGTTGTTAATATATTATAATATTTTTTTCTTACAGCTACCTTTGTGGAAGGATGATTCTTCATTTGAACTCATTTTTTGGCTTCCTTGTCATACTTATGTACCATTGGATGGGGACAGCTTTATCTTTGAATCTGGAAGATCCCAATGTGTGTAGCCACTGGGAAAGGTAAATACTTTCTTCTGTAAAATACATTACATGAACTCTGATTGCAATAATTTTGTTTGGTTTCACTTGGCATGTATTTTAAATAATACGTGGCGCTTACTTTAAATAATTGAAAGCTTTGTGCTGAGTTATGAACTGAAAAAAAAAAGTATCACTGCATTGGCAAGGTAATTTCACAAATAAGTAAAATATTATTTCATACTGTGCTAAAATGCAGCCATCTTTGTACTAGAGTTTAGGGTGCAGAAAGCACTACAGTGGCACCAGCAGTGTCACACAACAATCTGCATACCAGAAATTAATAAAAATACCTTTTTTTTTTTCAATTTAAGTGAAATGAAGCTTTTGCATATGCAAAATATAATTAACTGTGTTGGAGTTTGGCCAAATTTGATTATGTGGATTCTTCCCTATTAACATTCACAGAATTTGAATTAGGATTTGTTACCTAATTTTTTTGATGAGGTTCAGAAATTTATAACAGAGAGAAGTAAGTTAATCAATTTAGTTCCACATTAATTTCAAGAAGATTGGCACAGTGGGTAGGAGAACTTGACCCAATGAGTTTAAAGGATACAATATTGAAACCAAGCCTTATGATCTCATTATGGCTGTTATGCCTGTCATTGATCTGCTAGTCACTGAAACTGGGTGTTTATTTAAAGACATCTGTATTTACTGCATTTAAGATAAACATGTATTTTATGTTTAATCACTGGGACTGCTCATAAAGCACTGTACATTTCTTTTGGTGATTTTTACAGCTGAGTCTATACAAAGAAAATTGAAACTTGTGTTTATGTCTTTACAAAGTCTGCACACAGCCCCCCAAAAAAAAAAAAAAAAAAAACCAAACCAAACCAAAACAAAAAAAGCCAACCCAACTGAAAAAAACCTGACAAAGCAGCCAAAGGACTTTCCCCAGGAATGAATTTGAACTTCATGTGAAGCATTTGGAGTCTCTGCCCCTATCACTGTACAATTTGGCTTATACAACAATGTGTTGATGAAGTAGTTACCATACTAAAAGCCTCTTTACAGTGTTCAGGCAAATGCAGTGTTAGAGGATAGTGCTCTATATTGGATTTTATAGATAAAAGTGGGTTTGAGGGAAGCTACAATGTAGTGAAAGCAAAATGGGGAAAACTCTAAATGTAACTGTTTACATTGCATAATATATTTTAAAACAAACTAATTGGCATCTGCATGCCTATTTTGCTGCTTGAACTTGTTTCTTTCTGTTGAAGTCTTGGAAATGGGAACTCCAAGCAAACTTACAAGAACATGCATGCTGCTGCTCAGAACAGATGACAAAAGTACCAAAGCGTGAAAGAATAAAATCCCAAATACAAATTCTTCACTGCTGCTGTTACTGGCAGGTATATGGTTTAAATAAACCAGCCCCAGCCAGTAATAAAATGGTCTTTAGAAATGAACTGTAATCACCAGGAGACAAGAAGAAGGGGTAGAGTGTGCCCTGCCTTCAACAAAGAGCACAGAGCCTCGGGCAAGTGTCAGCACCCCAACAATGCTTTGTCAGACTAGGAGTGACAAATGGATGGATTAGTGTTGCTTGCCTTCATAGGGACATAGGAAAAACAGGGAGTAAAGTTCTGGGCAGTTAGAGTAAGTGGATCTGGATATGTTTCCCCTCAGTATAGGTGGTGACAGTAGAAGAGGAGATTGTGGCCGTTATCCAGCAATAGGGGCTAAGAAGTCAAAGAGAGAATGAGTGAAAGTGAGTGAAAGCTCCACTGGCTACATACTTAGTGTTTTGGCTGTTCCTGGGAGTAACTCCTACTGCAGGAATTTGCCATGCATTCCAATATTTTCTAACCCACTTGCGCAATCAAGAACTGACTGATTGCCAGCACAAACAGCCTGCTGAAGAGTTTTCTAGGATGATTCAATATTTTTCCCTTTAAAAACAGGCCTCTGTTCTTCCTCTCCCACTGATATCTTTGGAGGCTCTGAACTTCAGAGTGTAGGTTTATTTCTAGGACACTGCATTTACAAATCTGCAGAAAATAATAGTAGCGCTTTAGTATAGTATTTTGGGGGGAAAGAAGGAAAAAAAATCTCTGGTAAATTAAGTCATGGGCTTTTATAATTTGTGTTTGCTGAATAGACTGTTTGATGGCATAATTGTTATACCATTTGCCAGTAGTTATTACTTAGGTATGTTTCTGTGCTAACACCCACTTAATATCTAAGTACACTGGCACACCTTTCTACTACCAAAGATGTTTTGCTATGGATACAGATGAAGTTTTTAAAATAAATTTATCAGAAAACCTAGTGAGATTTTTATGTTTTCTATGAAAACAGAAGAAACCTCATTTTCTGGCTCTTAACTACTTTTCCAGCTATCCAGTGATGTTAGTAAAAGTTGTCTGTTTGTTTGTTGTTGGTTTGGTTTTGGTTTTTTTTTGGCATTGTTTGTTAGTTTGTTTGTTTTCCCACAGGAGAACAAGTACTACACAGTATTTCATTACTGTTCTTTAAATGTCTACTAGTACTATTTCATCGAACATACTACACAGCAGAGACATGATGACTCTGCATCTACATTAGTTGTTGCTTGGTCAAAGAAAAACATTCCAGTTGATATCTTCTGTTTTATAAAGTTAGCTGGTTCATGCTTTATTTAAACCTAACTTTGAGGGGTTTTTGGAAATGAGTTTTTAGTTATATTTATTCCTTTCTATAGTAGGACTCTGTACAGGCTTACTTAAAGCAGATTGTACCCTAAAGGAATTTCTTGATAATCTGTCTGCTTTCTCTCTCTCTCTTTCTCTCCCTAGTTACTCAGTTACAGTGCAAGAGTCATATCCACATCCTTTTGATCAAATTTACTACACTAGTTGTACTGACATCCTAAACTGGTTTAAGTGCACACGACACAGGTAATGTATCATTGTTAATATTGCTGATACTGTAGGTATTTGCAAAGATTTTGTATCTGTAAAAATCCAGCATGGTGTATAGAATATTTTAGTCATAGTGACTAATCTGTCTAACTGCTATGGTGTGTGTCAACTAGAAAGTGCTTGCCAAGCAAGATCATGTATGTTTTATTAGCAGATTGAGGTATCATCCCATGGAATGCTAACAGAAAATGAATAGGCTTGGAATAAACATGCAACCTACAAAATTAAATTGCTCAGACCTGTGAGGTATATCTGGTCAGAGATATCATGAGAGATCCCTTACTGTTTGCAGTCTTATGGTCTGTAGAAAGTATACGCTGCTCAAAAGATGAAAGATTTGTTAAAGGAAACACCTTGTGCTTGCAAAAAGTAAGCAAGGCTGAATTATTTAAAGCTGGCGACAGCTGTAAAAAACGTTTTCCTCCTACTTGTGACCATAAGCATGAACCATCAGCAGTGGTAAAGGCCCACTGGGGCACAGTAGCTGGAGGAGACAGATCAGTATGGATAAAACACAAGAAGCAGACACTGAATTCAAAGAGAGATTACACTTTGTTTACCTATGACACGTTTTATACACAAACTGTTATTTACTAGGAGTTCATACTGTCTCAGGTGTTGTGGGGATGTGTTTACTACTTGTGGAGTATGTGGTCATCATCCAGCAGAACTTCGGGGGTGATTTACAGACATGGAGAGGAGCAGAGAGGACAGAGTACTGGGAGAGCCCACTTCTAGCTTGTGTCAGAAGGAACCTATATTTTCTGCAACTGTTGATGGGTTTATGTGCTGATTTCTCTGTGTGCTTTTCACCTCTGCTCATCAGGGCTACCTTTAGCATAATGCAGCTGCCCCTCTGGCAAAAGGCATGCAGCACTGCTGAGTACTCAAGAGGTCTGAGATCTCTCCTGAGCCCTCTCATCTCTTGCCTTAACCAGAACGTCTCTTGACATCTCTACTCCTAGAAAACAGACTCACCTTATGAGGAAGACATCCCAGTCTTTCCCATGAAAACTCACAGCTACAATGATCCAGCAAACTGATTTGTATTGCCAGCCATTAGCCTCCATAGAGGATAATAATGGCAAAGGCAGTGATGCTCTGCCTTACTTATTAGTTAAGTAGCCAAAATCCTTAACTTCTTTTCCTGCTGACCAGCCACCCATGGACATAAGGCCTCTTAGGGAGCCACTAGGACCCTTGAACTGAGCAACAGATAAATCAAGGTCTCTTTAAGTTATTTATACCTGATATGTACCTGGTAGTTGATTTGATTTGGGTTTAAATGTGTGAGAATATATATGTTATTTCCAAACCATAAATTGATTGTATGTGACAACTATTCCTTCTTTTCTTTAGGATCAGTTACCGTACTGCCTACAGACATGGTGAAAAAACGATGTACAGGCGTAAATCCCAGTGCTGCCCTGGGTTTTATGAAAGCAGGGAAATGTGTGTCCGTAAGTTTAGCTTCTTTTTGCTTTGAAATTCCATACATTCATCAGAATGCTGGTTTGACTCCCCCTTTCATGGGTGACTTGTGGAAGCTGAATTATGTGGTCTCAACTAGTCACCAGTGATGCACACACATCTCTCACTGAAATCAGTTGATATTGTGCATATGCAGTAACGGAATAACTGGATCTCAGATGTCTAAGCAACCTGCCTTGGTGTGTTTCTGACCTATACAGAAAATGCACAGCGCAAGTGTCAAGTGTATTTTCCAATGCAGTAATAAATATAAGGTTCAAAATCAGAAGGGAAATGCCAAAACATCTTATCTTTTTATTTCCTTGAAAACCTGGGCTCATCAGGGACAATCTTTTGTCTCTGAATTTTATCTGTGAAGTTGACCTGTGTGTACACTTCTATTAATTTTAGGAGACAGAAAGAGTATTCATTAATGTGGGAAACAGCTACGTCCATTCCTTGGTTTTGCTTTAGGTTTTCCAGTAATGATAGTTAAAACCCCTACAGAATGTTCCAAACAATGTCAGAGGGATGGAGGCAGTATAGTTGAATTTTTTCAGGAAATGTGAGGTCCTATGAGAGCAGACTGGCAAGGGGCTGGAGGCATTGCCCTTGGGCTTGCTGCCCATTTTCTGAATGGGCAACTGTTTGGCAAGTCTTGCCAACAGGAAAAAAGTGAAAAAAACAGTTTGTTGGAAAAGCTACAGCATGTGTGCTGTTTTAGTGGCTGCTTTGGATCCTCTCACATGAAGCTGTGCCCCACATTCCCAAGTCAAACTCCAAACTCAGATGGTCTGGATCAGCAAGCTCCTGATGCCACAAAGCAGGACGTGGATCAAGGCACTGCAGCTGCATACTTTCAGCTCAACTTTCTAAACCATGATGCTTTACCTGGAGGCTTTATTTCAGACGGGAATAAGAAAAATGGAGATATGTTTATCGCTTTATTGTCTGCATTACGGCTATAATGACAGGGGTGAAGCATAGCACTCAAGATGTGGAGAACAAACACGTTTTGTAAAATAACAAGAGGTTTGTCATTGCCATTGGATTTGGCAACCCAGTTTAGAAGACACAGTGTGGTGGGTAAATCTTTGGTCTTTACCAAAAAAACAAGAGTCTGAAGTCAGTATCATTATGTATGTTAAAGTTACTTATTCAATACAAATCAAAATTGTTCCTTAATTTGCACATTTCTCTGTTGTGAGGTGCATTCTGTAAGTGGCTAACAGGATTTATTTATATCCTTGGAAAGTTATACCCTGTGAATTTCATAACACATGACACTATCCTCATTAATATTTTTGTTTTACAGTGCTTCCTGCATTTGAAAATGCCGCAGCAAGATCTTTTATTTAAAGTGGTTCTTTGCATATTGAGAAACAAGGTCAAAATGACACTTTCAGAAAGCAACATTTTTAAAAAATGTATCTATCTGAGCTGAGAATGGCAATTCCTTTAACATTTTTGGGTTTAATGTGTATGTATTAGACCTGTAAGAATCTATTTCTGACTGCATTTTATTATTACACAGCATATATGAATGGTCATGTTTAATTTTTGATTAAGGAGTATACTTTTTGAAGTATATAGCACTTCAGATCATATGAGGAGTGTGATTATGAGCATCTTATGTGACTACAGCTTTTCCATGGCTATAGTATATGTAGTAATTTCATTGTGTTTTAACACTGCAATACTCAGAATGTAGTAAATTCAGCTCTCATTGTATGTACCAATTATTTTCTGTCATTAGTTTGGAACATATCTGCTCTGACTTTCAGAGTGTTTTTAGAGCGCCTTAAACTCAAATTACGTTAAAAATAAAGATCCTCCAGTGGAGCTAACTTTGCATTTATGTGATTCTGTAGTGGTTGACACTAGAAGGTATTGAGAGACCTTCAGTGCTCATGATCTCCAGTTGGAGCTGAGTATTCAGGGCAAGGGACTCAGTAGTCAATAGAAGGTGGCAAATACTTCATGCTTTCCATTGTTTCAACCCTCTTTCTTCACAGTGACCTGATGTTCTGTTGTTTATCTTTTATGTGCCCTATCAGTTTATAAAATACAATTAGAAGCTTAAAATGGTTTGTGCATTCAAATTTAAGTTACAAAAGTTTGAGAACTTTAAAAGCTAAAGAAGCTTTTTACTGTATGTGCATTTTTCGTAGACTAGGTATCTAAATCAGCTTAGAGTGGTATTAAAAGAAATGCTGGGTGCAGTTCATATGTTACGCCAGACTTCCTAATATGTTTTTGGTAAAGCTGACAGGAATTTTATTTAATAGATTTCAGGGATGAAATATCATGAAAACAGGTGTGGTTTCAGGTATCTGCTCTTTTGATCATGTTATTAATTTGTTTGACAGGTGGATGTCTAATTGCAGAATTATAATTGATTCTCCTGGTTACTTACTTCCATGCTTAATTGCATCCAAAATATGTCAAGCTTTGTTTATGCTAATTGCTTTATGTCTAGCTTTCCAAAATGAAAAATCAGCACATACTACAATGTATGCATAAACATTCCTTAAAGGTAAAATAAATATTTTTTCAAATATTTTTTACTGGAAGTTCTTCTGTATCTTATCAGATAATGCAATGCACAGATGTCTAGATGTTGTCTGTGATCACTTAAAAGACATAACTTTTTGTTGCTTCCTTAATCACAAAGAGCAGATTTATAAAATGCCATTCAGATATTTCAAGCCTTACAATGTTCCACTTTCTGCATATGCTCTAGTTCAGAAGTAGAAGTGAAAGTTGTATGATGCACAGGAATTACTCCCCTCAGTTTCATTACTTTAAGTATGTATAGGAATGCTGGAACAATCTACACTGCAGGATGTATATAGGTACTTGAACTGCAGTCTTCCCTTGAGCTGAAGCACCATCTCCTTCTCTGTCTTCATTGATCATAGGATGTTAGGGTTTGGAAGGGACCTCTGAAGATCATGGAGTTCAACTCCCCTGCCAAAGCAGGGCTATAGACCATAGAATTGATACCAGTAAGAGATACATGATCAGTGTTTGAATGTGGCAGCTTGACTTAAAATTGTATCATATGTTCTATGCCTCTGGCATGACTGACTTAATCACCCCTGGTATGAGTTCCACTCCTGAAGCTGTGGTGCTAAGGCTTATGTGTAGTCATGTTGGCCAAGCCTAACTTTGATCTCAGCTTGCTGTAATAATGGCATTGATAGCCTGGGTGAGTTACACTTCTCTTTTCACATAGATTCACTTCACTGACTTTCCTCTGCAGCATATTTTATTCAGTTGGCTACAGAAGTACCAATTCCTGCAACCAAGGTGGGAAAAGAACTCAATCAGCCTGGTAGATTTTTTTTTGTCCAGAGTATAGGTCCTGGTGGTGTGGAAATGCTGCTACTGGGACTTACACATGCATAGCAGTAGCATGTACACTGATGCATAAAGCATGGGTAATAAACAAGAGGAGATGGAAGCCTTGTTACAACAGGAAAGTTATGATGTAGTTGCCATCACAGAAATGTGGTAGGATGACTCACATGACTGGAGCACTGTAATTGATGGCTACAGGCTCTTCAGGAGAGGCAGGCAAGGGACAAGGAGTGGAGGGGTGGCCCTGTATATCAGGGAGGCTCTAGATGCCATGGAACTAGAGATCAAGGATGATCAGGTTGAGTGCCTGTGGGTGAAAATTAGAGGGAAGACCAACAAGGCTGGTTGGTCTGTAACAGACCACCCAACCCAGGATGAAGAAGTTGATGAATTATTCTATAGGCAGCTAGAGGCTGTCTCGAGGTCGCCAGACCTTGTTCTTATGGGTGACTTTAACCTGCCTGATATCTGCTGGGAACATAACACAGCAGAGAGGAGGCAGTCTAGAAGGTTCTTAGAGTGTATGGAGGACAGCTTCTTATTCCAGCTGCTGCATGAGCCTACCAGGGGTAAGGCCTTGCTTGACCTCATTTTTACTAATAGAGAAGGGCTGGTGGGAGATGTGGTGGTTGGAGGCTGTTTGGGGTCCAGTGACAATGAAATAATTGAATTTTCATTATGTAGTCAATTGAAGAGGGGCAGCAATAAAATTTCCGCTCTGGGCTTCTGGAGGGCGGACTTCAGGTTACTCAAGGAAATAACTGAGAAGGTACCTTGGGAAACAGCCCTTAAAAACAAAGGGGTCCAGGAGGGCTGGACCTACTTCAAGAAAGAATTCTTGAAGGCATAGGAACAGGCTGTGCCGATGTGCTGGTAGATGAGCTGCCAAGGCAGACTACCAGCCTGGATGGGCAATGAACTGGGTGAAATAAGGGGAAAAAAAGAGGGTGTATCATCTTTGGAAAAAAGGTGAGGTTACCCATGGAATGTTTAAGGATGTTGCTAGGTCATGCAGTAAAAAAATTAGAGAGGAAAAGCCCATTTAGAGCTTAGACTGGCCACTGCTGTGAAGGACAACAAAAAAATCCTTCTATAAATATATTAATAGCAAGAAGAGGGGCAAGGACAACCTCCACTCCTTGGTGAACACCAAGGGGAACATAGTAACAAAAGATGAGGAAAAGGCAGAGGTACTTAACACCTTTGCCTCAAATTTTAATAGCAGGATAGGTTGTCTTCCTGACAACTGGCTTCCTGAGCTGGCAGATGGAGTCAGGGAGCACTATAGTCTCCCTGTAATCCAGGAGGAAGTAGTTAGAGACCTGCTCAACTGCTTGGATCCCCACAAGTCCATGGGACCAGATGGGATCTATCCTAGGGTGCTGAGAGAGCTGTCAGATGAGCCGGCCAAGCCGCTCTCCATCATTTTTGAACGGCCCTGGCTCATTGGAGAGGTCCCAGATGACTTGAATCTGGCCAAGGTGGTGACCATCCACAAGAAGGGCCAGTTGGATGAGCCAGGGAATTACAGAGCTGTCAGCCTGACCTCAGTGCCAGGCAAGATTATGGGACAGGTCATCTTGAGTGCAATCACACAGCACTTACAGGATGGCCAAGGGATCAGGCCCATCCAACATGGATTTAGGAAGGGCAGGTCCTGCCTGACCAACCTCATCTTCTTCTATGATCAGGCGACCCGCCTGGTGTATGTGGGGAAGGCTGTGGATGTAGTCTACCTCGACTTCAGCAAGGCCACTGACATCATCCCCCACAGCAAACTCCTGGCCAAGCTGTCAGCTCGTGGCTTGGACAGGATCACTCTGTGCTGGGTTAGGAACTGGCTGGAGGGCTGAGCTGCCAGAGTGGTGGTGAATGGTGCCACATCCAGCTGGCAGCCAGTCACTACTGGTATCCCCCAAGGATCAGTGCTGGGCCCCATCCTCTTTAACATCTTTATCGATGATCTGGATGAGGGCATTGAGTCCATCATCAGTAAGTTTGCAGATGACTCCAAGCTGGGGTCAGGTGTTGGTCTTTTAGAGGGTAGGAGAGCTCTGCAGAGGGACCTTGACAGGTTGGACAGATGGGCAGAGTCCAACAGCATGAGATTTAACACATCCAAGTGCCAGGTTCTGCACATTGGCCATAACAACCCCATGCAGAGCTACAGGCTGGGGTCAGAGTGGGTGGAGAGAGGCCAGGCAGAAAGGGACCTGGGACAGTGGTTGACAGCCAGCTGAACATGAGCCAGCAGTGTGCCCAGGTGGCCAAGAAGGCCAATGGCATCCTGGCCTGTATTAGAAATAGGGTGGCCAGCAAGAGCAGGGAAGTCATTGTGCCCCTGTACTCAGCTCTGGTTAGGCCACACTGTGAGTCCTGTGTCCAGTTCTGGGCCCCTCAATTTAAGAAGGATATTGAGATACTTGAATGTGTCCAGAGAAGGGCAATGAGGCTGGTGAGAGGCCTCAGGCACAAGCCATATGAGGAGAGGCTGAGGGAGCTGGAGTTTTTTAGCCTGGAGAAGAGGAGGCTCAGGGGAGACCTTACTGCTCTGTACAACTACCTGAAAGGAGATTGCAGCTAGGTGGGGGTTGGTCTCTTCTCCCAGGCAACCAGCACCAGAACAAGAGGACACAGTCTTAAACTGCGCCAGGGGAAGTTTAGGCTAGACGTTAGGAAGAAGTTCTTTATAGAAAGAGTTATTTCCCATTGGAATGGGCTGCCCAGGGAGGTGGTGGAGTCACCACCACTGGAGGTGTTTAGGAAGAGACTGGATGAGGCACTTAGTGCCATGGTTTAGTTGATTAGACAGTGTTGGATGTTAAATTTGACTCGATGATCTCAAAGGTCTCTTCCAACCTGGTTGATTGAATTCTATTCTATTTTATAGATACTTCAAGCTGCCTGATAAGAAAGAGCATATTTGCTTTGTGTTTTTCACAAAAAATAAAGGATATGATCCACTGAAATAGACCTGTAAACTGGGCAGGGCAAGATTTTAGAGAAGACTTTGAAGGAAACAATAAAGCAGAAGAAAAAGAGGAATAAGATGATAGAGAAAATATGCAATAGTAAGCTCAGATTGCTTTTCATATAGTAACTGCATTTTCCTTACAAAAGAAGGTATGACTTATGTCGTTTACTGCTACTAGTGAAGTTTTGGTACTTCTTTACACTACTCAGTCTTATTACTAGATATGAATTACTTGTATCTTTGAAGTACCTTGCCTAGTAATAAGACTAATGGAAATTGTTGATGTATTGTTTCAAGTAATTATTTTAATAATAAATGGAGCACATTGAAATAGCTTTGTATTAGTATCTTGTATCATCCAATATTTAAAAATTAATATTATTCCTGACAATTTCTAATTAAGATAATTTTATTGCACATCTGAAAATTAACTTACTAAAATAAAAGTTAAAAATGAAAATTAAAGGCTGTAACAATATGCAGTTACTGCAGTGTCCCATAGCATCAAAGATGTTAATAATACACGATTGATCTTTGTGTGACTTTCCTTCTTCTTGCCCACACAAAACAAAAAGATGACCAACATGCTTCATGTCATGTTTAATTAGGAAAAAATGAGGGCATTCTCCCAAGTATTTTTCCTGATTTTAGTATTTTCAGTTCACTCAGAACTGATATGAATCACTTAAAGTTCCAGCTTTTTCTTTTTCCCATTTCAGTCTATATTTGTTGTTATACTAATCCTATTTCTGTTGTGGTTTCTCTGGAAATAGTGGTACAAAGAAAATTGTCATCCTATGCACATGTTGTAAGTTGTATTGTTGAAACTAAAAGGAAAGTGTTACAGTGGGTATAATGGGCTGGGTATCAAAGCCATTGTAAGTTTTTCTTATAAGTTTCAAATAAAAGCTCTGTTTCGAAGTAAGCCTTAGCTATAGGAACACATGCTTGCTAATCAGTAAAAAACCTAAATTACAAAGAAAAATGTCAAACAGCTCTGCTTAGCACTTAGGATAAACATTGCAGTGGTTCATAGGGCTTCTATCTCCTGCCTTGCCTGAATTATCTTCACTGTTTTATTGACCTCCATTTAAACTATGTAACCATTAAGAAAAAGGGATATTAAAATACTGCTGTATTGCAAATTGTGTTTTAGCCATGATGTTAAAAAAGATGAAAAATAGAACCCCTCTTTTTATGCATGGAGAAATTCCCATCTTTCTTATGGCATGAGAGTTTGCTTCAGAGAATCATGGCATGGTTGAAATTTGAAGGGACCTGTTGAAGTCTTGTCCAAATTCCCTGCTCAGAAGAGAGTGAAGTAAGAAAATTCGTATTTGTTTTTAATATGTGCCATCAAATATTGATACAGAAAATTTTATTTTGCTTTTCAAAGATATTTAAGACACAGAAGATCTTGATTTGGAATAAGTTTAGAGTATATTTTTTTAGTGATAGGTGTCCTTCTTTAATTGCTATTTTATTTCCTTCTCTGACAGCTCATTGTGCTGATAAATGTGTCCATGGTCGTTGCATTGCTCCAAACACCTGTCAGTGTGAGCCTGGCTGGGGAGGACCCAACTGCTCCAGTGGTGAGTTTTCACCTGCTTCTGCCTGTCTTGTGCTATTTCCACAATCCTATTGTCTATTTTGGGCAAATTATCATTGATCCTATGCTTGGGCTTCTGCTTTCTGGTCAGGAGGTTGCTCTGAATTACCAGATTACTCCGTATGGCTTGTTTTTTCTTCATTTACTTGCAGAAAAAGTACCACGTAGCAGCACTAAATGTCATGAGCTATTTTGTGCTCATAAATATGCAGATAATACAGGACCTAGTAGTTGGATCAAAGTAGATAAAAATATTTTTTACTATAAAAAAAAATCTCTGATTTAAAATTTACCTAATGTGTAAAGAATGATAGTACCATGTCACACTTAAAAGATAGGAGTAAACCCTTTCTCACAACCCTATCCTTTTTCACCCTGTCGCTAACTTGTCCTTTTTCCCCCTCACTGTGTTGCTCTCTTGTATTATTAGTTGCTCTCTGTCTGCTCAGTTTATTTCCATTTCACTTTCACTTACTTGCATCTTTAAGGTTTTTCTGCTTCTCCTTTGCCGTGAGAGTTCATGCAGGACATGAAGGGAGCGAGAGAGTATAGAGAACACATGCATCAGGACACAGAGGCGGGTTGGCCCCTCTTCTTCTTGGCATGTGGGTGTAGTCACACACAATGTTGAAAGCAGGTGGTCACACAATAAAGACCTGATGAATATTAAGGCCATCACACACCTGATGCAAAAACATACCAAAATGCAAATCCACGAACTGAAGTAATAAGATACTATCTGTTTATGTTTTAAAGCCACTTCTGTTTTCTAGCATCTTTGAGTGTAAAGCCATGCATTTCAGTGTACAGTAAGGCAATAAGGTTTGGACAGAAGGAAGAAACCCCTCAGTGGCAGGGCTGGCATGTTTGTGGACTGTCCCTTCCTCTGTCAAAGTAATCTTTTGTGTAGACCGTGAATTGTTGTTTTTTATTCTCTTGCCTGAAATGCAGTTTATCAGTAATTATAGATTTTTTTCCCTTCATTGTAATTTGTATTTTACTGCATCATTCTATTACTTTATGTAAGGTCTTTGGAAATGCAATTTTTAGGCTAACATTACAACCATAAACTTTGTTTCATCTGCTTCTTCCTCTGCTGGTTGTATTCGATTACTTGTGACAGCAGCCTTAATAGCAAAAATACTTTCTGGTCTGTGTCCACAATAAGCCAAAGCTGCACCTTTCAACAGGGTGATCTCTGGAGATACTGGTGATCATCTGAAGGCTTCTGTGTGATGTTACAGCTAACCGTAAATGCCCGAATCTGTTTCGGATTACTAGAATAGTCCTAGGAGAAGGGAAGTAGGCTGAGGAAGAAGATATTCCTGTGCATGTGCTACTGGGACGTTTGTTTTGGAGTTTATCCCATTCCATACAGAAAAGAAAGCTCTTGCTTTCACCAGACTCTCCTGAGTTTGAATGATGCTGTTGCTAGCTGTGTGTGGTTTCCTTATTTGTGTGTTTGAGAGCTACAGCACAGATCAAATTGAACTGAAAAGGAGTGGATAGTGTTGAAAAGACAGTGATAGGGTTTTGGCTATCTGACACAGTTTTATTGTTGCCTGCCTTATGTAGGAAATTTTAATATTTTGCCTTTAACTGTATTTTCTGTGTGATCACAACTCTATTAGTTTTAGTAATGGAAAAGCTACAACAAGATAAAATAAATAGATGCTATTCTATTTAATAGTGATTGTATTGGTATGGCAAGTTATTCAAGAAAAAAAACATGCAAATTGCCATATTGTGATAATGTCCATCATATAAACAGTGTACTATGTAACCATTTAACTGAATGATGGAGAATGAACAGTGATTACAAGGCAGGCCAGTACTTGTGTAAGGCAGACACTCTGTGATTTAATGGTTACTGATGACCAAATAAAATGCTGTGTGTCAAAGGGAGACAAAACATATGAGGTATTAGGCAAACTTCTAGATTTAGTAGTATGTTCATTTTAATGGACACAAAGATGTTTGAAGCTACTATTTTACCCTTAAAGCAGTAAACTTTTCATAAAACTTCAGAATTAAACTTCTTCTTCCAAACTACTATCCTTTCTCTATTACAATTGATTGGTCTCCTTAAAAAGGAATCCCATCTGTAAGTATCTGAGAACAGTTAGTCCTATTGCAGCATCTGTCTATCTGCCAATCCCCAGCTTGATTTTATCTGTTGTTTCTCAGTTGTGTTTAACCAGCGGATTTAAAATACATTTGAAAACCATATGCCATGGATTCTATGTGACAGTGGCTTTCTGGGTGGTAATTGCACACAAGTGCTTCCTGTAATGTTCTTTCCAGAAATGACAGAGAGATTACGTGGGCTTAATTCATGCTTTGTGCAGTAAAAGCTGAATCAGCAAGCTTCCTCCCTTGTCTTTTCATACTACTGTGTTCTGCAGCCCAGTAACCTTTCTAGAGATTAAACTTTTGGGGGGATTCCTATTTCCTTTCATAGGAACCAGTAACTCCTTTTTGTGGCAAGTCTTACCCAATTCCTAATAGCATTGATCAGTGGCTGCTTTTAGTTTAGGGAGATGAGGGATAAAGATTTGACTAGACTGTCCTCTTTCCATACTTAATTCTAGCCCAACCCATAACTCTCCTTTCCATCACATCCTCTGTCTTTCTGAAAACCTTACATCCTGCCTGAGAAGAAAATAGGACTGGCTGTATTCTGTGAGTAAAACCTGAGTGGTGGTTTCAGAATTTGCTAATCAACAGTATTTCCTTAGGGAACATTTCCTATGTGGGATGTGTTTCTTCGTCAGGCCTTTTTAGTTAAAGAGGCATACTGTATTAGGTAGTGTTTGCTTGCAGTGACTCTCAGTAGGAGGTGGTGAAGGAGATGATGATAATGCACATATATCTGACAAGAAATCATACTTGAATTGAGGTACCAGTCCTTTGCAGCACAGTTCCATTCTAGTGGAAGACATGACAGCTATGCCAAATGAGTTATTGTGATAAAGATTTATTGACCAAACACAGTAGTCAGGTCAATGACAAATGAGTGGACAGAAGATATGTTGGACCTGTCCCTTGGAGCAAGTCAATCAGCAAAACCACTGTGCTATCAGAATGCCTTTCAGGATGCATTTATGAGTTTTAGGAGACAATTGGTTCTGGGCTAGGAATATGGACAAAAGTCTGAAGAAATAGAAGGCAGTGGTAAAGAGAGGTATTTTTTTAGATTTAAAATGGAAATAAGTAGATTTTATTGAAAAAATGGGACGAACAATGCAACCTTTTCCTCCCAAACTGGATTATTGTTTATATTTTCTAATTTGCATGTAGCAGATTACATTGTTACATAAGTGTGCTTTTGACTACAGGTTGTGTGTGTAAAAATTGCTACACATAGTCATAGCTGGCTCTGTAGATGTGTACAGATGATCAAATATTTTTTCTTCCCATTTCCTGCTCACTGTTTTGCAACACCATTTGCTGTAGTACTGAGTAGTTGTACCTGATTGTCAGTTTAAAATGTATTTGCAAGACAGATCCACATGCAGCCTGACATGGAGCCCCACTGAACAACCAGGACATTCACTTTGTTTTTCTCCACATGCCTAGTAGTCCACAAATAATTCATTGAAAATCAATAGGACACTTTCTGAATAAGCTGGAGCACAGGCAAAAGGCCAAAATCAATATTACACTGACTTGTCCGCAAAGGATATAACTTTTGTGATCCCCCTAGCTGGCCCGAATACTTAAGCAACAAAGGGGAATGACACATTTTAGGTTATGACAAGTGTGTTAGGGTTGTTTGTGGAAAGACAAATACACATTTTCTTTTTTATATTTTATTTTATTTATCTGAGATGTATTTGAATTGCTGGATTTTAATTAGCAATTCTCTCCAGTTTCATTGGCACTGTAGTCAGAGGGCATGGAGATAGAACAAGTGGCACTGAGGCGTAATTTGGCTCCAGGGTTTTATGAAGCATGAGAAGAGAACAGGCTTTTTCCTTAGTACATGAGACAAGCACTTAAAGTTGGCATCTCAGAAAAACATGTTCATGGCTTGGAATACAGTTGTTAAGGAGACTTTTAAGGTGCAGTAGCTCTGCTACTGGCAGATTTCCTTTGCTTTCATGGGTGCTTGTAAGTTCACAAATTCCATGAAAATCTCACTGTTTTCTTCATGGGACTTGGCAGATGCAGAATATGGCAGAAACTGGATTCCTTGGCATAGTTTGTGTGAGACACTCATGTGAGTTACAAGTACTGCCAGTTTCTCAGTGAAGCTTATAATTTCTGTTAACCCTGCAGAGGTGGGTGTGTGACTGTTTTCCACATACACATTTGCACCCCAAGTGAAACTGCCTGCTTGATGTGGGCACTAGGCAAGGTGCCTGGGATCATCTTGTACAATCTGATGACACAGACTGCAAATCTTGAATTGAGCTTCTTTGACTGAGACATTGCTTTCCTTTTTGTTCGTTGAAAGTGGTTTAGATAACTGAGCTTGCAAGATACTCTTAGAGAGCTAGCTTATCCTTAAATTTTCCAAGCCATTCTACAGCCTGTAGAAATAGGTTCTGGTTTTAACCACATACTTTCAGAAGAAAAGTTTGATCACAGATGTGAGAAACTGTTGAACATGCAAGTGAAACTGCAGAGTTTTGTGATAGAGAGCTATTTGATTTTATGGAAAATCACAGAATCAACAAGGTTGGAAAAGACCTCAGAGTTCATCAAGTCCAACCTATCACCCAACACCTCATGACTTCCATGGCTTCAAATGGCACATCCAATCCTTTTTTGAACACCGCCAGGACCAGTGGCTTCACCACCTCCCTGGGCACCCCGTTCCAATGGCAAATAACTCTTTCTGTGAAGAACTCTCTCCTCACCTTGAGCCTAAACTTCCCCTGGTGCACCTTGGTCCTCTTGATTTGATGCTGGTTGCCTGGGAGAAGAGACCAACCCCCACCTGGCTACAGTCTCCTTTCAGGTAGTTGTACAGAGCAATAAGATCTCCCCTGAGCCTCCTCTTCTCCACGCTAAACAACTCCGGCTCCCTCAGCCTTTCCTCACAGGGCTTGTGCTCGAGGCCTCTCACCAGCCTCATTGCCCTTCTCTGGACACATTCAAGTATCTCAATATCCTTCTTAAATTGAGGGGCCCAGAACTGGACACAGGACTCACAGTGTGGCCTAACCAGAGCTGAGTACAGGGGCACAATGACTTCCTTGCTCCTGCTGGCCACACTATTTCTAATGCAGGCCAGGATGCCATTGGCCTTCTTGGCCACCTGGGCACACTGCTGGCTCATGTTCAGCTGGCTGTCAACCACTGTCCCAGGTCCCTTTCTGCCTGGCCTCTCTCCACCCACTCTGACCCCAGCCTGTAGCACTGCATGGGGTTGTTATGGCCAATGTGTAGCACCTGGTACTTGGACTTGTTGCATGCCATCATGTTGGACTCTGCCCATCTGTCCAACCTGCCAAGGTCCCTCTGCAGAGCTCTCCTACCCTCTAAAAGACCAACACCTGACCCCAGCTTGGTGTCATCTGCAAACTTACTGATGATGGACTCAATGCCCTCATCCAGATCATCGATAAAGATGTTAAAGAGGATGGGGCCCAGCACTGATCCTTGGGGCACACCACTAGTGACTGTCTGCCAGCTGGATGTGGCACCATTCACCACCACTCTGGCAGCTCAGCCCTCCAGCCAGTTCCTAACCCAGCACAGAGTGATCCTGTCCAAGCCACGAGCTGACAGCTTGGCCAGGAGTTTGCTGTGGGGGATGATGTCAGTGGCCTTGCTGAAGTCGAGGTAGACTACATCCACAGCCTTCCCCATATCTACCAGATGGGTCGCCTGATCATAGAAGGAGATGAGGTTGGTCAGGCAGGACCTGCCCTTCCTAAATCCATGTTGGATGGGCCTGATCCCTTGGCCATCCTTCAGGTGCTGTGTGATTGCCCCCATGATGATCTGCTCCATCATTTTTCCTGGCACTGAGGTCAGGCTGACAGGCCTGTAGTTTGCAGGTTTCTCCATCTGTCCCTTCTTGTGGATGGGGATCACATTTGCCAGTTTCCAGTCATCTGGGACCTCTCCAGTGAGCCAGGACTGGTGGTAAATGATGGAGAGTGACTTGGCCAGCTCATCTGCCAGCTCTCTCAGTACCTTAGGAGGTCCCATGGACTTGTTGGTATCAAGTGGATCAGTAAGTCACTAACTACTTCCTCATGGATTTCAGGGGACTTAAACTGCTCACTGACCCCATCTACCAGTTTAGGAGTCCAGTAATTCTGAAGTCCTCCTGCCTCCCCCCCTTTCCAAAGGTGATACACCCTCTTTTTTTCCTTTTATTTTGTTCAAGAGCTGCTTGCTCATCCAGGCCAGTCGCCTTCCTCACTGTCTCATCTTTTGGCACGTGGGCACAGCCTGTTCCTGTGCCTTCAAGAGCTCCTGTTTGAAGGAGGTCCAGCTGTCCTGGACCCCTTTGTTCTTAAGGGCTGCTGCCCAGGGTACTTTCCGAATGAGTTGCTTAAACAAGTTGAAGTTTGCCCCCCAGAAGTCCAAAGTGAGGGTTCTGTTATTGCTCCTCCTTATTTCCCTGCACACTGAAATCTCCAGTATCTCATGGATACTGCACCCTAGACAGCCTCCTACCATCACATCTCCCACCAGCCCTTCTCTATTTGAGAACAGCAGGTCAAGCAGGGCATGACCCCTCGTAGGCTCACTTAACAGCTGCATCAAGAAGCTGTCCTCCATACACTCTATGAACCGACTGCCTCTTCTCTGTTAAGTTCCCAGCAGATGTCTGGCAGGTTAAAATCACCCACAAGTACAAGGTCCTATGATCTTGAGACAGCCTCCCATTGCTTATAGAATATTTCATCAACCTCTTCATCCTGGTAGCGTGGTCTATAACAGACTCCAACCAGGATGTCAGTTTTGTTAGCTCTTCCTCTGATTTTAACCCACAGGCACTCAATCCTTTAATTCTCAACCTGAAGTTCTGTGGCATCAAGAGATTTCCTAATATACAGAGCCACCCCTCCTCCTCTTCTCCCTCGCCTGTCTCTCCTAAAGAGCTTGTGACCACCCAGTGCAGTACTCCAATTGTGTGAATCGTCCCACCATGTTTCTGTAATGGCAACTACATCATGGTTTTCCTGGTGAACCAAGACTTCCAGTTCCTCTTGTTTGCTACCCATACTACATGCATTGGTGTACATGGACTTCAGCTGGGCTGCTGATTTCTCATCTAACTCTGGTTTATGTCCCTCTCTCTCCTCTCCAGAGAGACTGGTTTCCTCACCCACCCCCTTAAGACCTAGTTTAAAGCCCTCCCAATGAGCCCTGCCAACTCTATTGCCAGAGCCTTTTTGCCCTTTCTAGCTAGATTCACCCCATCTGCTGAGAAATAGCTTGTTCAAGAACTGCCCTACACCCTGGCTCCCAAACAGCCAAATGTGCAAATGTGTCCTGTTAGAAAAGTGACAGCAGGTCATAAATAGTCTTCAATTTAACCTTCTCTTACTACATGTGTCTTCCCTGTGCCCTTCACTACTCTTAATTTGTCTGTAATTACTGCTTCAGAAAATTCCCTGATTTCTCTGTTTTGGCAGCTGAAGTTTTTATTTTCTCCTCTAACAATTCTGAAATATTTGAGTTCAGAAATCAACCCACCAGCAAGTTAAATCAGGGGCAAACATAGAAAATAAGTACTAATGGTGTGTGTCATCACCTTCATTGCTGACAGAGTCACTACAGTGACAATGTGGTGGATAGTGTCAACACTCTCAGGGTTACATAGTTGTGCTTATACAGAGTTCAGTACAATGATATATTTGAGATTATGTTATTCCTAATTTTAGTATAATTTCTGTCCTATAACATTTTGAATTTGAAGTTCTAGGGAAATGAATAAATTTGGTGGACATGCTTCAGTGTTTGGGTGAATTACAGTTCCAATATTCAAGCAAAAGCAGAAATAAAAATATATTTTCTACAAAACAATTATTAAATCTACTTGTATTGAGTTTTACTGAAGGAAGGTATTGCAGTAAATGGTGATAGTTTTACCGATTTGTAAACATCTTCTGGATCAGGGATATTTGCCATTTCCGCTTTTCACAATTTAATAAACTCAGTATATTTGTGATACCTAATTTGGTTTCTTGAATAGTATCTGTGTAATTTATTTTTTTCTAGTAACTGTGCAAAAGTGTTTTCAGCATTGGTTAATTTCAATCTGCCTTATATATTGGCATACTTATGTATTGCCAGTGGCTCACTTAGAAGGTTTTCCAGGATGTGTTGCTAATTTAAAATTTAAGATGAATTCCAAGTCATTGCAAGAAAGGAAAAAGGCAAATTCGTGGTCCGACAAGGAGCTCTTTGCAAAATCAGGGCCATGGACAACAGTCCGTTTTATACAGTACAAACAGATTCCTATAATAGTGATTAATTTAAACAGATTTTATCTCAGTAGCGGGATGAAATGAATACCAAAAACCATCTGTGTGTGTTTTCCTTAGCAGTTATCCAACCCCGTGCTCTGATGTCCAAAGCACTTTGGAGAGTGTTCTAAAATTTATGGCATCTGAAAAGCACATAGTTCCATTCTATTGTAGGGTCTGAAAAACACATTTCCATTGTTCTTCCACTTCATAGATCAAAAGGCTTTTACAAAGTGAAAAAGAAAAATCCCTAAATTAAATTAAAGCTTAGCATTTTGAATAAAAATCTTTTCTTACACAGAAAACAAAAAATAAGAGTGAAAAATATGCCACAGGGTAAAAAGCTGACAGTATAACAAATGAAACCTGATAGAAACAAAAGACTCACAGACAATCCAGATTTAACAGAAAGTGCATTCTGTTAAAAACACACACTGCTATGCATTTCTGTGTCTGGGTTGTAGGTATAGTAAATCTTTACTAAAAGACACTGGTATTTTATAGTTATGAGGGATTCTCTAAAGGAAAAACATTTATTTTCTGACATGCATGTACAGGTATTTTCATAACGTCTGAAGTGACTGGGACAGAAATTTAAACAAAGATATGGAGAATAACCTTGTGTTTTTATTCAGTGAGACTGATGTTTTTATTTTGTTTTTCAGAATACTTGTCATTGTTTTCTGATCTTTATGACTCATATTTGAAATTTGTTTGCCATGTTCCATATTTACTGTATTGTAATCTGAGTTGACCTACAGGTAGATGTTGCGAGGGGTGGAATCTTGTTGAATTTTGAACATACTTGAGTGTTTATAGCTTTCAGAATCAGTGGGAATTTACTTCTATTTGGTTTTAATTCCATTTGGGAGAATTATTATTTTTCCTATCCTGCAGGAATATCCTAAGGGAAATGAATGTCATTAATTTAGAGCCACAGCAAATCGAATTGTAGTAGTAGAGAGTCGTTTCCAAAACACCCTCTAGACTTTCCAATGAGGATTATATGGGTTTAGATTAGTGAGAACATATTTTTGTCATGGTTTTCATTAGTGAACCAATGTATGTAATTCTGATCACAGTCAGAAATGAAGACAATTAATCACAGAATTATAGAATGGCTGCCAGCCTGGCCTTGAACACCCCAAGGGATGAGGCATCTACAACTTCCCTGGGCAACCTGTTCCAGAGTTTTACCACCCTTGTACTGAAGAACTTCTTCCTAAGATCCAGTTTAAACCTACTCTCCCTCACCTTAAAATTGTTGCCCCTTGTTCTATTGCTAGACATCCTTATGAAAAGTCCCTCTTCATCCTTCCTATAGGATCCCTTCAGGTATTGAACACTTGCTAGTAGCCTGTGTACTACCTAAGAGTAGCATCTGCATGGCTATGAATTTTCTTGTCCTTATCAGCCAAGAGTAATTCAGGTTCCATAAAGAGTTCTCTGAGTTTAAGACACTATTCCAGTTTTCTGACACAATTTTAATCTGGAGTGTGTTGTACACCATGTCCATGAAAGCCTTCATACTGTAATTGTGGCACTCTCTTTCAGCAAAACAGTAAGCACATTTTCAGATATGCAAAATCCAGACTATGTAACACCTCCGTTACAGTTAGATTTCCCTTCAGTTGACACTTGAAAGTTAGATAGGCATCTACTGCCCTTAAAGAAAAGGAAGGGCTTGTATTGATTGTATTTCCTTATGGAGGCCATCATAAAAAGTGTTGAGGAGAATGGGACTCCTTTTACCTATGAATTTATATGCTGCCTGCATAAGAAGTTAGTCTATTTTGTTTTGGAATTCTTACTGAGATTCATCAGATTCTACTTACTGCCAGTTAGATATCTAAAGTATTAATTCTGTGAATGTATATTTGTGTTAAGGCGAGCATATTTCTTGCTTTTGTAACAGAGGGAAGAGTCATTCTTCCAAATGCTAAACTCTGGACAGTCCTAGGGCAGTTTATGATAACAAGTTATCTGTGCACTGCTCTGCATAAATTGAAGTTTTATCAGTATTGTCCTGGTTTACATATGCTGACTATTGATGGTGGTTATTGCCTGATAATGCAAGTCACATGTGGGCCCTCCTAGAAATATTACCCTTTTCTTATTTATGTCCTCTTGCCCAAAAGACTAAAGCAGATTTTAAACAGAGTGTGTTACAATTCACATACTTTAAGTTGTAGATGATGGTAATTCTTGCTCCTTGGTGGACCTCATGGCTGCCTCTGCTGGGGATTCATGGATTCCTGTGTGTAAATACACAGGACAGAAAGATGCCTCAGTCCCAGTGAACCTGTTGTTGAAGGAAAAGAAGAGACAACATAAAGTTGGAAATATGTAGGAAATGAGAAAGGAAGCAAATGCTGATAAATGACCCTGGCAGACAGTGGTTTTGACACACTTGTCACATCACCTTTTTCTGAACTTCACAGGAAAGAGGAGTTAACCAGGTTAGGGATGTGGAGAAGGACATCATGACAGTTTTATGGCTTGAGATGTGGAGAGCTGTGCCAAATTGTAGAGGCAACATGACAGAAACAAGGAAGATAACAGTTTGAAAATGCAATAAAGAGGCTAATGTCATGGACAGTGTAAATGTGGGGGTGAATATTTAGGTACTGAATGAGAAATGGTAGATAGACGACAAAGGCTGTGAAAGTAAAGACAAGGCAATAGACTGAAAGTGAAAGGAGGGATGCAAAGGAAGACACAAAGATTTAGAGTAATCCTTGATGTGACAACCTAGAGAAGGGAGAAAGGTCAGTCCAAGACAATGTTGAATTTATGGGCAGCTTCAGTTTGTTTTACTTGCTGTTGCAAGGAAAATCAACTTTCACTTACTAAAGGCTATGGCTCCTTGAACCTCTCTGAAGAAATTATGTCGGAGTTTTGAGGAGACAGAGAGATAGGAATTTTGCATATTTGCTACGGTTTGCTTATTTTGAATTTGTACTTCACAATATTGCATTCCAAGTGAGGGAGTGTTTGCTCTGGTTTTGCTGTCTGTGGTAGGAAATTCTAGGTTCCGCTGTTTAAAAAGACCATAAAAATACATAAGCCTAATGGTGTGGTAAGTGCCTCCTCTGTTTTGACGACAGCAGTACATATTTCCAGGATCACACAGCGGTATGTGTGGCAGAAAGATGTGTAAACCAGAATAAAGTCTCCTTCTGTTGTCTTGGTGCTACATTTAAGACACACAAAAAGAGAAGAAAGATTTTAGAAAAAATCATTGCAGTAAAGATTGTCTGGCTTGAATCTAATTTTGTAAAGGAAACTGTAGCATACTTAAAAGATACTTTCAAGTCAGAAATTCTAAGGAGGCTTTGCTTCTGAAATGTTTGATTTGATTTGATAGCCTTATTCTCTTCTCATTATAGGCCATTCTTTAAAGAAGTGCAGAACTGTAGATGATCAAAGTGGATTTGTCAGGAATAAATTAGGACTCATTTGCACTTTTCTTTTTGTTGCCTTTTAATGAAATCAATGGAAAAAAAGAAAAAATCCTTCACAGGGATGTGACCACATTTAGTTAAAAATGTGGTCCTTTGTTTCTAAGGATTAATAAAGAAGTTATTAAATTCTTCAGATATGCTTCAGATTATTATAAAAATTTATACCTTGTGCAATAAAATATCAGGGCTCCCTCCATCCCAATTTGCAAATCACCAGCTACTTACAGAAAACATGTGCATAAACCCACATCTAGCCCAGCATAATAACAATATGCATTAAGATTATTATACTAGGAAATACAGAACATTGAATCCTCAAAGATGCTACAAAAGGCCCCCAAATGATAGCAATTTGCATCACAGATTTTAATTTCTTCCTGAAGGTGGTTTTTTCACTCCTGCATCTTTGAACTTCTCTATGTTTCCAAAGTAATTTTGTGGTACTCAGCTCTGCAAGCATTTCCTTATGATGATAGACTTATATTGTCTTAAGAGTTTCATACCGTGCTTTATCATTTTAAATGTGGGTTTATACAATGCTCAGAAGCTAACTGATGCTTTCATAGAGTAGCCTTTTGACAGTAAGGTTCTCTGTCTCGTGTTTGTAGCGTTGTGTGATGTGCACAACACACATGAAGCTGATATAGAAAGATTCTTCCAGATGAACAGAATGTATAAAATGACAACCAGGTGTTGCATTGATACCATGATGTTTGTTAAACATTTACTCTGTTTTTTCTTTTCCCTCTATGATGTAAGATGGAAGCAGAAAGGACCCTGTGAGTCTATGGAAGCTGACAGGGAGCAGTACAGTTAGCTGCTGCTTTTGTTAGAAAAAGCTGAGGGGGAATATAACATATGTGAGAAGAGGAAGGAGAACAGGTTTTGTAAGGAAGGAACTCTGTCTAAAACAGAGCAGGATTATGCCAGCTCTGTATGATTAGTACAGAAAGTTAACCCTGGTTTACTGATTAGGTTTTGCATTTCTGCAGGATTCAGACTGTTTCTAGGAGTAATTGAGGCTAAGATGCATCATTCTTGTGTCAAAACTGTTCTGAATGTGGGCCTCTTATCTCCATACTTTGCTTCCCTTTCACATATGCCCTGTGCTGAGACAGATGATTTACAGCTCCAAATCTGTTCAAGAAGCCAGTAGCTGACACTTTTGCGTGTATGCGTGTGGCATTTGAATATGGATGTGTGCCTGTGACCTTGGTGCAGTCAGGACAGTCAACAGCTATTCAGTTTAAACTCCAGTTGACAGTCTGTAACCTGATGAGAGTCATTAACTCAAAGACTATCCCGTTCCAACAGATTAGCAGCTGTGTTACTTCCAGCCTATCATTCTTAGTGTCTGAATACTAGGAAGGAGCAGAAATAGATTCATGTAGCAGTAGATAAATGTAACCTCCAATACTAAAAATGGCACAATTACCTTAGCCTATTTGCAGAAAGAAACAAAACATCAGAAAGCAGCAGCAAGCAGAAGCTAGGAAGCTAAAAACCCAAGCCAGGGAGTTACTCCCCCATCCCTCTTTGTCCTGCTGCCATCTCAGTGGAAAGAGCCAACACCCAAACCCCAGAACTGAAAAGCAGCAACCAGAACAGCAACCAGAACTTCAATCCCCATAATGCTTTACTCCAGCCAGCACATTCATTGCAATCTGGCATCATGTTATGAATAACAGCAGCAAATATTCAACTTAACCCATGGCAATCAGACATGCCAGGACAAAGTTTTGGTTTTGGTTTTGGTTTGGTTTTCAATGATTCCATGAGAAATGGCTGAAATTGGAATTACCTCTTTTGTCTGGGAGCAGGCAGAGGACTGCTACCTGAATCCAGACTAATGTGTTACAGAAAAAATAAAAGCGTAGGAATGTCTGCTCATTCATGACTGAACATGCAGCTATCTTGGACATCTCACCATCCATGCATATATTTATATACAAGCCAAAATAGCTAGTTTCCTGACAACAATTTGAGAACTGATTTGGCATGAGGCTTATATTTCTATTCCATGCAGACATGTTGAAAATAAATTTGTAGCAGTTCTGAATGAATATGAGTTATCATGGAGAAAAGCAACTTGTGAGATGATTATAGATGGCAATGCATTGTAGTAAACAGAACAAAACACACATATCCTCAAAGAGAGAGGCCATTAATAAAACAGACAGCTGCTCTGTCAGTTGGACAGTTCTGTCAGTTGGCTAGTATTGCTGGGTGTTTATAATACATAAAAAACTTAGTGTTTCTCTGTATTTTATTACATATAGGTGCTCACAATACCTCCATTATGAATGCATGTTCTAGTGACCTCTCCTGGGAAAAAATGATCTTAAGGAGTGGATTCTTCAAAAGACCCTAATCCCTTTTCATTTGTGTAGCCTGAGTGAACAGCTTTTATAGCTGAATAATTTCTACCCTGAGGAGAATTCTTGAATTACTTTGCATTAGTCTAGGAAAGTGTGCCTGTTCTCTGCATGGCTTTTTTTGCCCTGGGAGAAGACTGGGGAAACAATGGTTGTCAGTCTCCAATAGGAGAGCCTAGGCTTCCAGTCTCTGCAGTTAAGGCTTTCCCATTGTACTGCTGTTATCAGCAGAACATAAAAAATAAAAACAGATTGTTTGACCATAGAATTGGCACATTCCCATTGAACTCTAGGTGACCTTAAGCTTCTGTCTGTTTAAATATATACTGTGTTTCTCACTTAAGAAAAATTTCTTCCTTAATAATTCAAGTTTTTCTTTTGATGCTAAAATAACCTCTACATGGTTTTAGTTGGCTTCATTGGTGCAGACAAGAAAAGATGCAACGAGGCTGGTGAGAAGCCTCAAGCGCAAGCCCGATGAGGAGAGGCTGAGGGAGCTAGGATTGTTTAGCCTGGAGAAGAGGAGGCTCAGGGGAGACCTCATTGCCCTCTACAACTACCTGAAGGGAGGTTGTAGCCAGGAGGGGGTTGGTCTCTTTTCCCAGGCAACCAGCACCAGTACAAGAGGACACAGTCTCAAGCTGTGCCAGGGGAAGTTTAGGCTCGACGTGAGGAGGAAGTTCTTCACAGAGAGAGTTGTTAGCTGTTGGAATGTGCTGCCCACGGAGGTGGTTGAGTCACCATCCCTGGAGGTGTTCAAGAGGGGATTGGACATGGCACTTGGTGCCATAGTTTAGTAGTCATGAGGTGTTGGTTGACAGGTTGGACTTGATGATCTTTGAGGTCTCTTCCAACCTTATTGATTCTATGATTCTGTGATCATGAGGACACATTGAATAAACAAATTTGTAACATCCAGATGAAAATCAACCATATCATCATTAATCTCTAGTCTTTGGTGAAACAATTCCTGTGTTTTATTTTGCCCTAACAGTATATTGCATGATTGAAAACATAAGTATTTGCAATTAGGTAAATAAGTAGGAACACCTGGAGTCGGGGGCGGGGGGGAAGAAGTCATAATCTTATGTTGAGGAAGTTCTGCAACTTCCTTGTGGGACTCACACAGTTGTTCATGGATTTTAGACTACTTTTTTTACTTTTTATTTTTTCAAAGTTAGCAAGACTTCTCTGTTTAATGGAAATTCATTGCAACCATAAATGTGATTTGATGGTAGAGAGTCATAATGAACAGTTTTATCAAGATACTAGAACTTGCATTTACCTCACAGCTTCACATTTTAGCACATTTGCTTTTATGCTTAAGAAATTAGTTTGTGTGTGTAAATGGAGTAATGCCTACCTGCCAAGGTCCCTGAGGACAAAGAACTGTGGATGTACTGCATCACGTTTTCCATTTTATAACTTTCTTTTACAGTTGACTCATAGTCTCTTCAGTGCTGTAACATAAGCCATTATAAAATGGGTGCTAATTTTTCCTTCTACTCTTTCAGCATGTGACAGTGACCACTGGGGGCCTCACTGCAGCAGCCGCTGCCAGTGCAAAAATGGAGCCTTGTGCAATCCCATCACTGGAGCCTGCCACTGTGCATCAGGTTTCAAAGGCTGGCGCTGTGAGGAACGCTGTAATCAGGGGACGTATGGAAATGATTGCCATCAAAAATGCCAGTGTCAAAATGGAGCCACCTGTGACCATGTGACTGGAGAGTGCAGATGTCCTCCTGGATACACTGGTGCTTTGTAAGCAGTGGGTATATTATTTATGGGGGAAAGATAAAAGATTTAAGTAGTGCTAACAAGAGAAACCAAGTTCAGATTAACTTAGCACTGTGCCATTGCTCTGGCTGCTCTGTGATGCAGAGAAGCAGGGCTTGTAGCTGAGAAACAGCTGGGGAAAACATGTTTCAGTGCACATTCAGATGTGTTGCTGAGAGAAAGCCCTCTTGATCTGGACTGCTAAGTGAAAAACACAAGAGTAGTGGCAGGAGTTTCTTCCTGACTGTGATGAAAGCACTTTGTCTAAAAGTTTGGAAAATTACATTGAAACCTGGAGTTATTTATCTTTGTTTTTCTGGAATAGATCTTGGGCTTTGTCAGTAACAACGTATGAGCACCAACCAATGTAGAAAGAAAGTATCTTTAAGAAAAAATATTTCCCAGATTTTCAGATCCATTTTTTATAGATTTATTGTATGGATACTATAAAATATTCAGTATGCATCTGCTTGTGTTGTACTGCTTTCTGCTTCATACTGCTGTCTGGAGAAGTTATTGATAGAATTAAAAATAAAGAGGTGGCTGGAGGCTGAAATGTGTGCCAAAGTAACTATTGTCTCTCTTGTACACTGCCACCTCTCCAGCTGTGAGGACTTGTGTCCTCCTGGGAAGCATGGGCCGCAGTGTGAGGAGAGGTGCCCATGCCAGAATGGAGGCGTCTGTCACCACGTCACTGGAGTGTGTGCCTGCCCACCAGGATGGATGGTAAAAACACTTTCTGAGACTGACACAACTCCATAAAAGTTCCGCATTTGTAGATTTGGGGCAGCATCAGAAAATAGTAGCAAATGAGGATAGCAAATGCAGTCTGCCAGTAGCCAGGAGTAATGAGACGTGTATTTTAGCATAAGGAACTGGAATAAAATACTTGCAAAACCATCTGTTCCTGAAAATCCTCCAGCTCTGTGCTGCCTTTCTAACTGTATCAGATTCTGGTAAGCAGAAAAACATGAATCATACTGTGGCAAGGCAACATCCTTTAAACCCTATCTGGAAGTTTTCATTTGTATATATTTTAGCACTGGGTTTTGGCTCTGTTTTCATATGTATAGTATGCATGGCAAATGGGATATCAGAACTTATCTTCAGACTTCCTACACCTATTTCAGTGAGTAGGGAAAGAAGAAGCAACTACAGAGCCACAAGTAGCCTCCCCTACCAACAGGCTGCCATCTCTGAGTTAGCAAATAAATCAAAAGGCTGGAATGTGATCAAAGCCCATGTAATTACTTTAAATACATTCTTAGGGAAACTCCCCTCACTACACAGGTGTAATTAATTCTAAGAACATAAATAGCAGTGCAGAAATTCAGAACCTATTAAAGGGAAGCAGACATCCTACCTAAGCTTTTAAGATAAGCTGCTTTCAGTGAAATTACAAACAACTTTTCTTTTGTCAGTAAAGTGCAATTTATCATAAAGTAGTGTAATTGGGGTATTATAGCAATTACTAATTTCTACACCACCACTCACTGGAGGGCACTTCTAAATGTCTCTTATATACTCCTTGATAAATAAATTGAGAAGAGGTTGACATCAGTTAGTCTTAAATGTCTGTTTTCACTGTTGCTTAGAGATAGTGTTTTCAATTAGCTTTGGCTTCCAAAGTGTAAATTCTAGAAGATTATTTTTTCAGTGCTGAAAGATGTATCAGAGTTAAAACTGCAGAAGAGTCTGGCACTTTTAGGATCAGCACTAGACAAATGACATGAGATCTCCTTTATCTTTCTTCATTATTTCAAACCTTTATTCCTAGTCCATTCAAGCTGTAAGAGCAAATCTAATACTAAGATTTTATATTTTTTTTCCTGCACACAAGGGCATGGTCTGTGGTCAGCCTTGTCCGGAGGGTCGTTATGGGAAAAACTGTTCCCAGGAATGCCAATGCCACAATGGAGGGACCTGTGACTCAGCAACGGGCCAGTGCCATTGCAGCCCAGGCTACACAGGAGAAAGGTAAGAAAAACTTATTTTTGCAAGTCTGCTGAACTTGCAAGTGGTCTGTTACGACAGAGAAAATTAAGAATCTGTTGGAAAGCAGAATTTAAATATCTGTGATACCATTGAAAGAGTCTTATGAAATGTTTGCTGTGTCTTTTAACTGATCATGGATCACAACTTAAAAGTACCTGTGTGATTATGCTTCTGTGAGGAACTGCTTGGCTTAAGGATTTTCTGGCTGTGGCCCATGCTCTGGCAGTGTCCTGTGGGTCTCCACTTGAGTGCCTGGCAGAATGATGCAGTTTGGGGTATGGTGAAAGGGTGAGGATGGAAGCTTTTGGTTTTATGCAGATGTTTGGCAGTCATAGTAACAAGGGAGGCTCATCCCGTTCCTCTTCAAAATAATCAAACTGGAATTATCTTCTAAGTTTTTGTTCAAATGAACAAACAAAACTATTTACTTTCTGACTTCATTCTTAAAAATCATCTTTGGTAGACTGGAACTATAAGATAGCAAGACATCATTTTTGAAGGCAGAGGAAAATGCTGAAAGCAGTGTTTTCCTGATATATTTTAAATAGCACACAACTCATTTGCCTAAGTCAGCAGTAAGCTTAATCCCTGTGGTCAGTTTGGTAGATCTCTGCCAACATTAGCAGGTATTATAACCACATTCACTTCTATGTGAGCATTCACAGGACATGGGGAGAGCTGTGACAAAATTAAGGAGCAAAAACCCACGAAGAAGAGAGAAAATTAGTCCACAGCTGTTTGAATGTCAGTATTAAATTTATCTCTGTGAAGGAACAGTGCAGAAGGTGGTAGATGAATTTATAAAGACATAGACAAGCAGGGAAATCAAAGGAATATCCATAGAAGAGTCTAGACACTCCACTACATTGGTGTTACTAAAAGCAATTACATTTTTTTGTCTAGGAATTTAAATCTGACTTTAAACTGAAATGCTTTACAGCCTTTAGCTTTTTGATCACTTTTGAAAGTCTGAGCTCCCTCTTTTCCTGCCAAACAGGCAATATTTGCAATTCTTTTGTTTTTCAAGATACTCCAAGGGTCAGAAGCAGAAGTATAGAATTGATTCTTAATTTATGTCAGTGGACTGGCAAGGGAGGAAAGTGTTACAAAAAATGTGAGGGCATTACCTGAGGTAGCAGCAAAAGAGTCAGTTTTAGAAGTGCTGAAGTATTCTCTTCTTCTAAATGTAACTTCAATAGTATTTCTCTGAGATTTTGGTGTGGTGGTGACTTTTGGAACTCCATGGTAAGGCAAGAAAATGAGGACTCCTAGAACATCTGGCAGTTTCTAGGTGATCTGAATTAAGGAATTTACTTAAAACTTTATTTTATTGATACCTGCCCTCACCACAAAATGGAAGAGGGTCTTTGAGAAGCCAATAAGGACACACACACACAGACACACAAAAAAAAAAAAAAAAAAAAGGGCAAGGTTAAATTTTGTTTAACTTGGTTGGAATTCCTGATCACCATTTGCAGAAAATTAATTCTCAATTTTTGGAACTTTATTATAAAACATTTAAACAGGGTTATTAGCTCTACACTTATGCTATGTCTCTGAAGGAAGGGTGATTTTATTGATGACTTCAGTCATGGCAGAGTTATGAATGCCTTGAAACTTTTGGGTAACAATGTGATACTGCAGAAGCATGAATTGAACATGTGTTTTACCACAGTCAGCCAGAGGGCTCTGCTAAATTCTGTTAGATTTTACAATGCCTTTTATGATGTCTCTGAAATTCTCCTGTAATAAGTCACCAAACACACACACACAAATTTAAGAAGTCAGGTATATAAGACAATTGAAAAGAGACCACCAAGGATTTTTTTTTTCTTTTGTAAGACTAGGAAAATGATCAGATTATGATCTGATAAAACCATTAATAATTTACAGGTACCCAAGTTGCAGAAGATGTTATTTGCCTTATTCACCTGTTTGCTGAGCTTACAACATGCTGTAGGACTTTAGTGTCAGCATGTTCTGGCTTTAAGGCCTTGAGAGTTAGCTGTTTTGTCTTTTTTTCTCTATGTCAGTATAATTAGTATTTATAGGATGCTCATACTGAAAAATGTGGAGATTTTCTGTGACACATAAGCTATGAAATGTTACCATCTGAGGTATAAACCTGTTGAGACAGATGAAAATATTCTCCAGAAGTTTTAAAAGCATGATACTGAAAATTGTCTTCTAGTGGTCAGGCTGGACAGCTAAACAGAGTCTGATCTTTTTGGTTAAAAAAATACCTTTCATATATTAAACATTAAGGAAATTGAATGCCTAGCTAGAGTAGCTATTTCCTAAAAGCTCAGTGAATGAAAAAGGGAAAGTTTGATGAAGAAGTCTCTTTTTTAAGATACAATTTTCCTTAAAGACCAGCAGGAATCATTGGTACTCTCTCATATGTATTAAAGTCCAGTATTTTATAATATCTGAAAGCAAAAATTAGTAAAGTCAGATGAAAAAAAGGATTTTGGATTCCTGAAGATTTTTCCACGCCATCCTATGAATTTTTGGAAGAAAAAAAAATCAACAACAACAACAAAATAGATTTAGAATTAAATTATTAAAATAAATATATCCTGGAAACTTCATGTGTTTGGAAACACTATTAGAAAATATTCTCATCAGAGACTGCTGAGTGTGATTGCCAGGGAGTTTCCTGGCCTGAGCATCTGCAGGAGCATGACTATCTTATGCCTGTTCACATTATTGCTAGCCAGAGAATATACATCACTTAACAGTTACAGATGAATGGCTTTTGAAACAGAACACTTGAAAATTTATTCCTTCATTCTTCAGGTCTGATACAAGAGGGCTTGGTTTTGTTCTGACTTCTGAAGTGCAGTGGTCTGTGTGTGCACACTGCTTCTTTTCTATAGAGAGATGGGAGACCTTTTCCGCAGGACTTTGCAGACCTAATGTTTCTAAGCCTGTTTAGCCGAGCAGCAAGAAACCAGGCACTTCTAAACAGAAAGTTTTGTAAATTATTGCTCTACTTAATAGGTATTTTACAATAATATAAGAGATCCTTCATAAACCATAATTCCCTTAAATTTCCAAGTAAAACTAATTTATGTTAATTTGGTTTCTTTCTCACAGATGCCAAGATGAATGCCCAGTGGGGAGTTATGGACTGCAGTGTGCTGAGACCTGCAAGTGCATGAATGGTGGAAAATGTTACCACATCAGTGGTGCTTGTCTCTGTGAACCAGGATACACTGGAGAACACTGTGAAACAAGGCTTTGCCCTGAGGGAATTTATGGTCTCAAATGTGATAAAAAGTGTCCCTGCCACATGCCTAATACCTGGAGGTGAGCTTTATACTCTTGAACCTGTTTTCTTTATCTATACAGGACATAAACCTGAATATTACTGAAAATGAAGTATTTCCTGACACACCCCTCCTCCCCAGCCCCCAAGTATTTTCATGCAAACTGAAAGACTTGTGAGAGTACTTGATATTCTCTAACCGTATCAAGAAAGGAAATAACCCAAAAGAGTGTCTGAATTTTAGTGCATGAGACTATTATAAAACAAAGCCTTTCCAATTGTAAATCTGGATTTTAAAAATACTTTGTTGTTGGTGGTGGTCATTTTTTATTTTTATTTTCCTAGAAAGCAACTAAAATCTGAACCTTGGAAGTAGAATAAGTTTTCCAGCTGACTTACCTTTTACCACATCTCCTTATTCAGGCTGTCACGAGTCCTATATTTTTAGTTTTGTGTGGATTTTGCTGTGGTTCAGCATATTGTTATGGAAATTTGAAAACTAGCTATTTGGAGTCAGTTTTTCAGCTGTGAGGGAAGAATGTCAGATGTCAGTTTAGGCCAGCCAACGTATTTATAGAACAACTGTGGGCAGTTTCTCTTGTTACTAAACACAGTTCTTCTGGTGAAATATTTTGGTCATTGTGCATTCACTTACACATTCATTTACACTTAATAGTGTAGATAAGGTTTATGAGCATTATATAAATTTTTACTTTGAAAATAGCTGTGAAAGAAATTTATAGAAACTATTGACTGCTAGATAGAATACTGCTGTATGTTGTATATAAGATGACCTTTATTATAGATGAAATAAAAGCCTTTAGTCAGAATACAACGCTGATGTTACGGCACTAAGGGCACATGCATGGAAACAGCTATTCTGTTAGGCCTCTGTGAAAAATTGCTTTGTGGATTACCTGAGTTGTTCAACATACCTTTCACTGTCAAAACCTGTGACATCAAACCAAGTTCTTTTTCCTTTCCATTTGTGTGCTCTTACAGTTGTGTGCTCTTACAGTTGTGTGCTCATACTTCTTACCCCATTTACTTTAAATGTCTTTGGAAAAAATACAGTTTCTGACATAACACCAAGCATTTCATTGTTCAGGCAATGCATTGAAGAAGAAATGGTGGCATATGGTGACCGATCTAACCCTCAGATTATGCTGGTAGACAAAATACTATTGTATTATGAATTACAGTTAGCTACTTTCCTGAAAACATGTCTGCAGACTGTTGTAGCAGCATTCTCTGACAGGAACATGTTACACTGTATAGTATTTCTGATATTACAGGGATTACTTCTGATTCATGTTCAACACAGCTGTTTATTTTTCATTTCTGGAACAGCTTGTGGTCAAATCAGATCACAAATGTTCACATGTAAACAGCCACATATGGCTGATCTTTTTTCAAACAGTTTTCCTTTTTGTGTGACAAATCAAAAGGTGCTTCACAGCCCAGTAGGTGTGGGAGCATATTTGCAAGGCCATCAGCCGGTAGACAGTTTTGTAAGCACATCAGGGAATATCCTCATCCCTTACTTGCCTACCACAAGTACTATTTGGGCTGCTGATAGCCAAAGGATCTTCTTCACTCCAGTAACCCTTTTAGCATCAGTGTAACATCAAATAACCCCAGGGCACAAAAAAGGGGGCACAATTCCTTCTTCAAATACACTTTGTGCATGTGTAGGTCTAGGATTCTGTTTGACTTCTAGGAGCCTCGACATTCTGTAAGATACTTTCACCTTGTTATGACCACTAGTTTAACTATCCTTAAAGAGGAGCTGCTGGTATGCTTAGAGATTTAGCTTCTCACTGATGTTCATAGTATTCATATATATGGAAATGAAGTTTAGTTAAAAAATGTTAGCACAAAAATTATTGCTGTACAGTATGGGTACCTAAGTATGTGTGTAGACATTTTCTTAAAATACTTAAAGATACAAAAACATTATGATACATTGTGGTTAAAAAACGTGTACATATTGCTACTTTATAATTGAGAAAATGGCATCAAACCAGCTTTGGCAGTAATTAATAATTTGCATTTTGGGTAGGCTAAGGTACAGTGCTCTTGCTTCTGCCGTTGGTTGATGACAGGTTAAATATAGGTACACATGAGAGATTTTATTCTTTTCAAATGGTCCAGAGGACAGCAGCAGGTAACAACCCTCTTGTTCTAAGAGGTTTTTTTAACAAATAGCTCTTCTCTGATATGTATGAAAGGTGTGAGCTAAAGCATAAAACAGACACAGATACCTGTTCTCTGTGACTAGGTGCCACTATTAATTTTTCCCTTTTTACTTGAGAATTAAAAAAAACCAAAATCTGAGCAAGCACTAGGTAGCTGAGTCTAAGACTTCAGAGAGCATGTTTCCCCATGCCTGGTACCTGGCTTCCTTACGTGGAGTACCAAAGCGGTACTGAGCTGATAAAAGCAGACCTGTGTGCCCCTACCATTTCCATCCACAATTTGTCAGGCGCTCAAAACTTACAATTCTGAAGATCCAGTTTGCATGACTGGGTGATAAAGATCTTCATTTGCCTTCACCAACATTGTCACTTAGTTTTGTACAGGAATATTCTTCTAGCTTAAGCCACTTTTAGACTAGGTTTTGTTATGCCTTTACTCAAGTGACATGGGATGTTCATTCAGAAAGTCTAAAACGGGCAGATTGTAGCTGCTATTTTATCTAGAAGGTTTACAAAGGGTATTTGTTACACCTGTGTTACAGCATATGCCATCTGGCTCTTGTTACGTTCATCACCGTTTCACACCTGCAGGTAAGATCAGCTGGATTCACTCTGTATCACCAACTAATTTGGGATAGTTCAGGCTGGAATTAGGGTTTATTCATAACACAGGCTCTAATGAGTTTTTTTTTGTCTTGTGCTTTTCCTGAAATACATGTGTAGGGTCAAGCGGAATATTGTGGTGGGACAGATGCTTAGTTCATATAGTCTGGATGTGTTTTTAAAGTCAAGATTTGGGCATCCTGCAGTTTTGCATTTTTCTAATGGACCTGTATGTACACGTACAAGAGCTTTTCATGGAAACCGTATATGACATAGAGTGCTTCAGAATGTAGCTGGAAATTGTAATAGTGAAACATCCACATAAATCATACTAAAATAATTAAATTCATCTAAGCCCCTTTCAAATATGTAACACCAATGGACAAATAGCCTTTTTTTTGTTTTCTTTTTGTTTCTTATCTGTACAGAGTAGGGTTGTATTTCCTAAAAGCCTGAACAAAGGACCAGGAATAAAAGTGGATGTGCTGGCAATGTCTCTCAACATCTCTTTATTTGCCTATCTTAATATATATATGTCTTATTGCCATATTGCTAACTGCATGAGAATCCATCAAAAAGCTTCAGAGGTGCTCCAGCTTCATACATCTAATTACAAATACTAATTTTGGTGTCAATCAATATATGTGCAAGTATGCTTTAGTGTCACTCACTGGGGGCGGGGGGGCACAGAATATTAATGCCTTTACTTCATACCCTGTACTTGCTTATGCATGCTTTATTTCCTGAAAGAAAAAAACAAAGCACCAAACAAGCCAGCAAACAAAACAAAAAAACCCACAAAATCCCATAAACCCCAAACAACAGCAAACAACCCAAAACCACCACTGAGATTTATGTCTTTGAATGATGGTAATACTAATTTTGAATTACAAATATATTATAATTCATATCCAAATGAATCTTCGCTTGTGGAGTGAAAAAATTATTTCATATTCCCTGCTCTGTATTCATTCACTGATAAAAAAACATGGGAATTGGTGTGATTATGTGACAGACAGGTAGATGAAGGGAGAGTAGTGGGTGCTGTCTCCCTCAGCTTCAGCAAGGCTTTTGACACTGTCTCCCATAACATCCTCATGCATAAGCTTAGGAAGTGTGGGTTTGATAAGTGGATATTGAGGTGGATTGAGAACTGGCTAAACAATAGAGCTCAGCAGATTGTGATTAGCAGCGCAGGGGTTGTGGAGGGCTGTGGCTGGAGGTGTTCTGCAGGGGTCAGTACTGGGTCCAGTGTTGTTCAAAACACTACCTGGATGTTGTTCATCAACTACCTGGATGAAGTGACAGAGTGTATTCTCAGCAAGCTTGGTGATTATAGCAAACTGGGAGGAGTGGCTGACACACAAGAGGGCTGCACTGCCATTCAGTGAGACCTGGACAGGGTCACTGAGAACTGGACAGAGGTGAACCTCCTGAAGCTCAACAAGGGCAAGTGTAAATTCCTCCATCTGAGTAGGAATAACTTCATGCATCAGTACAGGTTTAGGAGTTGACCTTCTGGAAAGCAGCTCTGCAGAGAAGGACCTGGGAGTGCTGGTGGACAACACATTGACCATGAGCCACCAATGTGCCTTCAAGGCCAAGGTCGCCAGCAGATCTAGGGAGGTTCTCTTCCTGCTCTACTCTGCCCTGGTGAATTACCTTTGTAATTCATACTTTCCTTGATCAGCAATATGTGGTTGGTTGGTTGTATTCCACAATGGGAAACTCCAAGGACAGTTAAAGCTGATATTGCATGCTCCTATTATGTTGCAACTTTTTAGAAAGAATATTGTTGTTACTTGTAGCACCTAAAAGTGCAGTAAGTATTTTTTAAAACTTTCAAATGGTCAGAAAAATGCTCAAACACACTCCCACACAAGGGAGTCAGCAAATCTTGCAAAATCAGGCTCTTGTCATGGGTCATTTAATGCGTCTGGATGAAGGCACATTTTTCTTGAAGCATACTTAAAGGAACTTCAGTCAGTGACAGGCAAATATCTTTAAACAGTCTTCCCATTGTAAATATATTGGATTTTGGATATTAAAGCTTTCCTTTAGTGAGAATTAAGCAAGAGCTTTGTCTGCCAGAGTGCTACAGAGTACCCCATTGTGTCCACTTTTCCAGCACATATATCTTTGCACAGCTGATGATGTCCATTTGCTATGAGGCAACAGCTGTCTGACTGGCCCTTCAATGAAACTGCTGTTCCAGGTAGGGACAGCTGGTCTGCCACCAGGTATGGCCAGCATAGGGGAGGTACTCTCCAAGAGGCCGCTGCTCTGACGGTACATCTGATTTCCAGCCAATTAAAATGATTTAGTATCATTCCTGCAAAGTTGCCTGTTGTCCTCTTTTCAACCAACAATTCAGAGAAAAGCACGTGCTTGCTACTTGTTGGGTCCTGTGTTGTTTTATGTTGGATGCTGTGCTATTTTACCAAAGCATCTTATTTTCAGGCAGTATTCTTCTGAGTTTGGGCAGTGTTGTGAAAATGATTGTACTGTACTGCAAGCAGAAACCAAACAATACATTTTGGGGAATTCCATGGTTTCATCACCTTAACATTTGTAACTACAGACATCCATTTTATAGTAAAAACTGTGTTCAGCTGTTTCTTTTCAATAGAAAAACATTTATTTCCATGTCCTCCCAAAATGCCTATATGTTGTATGATGTTACATTTCTTAATTGGCATGCACTTACATGTTCATATACAGAACCCTTTGCGTTCTGGCTTGGGGAGTAAAATATCTCTACGCATAGCATGCAACTTATCTATAACAGCATTTCATTCTCTGAAAAAAAAAAAAAAAATATGTGTGTAACACTTAGGCTTGAATTATTTTTCCTTTCATCCCCTCCTGGCAGCTGTCACCCTATGTCTGGGGAATGCTCCTGCAAGCCCGGCTGGTCTGGGCTCTACTGCAACGAGACTTGCTCCCCGGGATTCTATGGCGAGTCATGTCAGCAGATCTGCAGCTGCCAAAATGGTGCTGACTGTGACAGTGTGACTGGAAAATGCACCTGTGCCCCAGGATTTAAGGTAAATAAGTCTCACTTTCACAGTGCCCTTTCAGCTCCACTGCCTTTAGTTATGTGCCAAATTCTTCAAGATGCCTGAATGTCCTTTCTCCTTTAAAGATAAAGATAATTAGGTACCATTGAGCATGTTATAAGACCCTGAAAAGGCCATTTGTAATTGTTTCTCCGTATACTGAAATTAAGCCATTTTAAGAAAGAAAAGTTAGTTACTCTTTAAGACAGTGATAAGAATGAGGGTGTGGTGTTGAGGTGTACACAAAGGGAGGAACGATAGGTTTCAGTCATTATCTCTGCAATAATTCCTCATGCTCTCTCCAGAGAAACTCTAGACAAAGGCTTTGTGTTTTATAAACGTTCAGAACAGATTAATCTGCACCTTTTACACGTAGTTGCTGTTACCTGTGTATAAGATCCTAATGTAACGTAGGAATCATCTTACAGGATGACTGTTCTTCTAGGAATAGTAACTGTGAAAAGTTCAGCTGAATTAATTCTTAAAAATATTTTACATATCTACATTATTTTCCATTAAACTGCTCTCTTACTGTGTTTTGGATTCATAAAGGGCTTTCTTATTACTCAATATACCATCCACTGATATAACCAAATGCTGCTAGCTGTGTGACCTGAGCTCTTACAGATGGTAATAGAAAATGAATGCTTACTATAGACTGAAAAAGTATGGAGGACTCCCTCTCCTTTAAATTCAGGATAACTTATTGGCAGCATAGGACAGTTGTGGGCTGTATATTTTCCTGCCTTTTGTAGCATCTGAGTTAGTCTATGTCATTTATTAATTGTATTGTCTGAACCTCCTCAAAGAACTTTTAGCCTCCAATTTTATATAATTCAGGGTGCTGCCTGTGGTACTCCTTGTCTTCCGGGGACGTATGGAGTAAACTGTTCATCTGTATGCAACTGCAAAAATGAAGCCATCTGTTCTCCAGTTGATGGTTCTTGTGCCTGCAAAGCAGGTAAGTGACTCCTTACATTTTCTTTTTCTGTAATCATAACACGAAGTTGCATTTTTGAAGGAAAGAAGAACGCAACAATAAAAAGCAGACCACCTTGAAGGCCGTATCACTAGATACTTTATGCTTCTGCTGCTCTGGGAGGTGAAACATAGAAAAACAACTGTTCAGAGAAGGGTGCACATAGATTTTGTTCATGTTTCCTCGATGCAGTTCTCAGTGGGCTGGATACTGGCTTAATTGTTGGTGTTTACCACTTGTCTCTTGTGATATTGCTATGGTCTGCTAAAAGAGCTGCTGCTAGGTATTTATTCAGTTATCAGCCTTCCTTGTGAAAATACATGGCCCTGCTTCTCCTCAGCCTGGGTGCCCTGTTTCTCCTCAGCCTGAGTGAGTACCACCCCTCACTGCCACCCTCACCCCTCTCAATAGCACAGACCCAGGCTTCTTCCTGACAGTTTAGCACTGATGTTGATAACTACTGGAATTTTTTTCTATCCAAGTACTCTTTTGCTTAATAGTTACCTGATCAAACCTTGCCTAGCACCCTTCCCCACATGTGCCTTTTACTGTTCCCTCTGTAAGTGAGAAAATTTCTGAATCCTCCAGTAGAAGTACAAAAGGACTCACACTTCTCAACCCCTTAGTGCAGGTCTCTCCACCCAACAGTAATCTTGATGGTTAGCATACCTCCATAAGGAATTGTGTGTGCCTCCCTACCTCCTCATCTCTCCATCTTACAGTAGCACATGTCATTGGCTGGACCCAAAGGTATCTCAGACATCCAGTGACCAGTGACCATGAGATAATTGAATTCTCATTATTTGGTCAAGCTAAGAGGGGTAGCAAGAAGACCTCCACTCTGGATTTCCGGAGGGTGGACTTCAGGCTACTCAAGGAACTAATTCAGAGGGTTCTTTGGGATAAAGCCCTTAAAAACAAAGGGGTCCAGGAGAGCTGGTCCTACTTCAAGGAAGAACTGTTGAAGGCTCAGGGACAGGCTGTGCCAATGTGCCGGAAGATGAGCCGCCGGGGCAGACGGCCAGCCTGGATGGTTAAAGAACTTTTAATGGAACTAAGGGAAAAAAAGAGGGTGTATCACCTTTGGAAGAGAGGGGAGGCAACACGTGAAAAATTTAAGGATGTTGCTAGGTCTTGCAGGAAGAAAATTAGGGAGGCAAAAGCGCATTTGGAGCTTAGCCTGGCCTCTGCTGTGAAGGACAACAAAAAGTCCTTCTATAAATACATTAATAGCAAGAGGAAGGGCAGAGACAACCTCCATTCCTTGGTGGACACGGAGGGGAACGTTGTGATACGGGATGAGGAAAAGGCAGAGATACTTAACACCTTCTTTGCCTCAATTTTTACTAGCAGGACAGAGTGTCTTCAAGACAGCTGGCCTGCAGAGCTGGCAGAAGGAGCCAGGGAGCAGCATAGTTTTCCACTGTTCCAAAATGGGGTAGTTGGTGATCTGCTCAGCCGCCTGGATCCCCACAAGTCCATGGGACCAGATGGAATCCATCCTAGGGTGCTGAGAGAGCTGGCAGAGGAGCTGGCCAAGGGCTGGTTAGATGAGCCAGGGAATTACAGGCCTGTCAGCCTGACCTCAGTGCCAGGCAAGATCATGGAACAGGTCATCCTGAGTGCATTAACACAGCACTTAGAGGATGGCCAAGGGATCAGGCTCAGCCAACATGGATTTAGGAAGGGCAGGTCCTGCCTGACCAACCTGATCTCCTTCTACGATCAGGTGACCCGCCTGGTGGATGTGGGGAGGCCTGTGGATGTAGTTTACCTGGACTTCAGCAAGGCCTTTGACACCGTCCCCCATAGCAAACTCCTGGCCAAGCTGTCAGCCCATGGCTTGGACAGCAGCACTCTGAGCTGGGTTAGGAACTGGCTGGATGGCCGAGCCCAGAGAGTGGTGGTGAATGGTGTCACATCCGGCTGGCGGCCAGTCAGTAGTGGAGTCCCCCAGGGATCAGTGCTGGGCCCCATCCTCTTTAACATCTTTATTGATGATCTGGATGAGGGCATTGAGTCTATCATCAGTAAATTTGCTGATGACACCAAGCTGGGAACAGGAGTTGATCTGCTAGAGGGTAGAGAGGCTTTGCAGAGAGACCTCGACAGGCTGGACAGATGGGCAGAGTCCAACGGCATGAGATTTAACTCATCCAAGTGCCGGGTTCTGCACATTGGCCACAACAACCCCAGGCAGTGCTACAGGCTGGGGTCAGAGTGGCTGGAGAGCAGCCAGGCAGAGAGGGACCTGGGGGTGCTGGTTGATGGTAGGATGAACATGAGCCTGCAGTGTGCCCAGGCAGCCAAGAGGGCCAATGGCATCCTGGCCTGCATTAAGAACAGTGTGGCCAGCAGGAGCAGGGAGGTCATTCTGCCCCTGTACACTGCACTGGTTAGGCCACACCTCGAGTCCTGTGTCCAGTTCTGGGCCCCTCAGTTTAGGAAGGATGTTGAGTTGCTGGAACGAGTCCAGAGAAGGGCAACGAAGTTGGTGAGGGGCTTGGAACACAAGCCCTATGAGGAGAGACTGAGGGAGCTGGGGCTGCTTAGCCTGGAGGGGAGGAGACTCAGGGGTGACCTTATTGCTCTCTACAACTACCTGAAGGGGGGTTGTAAACAGGCAGAGGTTGGTCTCTTCTCCCAGGCAGCCAGCAACAGAACAAGAGGACACAGTCTCAGGCTGCACCAGAGGAGGTTCAGGCTGGAGGTCAGGAGGAAGTTTTACACAGAGAGAGTGATTGCCCATTGGAATGGGCTGCCTGGGGAGGTGGTGGAGTCGCCATCACTGGAGGTGTTCAGGAGGAGACTTGACAGGGTGCTTGGTTGCATAGGTTAGTTGATTAGGTGGTGTTGGGTGATAGGTTGGACGTGATGATCTTGAAGGTCTCTTCCAACCTGGTTTATTCTATTCTATTCTATTCTATTCTATCCTCCAGTACTGGTTCTGCAGAGATCTTTTCCCTGTAGGCCCACATGGTGTTCCCGTTCTACCCAAAACAGGCTATGAAATTCCACTTAAAGATCTACTATGCAATACACCTCTTTTCCCAGCTGTGATGTTAGATTGCAGAGATGAGAGGGCCAGGCTGTCTGTTTGCTCCCAAGTGAATCCCATGCCCATCCTACAAAGTAGATCTGCCTGTTTAAAAAATACTTATCTATCAATAGAAAGAGTATTTTTGAGAGTAATGGAAAAATACTAGTTACCTAGACAAACACAGAAGAAATTTGTCAGTGACTTACACAATTAAATCAGTCATGTAGCAAATGTGGAGAGTTTCCAGAGATAGCGGATCTGGTTTAATTCCATTAAAGTAGCTAAATAGCTACTAAGTAGCTAGTTGTGAGGTTAAAACTCTTCCTTGAGCCATGCATAATTCTATCATCTTGTGCATCATGCAGTTTTAGTCTTACTATGATGAAAAAGAAATGCAAACAGTGAAATTAAACTGAATTAAATTAAGTGCAGGTATGTGCCATGTAATTGAAGGAAATTTGTAAATCCTGGAAAGACTCTTCAGAGAAAGCGCCTTAATTTTCTAACTAGTAAAGTATTTTTTCCTGAAATGACCTGTACATCCAACGTTGTCAATCCAGGGCACGAGGCAGCTTTATTTCAATACACATGTTTCGCATAGTCTATTGATTAGGCTCAGTGCAGTGTCATTTTCCCCTTCACTTACTGTAAACAAGGTACGAAATTAGAAACTTGGTTTGTGTCACTGCTGATGATATGTGACTGGATCACGCAATTTCTTGTATTGAATAGATGATTTTAAAATCTATTTACATTTCTGTCTACCTATCCAGTATGCTGTCTGCAAATCTTTTCTATCAGACACAGTCCGTAGAGAATGCTGCATTTTAGAACCATTTTCCATCACGTTATCCCTTCTTTCTTTTTAAGTACAGAAACCATAAAAGATCTTCTATATATTCTTGGAGAAATCCAACATATGGAGTACTTCTTTTCTGTTTTGTTTGGTTTTTTTTTTTGTTTGGGGTTTTTTTTTGTCTGTATTGAACACTTGTGGAAGGATTACAAAAGTAGCAGCTTAAGTGTAGGGATAGTATTCCACTTTTTTTGTTTTCAGGCTAGTTTAGTATAGTTTAGTGCTTCTCAGTGAAATTTCAAGGTCTCTCTGTTTTCATTTCAGATCTCACATCAATTGCTTTTGTATGTTGGCACCCATCTGCAAATGTATGCTGTGCACAGATGTTACAAGGTGCCCTTGAGCACCTTTGTTCAAATGTGGACAAGTACTCAGCTGAAAGTGCTGATGCCAGCCTGTAGTTAATGTTACCCCAGTATTGTGCATCTCTGAGAGATGACACATGGTAGGCAGAGGGAAACATGTCCTCAGAGAGCAGTGGGGGAAAAAGGAAAACCTGATTGATGTGTCACTTTAATTATTTCTTTTGGCAGGTTGGCATGGTGTAGATTGCTCAATAAATTGTCCCAGTGGTACCTGGGGACTTGGCTGTAACTTAACTTGCCAGTGCCTTAATGGAGGGGCTTGCAATGCTCTGGATGGAACCTGTACCTGTGCCCCAGGCTGGAGAGGAGAAAAATGTGAACTCCCTTGTCAGGTAGTTTACTAATTTAATTGAATTTTGCACTGTAGTATAATACTGAGCAGGTGGACACTTCTGTCATTCTTCTGACTTCACGGGTGTAAGTCCCTAAGGAGCACTGCACGTGGTATCTCATATACAACTCAGTTAAAGATCAGGCACAGGCACCAACACTTTTTCTAGAAGGACTCCACTGCACAGCATGCCAAAGAACACAAAAAGTGACTGCACAAAGTGAGGATGCACAGATGAACACTTTTTCTGCTCTCGCACTTTAATATTGGACATCACACTTTTCAGCTCCTTCAGAATTTGTTGAAAAACATACCCCCAGATTTTTCACTCTCTGTCATCATCAAATGCTATCCAAATTGCTTCTGTTAAGTAAAAAAGATTAGAGAAAAAATGTACCAAAAATACGTTCCACATCAAATGATGTTAAGTAAATTTGCTTATTTTGATGGTATAGTATGAATGGAGAACTTTTGTTCTTTCTCAATCTAACATGAGAAGGCCCTCTTACTATTGAGTCTCAGGACACATCTTGGCCTTTATATTGAGGCTTTGATTTCCACTGTCTCCAAGACTTTGAGAACTGCAAAATGGGAACTTATGGGGTTGACAAAGGCATGCTCCCTAGCCGTTGTGTTCCACCTTGTAATGCATAATTTGAGGAAGCAATAAAAGGACAGAATTTTGAAATTTTTAAGAATGGCAATATTAAAAAACATTTTCTTTTTATTCTATAACTATTTGGTTTCAATTACATTTCATGCACAAAGATCTAAATATTTTACAAAAAATGTGGGTTTTCTAGAGTCCATATTTTCCAGTGGTGGAATTCATTTTTCTGGGAAATTTTAAACAAACATAATTTTAAAAACAAACTTCTCTCTGTGCTTCATTTCCTCTCCAATGTCTCTTGTTCACTTATGCAATACTATCTGCATAGCTGGTTCTTGGTTTAATATAAATGTAAAGGAATCACCCAAACTGATCATAAACACTGTAAATTCCCATCCCATATCTCACATTCAAGTTTCTGTAAATTTGAAGTAGTCCTGCTGAGCAGTAACATGAGAGGAGTAGCTGAACTACAACGTAATACATTCTTTGAAAATAATTCTGTTATGCTCTCAGAGTACTCAGAAGTTATTTCTGAGGGTGTTTGGTTTTTTTTTTTTTTTGGTTTTTTTTTTTTGTTTTTTGTTTTTTTTGTTTTACAGTGAGGTATAGGATAAACTGATATAGTGAACAAACTGGCAAAAAAATTCTCAGATATTCTGGAGAGCTGACTACGGAGTGCCATCTGTGCAATTATGCAGTGTCTCCATCAATGCATCTGCACCAGAAGACTAATTTTTCTTTTGTTCTGAAGCAGCTTTGTTTTATCACTTAGTGTCTGACTCTGAAGGATGATCCAATCTCCCAAGCTCCATTAGTTCTTCTAAAACTGACTTATTAAGAAAGATAGATATTATTTCATGGCATTGCTTCACTGTTCCTGATTTAGCAAGATAATGCTTAAATGCAGTTCTGCATCATATAATTTAGTATACTGGTGCTTGTCTTACTCTCAGTCTCTGTGTCAAGTTAATGTTAATAAGCATTTACATACTTGAAATGCACATTCTGCCTCAAATTTCCAGAGCAGGAAATCAGACAGAAAAACAGTTCAAATGTGCCCACTGTTGTCTGAAAATCTTCTGTTGTTTAAGCAGAGAGTTTATTCAAATTAATGTATTGCAATTTCTTTCAATAACTTTAGAAAATTAATGTCACTGCCCATATTGTTACTCAGGATTTCACTGAAGTTTGGACTTCAGTTCAGATACACAGCAGACTAAAAATACCATATTTCAACAAGATATTTGAGGATTTCTTTTCTTTCCAAATCTAATTATATGCAAATATAATATATGTAAAAAAATATTGTTGAAATAAGCAAAGGATCCTTATACCCAAGTAATGAAAAATTTTCTTCTACTTTAAAGACTGGCAATTTAATAGCTAAGTCCTATGGAACTTGGTAGAAATGTAGGCATCAACATCAAAGAACAGCAGATGAATTTTCCTTTAGGTTTTATTCTGATTTTTTATTTTTTATTTGACTGAGATCAGTTTTTAGCCGTGAATTGAAATGACTGGATTTTAAATCTTACTAATTTTTCTCTTTTTTGCCTTTGTTGTGGGTAACTCCAGAAGCTTTACCTTTAATTATGCTTTTTTTTTTTTTTTTCATATACTTTTAGTTTGGTTTTGACACTTTTTCTATAAGATGGCTACTGTTGTACTTTGTTTTTTAAGGCAAAGAATATGACTGCAAAAATGCAGTTCGAAATATTTTGATTTCTTCAGTTTCTTACATGTTTCTTTTCTGGAATTACCCCAAAATGCATGTTTCCCCTTCTATGGGAGAAGCAGAAAAGGTGAATTTAAATGTTTAGATGTAGTTCCATGAAAATCAGCTGGCACATTCCATGAAAATTCTTCTGGCACAGCTGCATACATGTGTGTTCAACTGGTTACGTTATTCTCTTTAATCTCAAAAAATGTTGCCCAGCCAAGAAATAATTCTATGTCTCATAGCCAAAGGGCTTTTCTTTTTAACTTAGTGTATGCTATACTCAAGACACAAGGATTTATAATCAAAATAAAGTGATAAGAGTTTCCATTGTTTATGCAATAAACTTCACATTGAGGATGTATTTTATCTAAAACTTTACCTACTCTTTTTCAGAAAATATGGCTTTAGCTGGTATCTTTTTTGACCAGTATGTAGACAGCTCAGGGTCTGAGGCAGAAAGTCAGCTGAACTGCTTTCCCATCAAGGAACCCTCAGATCCTGTAGTAAGAAATCAGCTGGAAGGGAAATTGGAGTGGCAGAACAAAAAAAGCTTTCCCTGAATCCTCTGTAGCGTAGGTTATTGTGTTCTGTATCATTGTCTCCAGGTCCATGAGTCAGGGTTTTTCAAAAGGAGGTAATACAAATGATGATAAAAGGATGATACAGTGCTCCAAAAGCCAGATTTTTTTAATATTAAGAATGTAGATTGCAGATTCAGGAGAGATCTGTGGTTTGCTTTTCGAGGCAAGACTGACCAGAACTTGTTCTCCTCTAACTCCCAGTTGTCATCATGTTGGTTTTTGTTTTTTGTCTTTTTTTCTGTGTTGTCACAGGATGGCACATATGGTATGGATTGTGCTGAACGCTGCGATTGCAGCCATGCAGACGGCTGTCATCCCACCACGGGTTACTGTCGCTGTCTACCAGGATGGTCAGGTACAAAAGAGACTGTTATAAAGGACAATGCAAATTTCTGCTGTGGTGGGACTTAGTCTTGCTTTTCAGCTTTGTGGGTACAGGAGGAGTATATAGAATTGGAAGGAGCAAAGAGCCAGTTCTGAGGCTGCAGATGTGGAAACTTTGTCAAGCATGGGATCCACAGAAAACTGGGAATAGAAGGGGAAATCTTAAAACTTGGGCACCTTCACAATATCATTCCTTAGGAAAATGGTGAATAACTGTAAATATACAAGGTTGTGCTGGCAGCTTTCGTAGGTAAAGCATCACATTTAGAAACTCAGAAAGCTTGGCTCAGGCAGCCAAAAAGAGAATAAATCGTGCAGAAGATGTGCTGCCATTTGAGTTTCTCCAGCTTTTTATTTCTCTGCATGTATTTCTTTTTTTTTTTTTTTTCCCCAGCTTCTCCAATATTTTCATTGTGGCTTTAAGAACTATAGATATTTAATTATTCATCAAAATTTGTGTTTGACACTGTTGTTGCACTCTTTTTTTGTGGAAAGCAATATTTGAAAACATGCTGAAACTATGCAAAAAGGCATACTATCATGAAATACTCCTTTCATCTCTGGGAGGTGGTTTTAGTTTTCATATAACTCTAAACTCTTGCATCTTCAATAAGGACCAATTAACATGATGAGTTTGTCCTACTCTGAGTGTTCTGGACTTCGTGTCTCACTGTGATTCTGTAATGTTGCAAGGGTCAGATTTCATGTCACTCATCTGTATGGATTCCTTGTGTTTAATAATGAGAATTCAGCATGAAAAACACACCTTAAATGAACAGAGCATGTGTTTGCTGTGAAAAGAATGGGGAGGATTTGGTGATTTCAGATAAAACCTAGTATTCACTATTAATTCACTCATTTTAAAGTTAGTATTTGTCCTGATTGACTTGCAGGTTCATGATATAATTGTTTTCTTTTTTTCTTCTGGTGCTTCCAGGCATAGTAGATGGAGGTGAGAAGACAATCTGCAACAAGTCATTTATTTGACAATTTTAGCAGATCATTGTGCTCATAAATGTTTGCATGGAGTTTATGACATCCTCCAATATTTTTTACTGAGTTTTTTCCCCAAACTTTGAATTTTATATGCCTTTTTTTTTTTTCCTTGGTTTTTTTTTTCTTTTATCACCTAGTTCTATAGAGCACAGGCATTTTGGTCAAAATACATTGTACTTTGCGTCTGATGTCCAGATTGATTAGTTGTACTTAATTACATCTTACTTGGTGGATTTTTATTTTCTTTTCAGACAAATATGACTTTTACCATTAGGAAGTGGAATTTTGTAGGGGATGTGGGCAGGAAGAGCACTTGCTTTGCTTTGGAATACCAAACTAATTTATTATTTGTGCGATTTGTATATTTAGTTTATGCCAATTTCTTTGAGAAGTCCTGTCTCACTGTTCGGTATCTCCATTGTCACCCTTTTCAGGAGGGAGGCTTCCAGAGGCAGCACTCACCTGAGGCAGGAATTTCTTATTCTCTTCCCACAAACTGTAGTGTGACTTACCATCAGCCACTCAGATACCTCTGGGAAATGATTTCAGCAAGTCTGTAAAAATAATAAAAGTTGTTTGAGTGAATGATGAAAAAAAGAAACCAGTATTAGCATTATGCCATCTATTACCATTTTGTGAGACTGCTTTGTTTTTCTGTTTATTTTGTAAAGGGCCTACCTGTTCCTAATTTCAGGTAATTTCAGGTAATTGTGTGCTTAGACGTATGTTCTCAAACTTATATTTTGATCTGCACAAAATACTATTTTAGACATTAATAAAAGTATTAAGCAAAGAATACATACTTTAAAAACATGAACAGTTGCAGATATTGGGTAACAACGGTGTAGGCAGTTAGAACTGTTTGTAAATTCCAGATGCACTGCTCAATCTTGTGAGTTTTCTAAAACTCAGATAAATCATGAGATACCAAAAGTATGTTAATGAATGAAGCTGGGTTAAAACAGGTAGTTTTGAAAGGCCAAACTAAAATTCTATCAACTGTTAAGTACAGGTTACAAAAATTACTTAGCCAGTGTTTATAACTAACCTGGAATGTGACAAAGGCTTCAAGCATAACACGAACTTCGACTGTGCTTGAACTCAGATATTGAAAAGAAGACAATATTGTTGCTTTTAGTGAAATCTGGTTTTGTCTTCATATTTAGAAAGGAAAAATATTTCATTAGAAAGAGACTTCACACATGATTATAGGTAAAACTGAGTGTCTGTTCTGGATGATGTTGGCATAACATTGTGTGTAACAGACTAGTTTCAACATGCTGGTAGTGTCTAGACGCATGGTATGACAAACAGCATAGTTTGCTTTATACTCGGTGTCTGGAAAAGTCCACTCCTCACTTCACATGTCAGACCAATAATCTTGAGGAATCTGGTCTTTGTGTAGATACTTATATTTAGAATGGTTAAAAAAAGGAGAGAATACTTTAGAAACTGATTCTCAGATATCTGTATCGTAGAAATAGCATTGGATTGTAGAGATAAGAAGGGAGGTTGTATACATATTTGCATGCAGACTAGGTGGAGAAGCAGATGGAGAATTTGTGAAAATCCAGGAAGGTACTAAAATGCAACAAGATTTTTTTTCCTATTAGATTTGTTAAAGTAATCATCAGAGTTACTGATTTTTTTTTTAAGGCCTGTATTACCTACCAAAACAATAACAAAACAAACCAAAAAAGAGAACAAGAAATTGATCAGTGTAATGCTTATCTACTGCAGCTGAAAGACTTAGCTGTTTAAAAACAATTGGGAAAGTAGTGTTAAAAAATAAGTACTTTGGAGAAGCTTAAAAATGTGAACTTTAGAATAATTTTTCTTTATGAGCAGTAATAAACTGATGAATCCAAGGTGATTTTGCCTACATGTTTTGATACCACCAACATAATACAAAGTTTCTAAATAGGTATTTTAACTGTAATGCTTTTCTTGGCCCTGTCAACAGAGAGGTCATCTATACTTTTCTCAAGGAATTTAATCAGAGGGGATAGTTCACGCAAATCTGCAGAAATAAATGAAGGGTGGAATATTCTTCTCTTGCTGGATGGCACAGTTGTACTATAGCACTGAGAAACAGGAAACACGCTGCATAGGGAGGAGGATCTCAGTGGCCTGGTATACAGTGCATGCTCCCTCAGGTAGCGAGGCAGCACCAAGCTGCTGAAGTGGGTACAAGTGCTGCTGTTTTGTACCAAAATGCAGCCTAACTAACATGCTACCCTTTAGTCTCAAGATGCAACTGGGGCAGAGAATTGGGATCAATAATAAAATACTATATAGTTTAGGGCTTTTAAATAAAATTTTCTTTATCTTTGAACCTGTCAAGAATATTATCTTTTGCCTTTTAGGTCTTAGTTATGAATGAAACTCGAAGCTCAGTTATTGGCTCTGTATTGTCATGAGCTGTTGTGAAAGTCAAGAAATAATTAAAATGGGCTTTATTGGGTTCTGATTTTATTTTTTATTTTTTAACATTTATTTAGGTTCTTTTGCCTGGAAGGATACTTCTATTTTTCATCCTAAACAAAAGTGACTTCATTTGTAAGACTCCAGTTAGAAATCATCCCCTCTTTGCAATTTACACCAAGTGCTCACTATACAGCAGCTTAATTCTGCTTAGAAAAGCAAGAGTTAAGGGTGATGTTTTTTTCCTGGCAATTTGACCATTCCGTCATGTTCCAGGAACCACATGACAGGATGGCACAAGAGCCAGACATCCACCCACACAGAGGATGACGTCTGCCCCAAATGCTCTCATCCTTTGACATTTTCACTGTGTCTTACAAATAACTTTTCTTCATTTTGGGGGAGAGTTGTAGACAGTGGAAGAGAGTAAGAACCATTAAAATAGCATAAGAAAGATGCAGAAAATCTAGTGATAATTAATTCCTCTAATAATTTATACAAAACTTTAAGTTAACTTGCATTAAAAAAGCCACCTTCTCAGCTTCTCTCAATGACCACAATCCAGAAAGCACCAAGGTAATTTAACTTCATCCCTTAATCTTACCTGTTTGACAAGCAGCTCTCAAAATACATTTTTTCCACAAAATTGCTTAAAAAGTTAGAGAAATAATATTTTTTTATGAACTGAGAATTTTGCAATGAAGCAAAAAAGGGTCAAATATTTTTCTCAAGGTATTCTATTACTCCATTACAGTAATGTGAGGGTTACTGATATCATATTACTGTTACACTTTTTTGGGTGCAGTTCTGCCATACCTGTTTGTGAAGAAATGTGTCACACTGATAGGATATTTGCTATTTTAAAAATCAGTTTAAAGGTTATGCAGTGTGAGGGATTATGAAATTCCACTAGTCTGCTATTTGTACCAAAACCAATAGCATTGGTTTATGGTAAAGACAGATGTAGTAATGCCAGCCTACATTTTACCCGCATGCCTAGTATTGATCTGTATGCTACAGCATATAGGGTGTTGCTGAATTTTTGCTCTGCTGGACACCTGCTGACACTAGTCAGATTGCTCATCACCAGATGTGTTGTTTCTGTGAGGAAGTTTTGTGTCTTTCCATGTGCTCCTGACATTATTTCCAAGAGGCACATTTGTTGCTGGATTATAACAAGGAAGACTGTCATTCAACACCCACCCCACTCATGGTAATAACCAGGTCCCCTGGAAAGCACAAACTACAGCTCTTCCTTGCTCCTTAGATTTTAAAGCGTACACATTCCGCCCCCACACACACACCTCCTCCACCCCCAAAGCAAAAATACATGAAAGAGAACTGTTCTGGGTCTTCCTCACCTCAAGACTGAGAAACAAACTGCTGCCAGAACAATGTGCATGGCATTGGCACCCTTGTGCACCCAAGCCAAGAGCCCCTTGCAAGATGTACGTATCCCTCCATGTTTTCGCTTGGCTGATTTTCCCATAGTTCCTGAAGCACAAGGTCACATTGTGATGGGTATTCAGTGTGCCACAAAATGAAATCAGAAGCCCATGCTGTGTCATATAAACAGTGTTTTTACTTTCTAAGCTGGAGTTTTCCATGTCTGTTTCTCTATTTTCTATGCATTCTGGTGGGGTTTATGTGGAAGAAATACCACTCTTTTAAAAGAAGAACTCTAAACAAGTAGACTAAATGCATGTAATTTTCTACCTATCAAGAATGTAAATAAAAGGAGAAGTATTTTTTCTTGGGGCTACTTTCAAAGTGGTAGATGAAAGAAGAGTACCACTGGAGTGGATGACAGTATGTAGAACAGTGTGGCCTTCAGAAAGATACCAGAGATATCTCAAATGTGGTTCTTTCACTAAAATTTGCAAATACTGATTTTTTTCTTTCAAACTGCAATGCAGCACTGGTTTTGTTGACAAGCTTTTTTAGCTGGCTTCCTAGCAAAATTTGTGGGTGCAAACTGTCCTGTTGCTTCACTTCCTCAGAAAAATCTTTTCTCCCTACTTTGAGACACTTTTATTTAGTTTTTGTTGTCTATCTTCAGCTAGGGAGCAAGGTACTTTTTTTCCCTTAAAGATTATGAGGGTACTTCTAAATAGTGCCCAGAAAGTTTTTTGCTTATGCCATTTCTTCCCTTTCTTGGGGCTTCTTATTCCTCATTTGACAGAGTAGAATGGAAGCACTTCTCACCATCGGAAACTTGAGTTTCTGGAACAAAAGTTATCTAGTGCTTATTTCTCTCAAATGTGCAGGCTGAGGTCTTAGACTATAATGGAAATATATCATAAATAATGCCAAAATTTCTGCAGGTTTTGACATCTTGATCCTTCTCTTGTTCAGGCTGGTTTATGTCCAATTTACCTCTGACATATGGGAAGTACATCTATGTACAAATAAGTTTTAATTCCCAGAGAGTATATTGAAACGTTGTGAAGGTAAATTGTAGAGCAAATATATTTCTTTGTGAAAGCAAACAAAAACAAGTTTAGATAACTTCTTAGCAGGCTAATGGAAATGTAATAATCTGGAAAATAGCACTTGGTCCAGTAATAATTTTGCCTGGGAAAATCATAAAAAAGAATCGGTAGATTATTTCCCCTTTGAGTGCTAAATAAATTAGCTCTCCGTCAAATCTGACTTGCACGGATCTTTAAATTTAAACTTAAACATAGGAGTATGCAAACATTTTACTAGCATGGGCAGAAGCACTGGTATCCCTAAATAATTATTTTCTTCATTCATGCAATTATGAATGCTAGGAGAATGCTGATTTAGATGTGAGGCTCCCAGAATAAAAGCACTAGGCATTAAAAGCATGAGCATTTCTTCAGAGCAGCTTAGCTGAAGTTTATCATGACCATTCAGCTATTGCCTAGCAACTTGTGAAGGCCATCAAAGAGCTCTTTGTCCACAGCTCTAGCAAAAACATTTCCTCACAGATATCCTTATCAGTATCAAGATCAACATGAAAACTTACAAAATCCCTGATTTTATTGCATAAGAGAATAATATTTTCTTGAAATTGTGGTAGTCATAAGATAGTTCACTGTTGATACCATTGCTATAAAAGCTGGGTCTAACCTTGCTGTTCAAGTTCTAGTTAAAATGTTTCTTTTTGCTCCCTAATTTCTAGACGGTCTATACAAGCATAGCTTTCTTTGCTGAAAGCCTGGAAAAGTATTTTTAAAATTCTTAAATCTTTTTAATTTAGATAACACATTCTTTCTCAAAAACAGACATTTGTTTTTCACAGGTATAAGGTGTGAAACAGTTTCTAATTTTTTAATGCCTTGTAAATGAATTTATCTAAAAAGCAGTGATTAAGAGGAATTTAAAACTACAAGTAGACATGCAGTAAATCATTAAATGGATTAGAATTCCTGCTTTGCTATGCTCACTCTTAACACATACGGAGGACTGAAATTGACTTTGCTTATGATGAATAGTGAATACAATAAAATTCTGTTCTAGAGAAACAGGAGTAATATTCACCACTCTTTTAGTATGTTTTATTGTCATAATTATTATTCAGCGATATGTAAGATGTACTGTTTCTTTGCTAAATAAAGGGATATTATTCTTCGCCTGACTGCCTCCTCATGGGAAAGATAAATTAATTTTTCAGTTTCCCTAATGGATCACTTTTCCTGATGTACACTGGAAGAAGTTTCCTTTTTCTTTTATAAGGTAGTTTCTGGGTCTTTGTGGCTCTATACACCATGGACACATTGTCTTTTCTATTCCAGTGCACCCAGTATAACCCTTTGACACCATGCTGTCATAAAGCATCTTCTGTGCACAGATAAAGACGATATAATTGAGCCTAGTGTTATTGTGTGTCACTGGTCTACATAATCTCAAATAATGCACTCTGGTAACTCTTGGCAACTGCTGACTTGTTAATAGTGACCATTGTATACTGAACACCGCTGAAATCCATAAAGACTTTGTGAAAAATGTCTTTTCTCTAGCAGGGTTCACTGAGCAAAAGCTATGTGTGATATGACAGATAACACTCAGGTGAACAGAATGCTAGGCTCAATTCTTAAATGCTCTGCATGTGTCAGCCTATGTTTTCTTCCGTATTTATAAACCCAAGTTCTCAAATTTGGAAGCCTCAAGCAGAGCAACCTTATGCACCTGAAATAAGTGGTCTTGTTTCTAAAAAAGATTGCTCTGATTTCATCCTTCTCATGGGCATCAGCATCTCTAAAAATCAAATCATTCTGTTTCTACACAAATGGAGAGTTCATGAAAAAGTTGACTCAAACAACTGAGAAGCAACTCTATGCTGCCTCTTAAATGCAGATGAAGATAGGAGAATAGCATTGCCTGTGGAGGCAAAAAAAAAAAAACTAATGATTTTAAAAGCCTTTCATTTTTTTTGACAATAGCTTTGGTTTAGGTCAGTATTATCCAATGATAAATGTATAATTAAGGCTTTTAAGCGGGCTGTATACTATCTGCTGCTGGTTAGTGTCTGGATTCTAACAGACAAGTGTTTACTCTCTTGCTGGCATTAACTGATGCAGAATGTTGAACCACATATTTGATTACTCAATCTGTCCCTTGTACTGCAGAGAAACAACTTGAGTGTCTAGAGTTTCACCTTCCCGCTAATTAGAGAGTTAGTCTTGGATATAGATAGCTTTACATGGCACATGCTGTGGGGCATGAGGAATTGTCTCTAAGTCTGATCTACTGTAAACAGTGTAATTATTTTTCAGTATTTTTAGAAACAATATTTATTGTTCTTCAAAGTTAAAAGATTTTTTTATTGCCACATGTGAAATTATTTTGCCTTTTTAGGACTCCGGCAGCTAATGAACCTGTGGCATATTTTGCAGGAAATACTTACAAAGAAAGACGTACTTGTGGTTGGATTCAGTCCACTGTTCCCTGAGCGAAGGGCTTCATTCAGTAGAGGCAGTGCAATAATACTTAATTGTTAATGCAAAGTACTGTAGACACAATACAGTCTGAGTTCCACAGTGGTGCCTGCTGTTGGCATTTAACATGTAGTGTGCTTTTCAAAAGTAGATAGTGGGAAAAAAACAAACAGGAAAGTCTGTTTAATGTTGCTACATTGCAATATCCCATGATTGGATTATTATAATAATTGTTTATATTTTGTTTCATTTATAGGCTTTCAGGTTGTAGCTGTTTTATAATCAATTTTATGCCAAAACTGTTTAGACAAAGCACTGGCTGACCAGCATCTTTAACACTGTTGCAGCTAAGCATTTTGGAATGCTCACATGGTGTGTTTGGAAACCCTTTGTGTCACTACATTTTTCCATTTGGTATGAGGCTGAGCAGTAATCAGCTCACCACTAATTAAGAATCATTCTGTGTCCACACAAAATAATGTCAGAGCTTAAGAATTTTTACATTCAGAAGGAAAAGTGTCTTCATGCATTTCCCCAAGACAAAAATTGAAATGTTTGCTATTTTGAAGCAGTCATTAATGAGGAAGCAAAAGACATTATTTTGCTGCATTTTAATTACTTTCTACTTCTGATTCTCTTTATTGATACCAGTGGTGAAAGTGAAAGGAATAAAAGACCTTTTCAATTTTTGTGTGTATAATGGTCTTGGAAAATTATGGAACTCTATATATTATTGAGAGTCAAACCTTAAATCTTAAAGTATTGGTAGAGAGGTAGTATCCCATAGAACTCTCACATTCTGTGTAAAATCTGCAGAAGTGCTTTCCTGTTACAGAACTCAGAATCAGCTTTTATGTTCAAAACTGAAGTAAGAAAGAAATCTATTTTTCTGGTGGAAGACTAGAACAGAGATGCAAGTTTACCTTGTTCTATTTTCTTTATGTTAGTGGTATTTTCATAAACAGGTTTTGTGAGCTGTGTTTTAAAAATGGGTCCTCTGAGAACCAGAGGTTTAAATTAACTACATATAAAGTTCTCTTTACAATGGGTGTCAGTTTTGTTTATTTATGGTTGCAGGCATTCATTGTGACAGCGTGTGTGCTGAGGGACAGTGGGGTCCAAATTGCTCACTGTCTTGTTACTGCAAAAATGGAGCATCCTGCTCTCCAGATGATGGAATCTGTGAGTGTGCACCAGGATACAGAGGCACCACTTGCCAGAGAAGTAAGGACAAACTATATGCTTTGAACTCTCTCTTTCTGTATCTCTTATTTGTGATACATGTTATTTAACACTACAATGCTGTGTTAATTGTGGTATGAAGTATGAAACACTCCTTGACATTTGGTCAAAAGTGTGAACAGACAGAACTAACTGTTACCTTGATTTAACAAATGTTATCAACTAATAGTGCTCTTCTTTTATTTACTCTCTGTGCCATAATGTCATTGTGTACATAACTTTCAAAGAAACAAATTTAGTAGGAGATTCCATTCTAAAGTCAAGTATTCCCAAATGTGATTGATGAATATTAATTTTATCATACCTGGTTTGGTAGGTGACTAAAACATGCATAAATTTCAGAAGTCAGAGGCATTATCTTCCAGTTGAATCTGCAGGAATTAATTATTTCTTTTTTTCCTTCACATTTATTTCAAAGCACCAAAGAATGGCCAGTGGCATCAGGACTCACATTAAGTAGAAGATATCATAGGTATATGTAGCTGCATTTGAAAAGTTTGCAACATTTAAATAGTACAAGAACATAAATACAGGTGAACTGGGGCAAATCACACCAGAAAAAAAAGAGGCAAAAATAAGAGACTGTGTGAAGTATCTGCCCTCCCAAGAACATTTGCCAGAATTTGAGCTGTCTTTAGTTGGAATTAAGGAAGCTGTGAGGGAAAAATGTTCAGAGAAGAGAAATGTGAACCCTCTGCACTTGGAAAGTAGTCCTATTTTCTGAGATCTCCCAGAAAGAGAGTCAGGAAGCAGGTGGAGTAAGGCCACAGTGAGATGCTGCTAGGTCCTGCAGAAAAAGACTTTAAAGGCAGGAGACAACATGAAATGATTACTAGAATGCAGAAAAAGAACCAGAGCAGGATGAACTCCTAACAGTTCAGGAACAGCAAGATTTCAAGCTGAAAAGTGTGATTGCCTGTGGCACTACTAAATCCCACATTATGGTGGCATTAGTATTCCTTAAACATTTCTGGCTAAGTGCAGCAATTATTCTCACTATCTAATCTCAAAAGGCCTTGCAGTTAATCAGTTAATCCAAAACCAGACTAAGAGTAACATTGCATATAAAAATGTTGCCTGTGTTTTGGAACTGTGCCTATAACCTGGGCAAGAGGCTTCCAGTCCAGGGGCTCTCAAAGCCCCTCTCTGATGCATGGTCTGGAGGCCAGGAAGACAAAGGTCATACGAATAATTTGGATCTCAGTCAGAAAGTGCCTTTTCAGTAAACAGGAAGACCTTTTGGCACCATTTCACTTGGAAAAGTGAATCTTGAACGAAATTAAAAGTGTTTAAAAGATTTCAAATTAGTTGTCATCAGTGCTAATTGGTGCTGTGCAACAGGTATTTTCCTTGGTGCAGTACCCAGTATTCCAATTTATCAGGAAATAAAAGGCCAAAAGGGATTAGAGCAACAAAGAGGGAAGTTTTATGTGACAGCCTTTCTTTCGCATGGATGATTATTTTTTTTTATAAGAAACTGGCGCCTTTAGCATAAGAAAATTAAGTGGGCATCTCTGTATTTCTGGTCTCAGGTTCTCTAAATGTTATAGTGAGTGCAGTGAGTACCTAAATGAAAAGATTACTGGAAAACACACGAACATTCTTCTTAATGAAGCAGTAGTTTTCTGTATTCCAAGTTAGGAAACACATAAAAAGTTAAGGTCTATGATGACTCTACTCATCTACAGATAAAACTGCCCACTCTTTATTTTTAAATTTCTTTTCTTCAAATATTCTTTAAAAGATATTTGTGCTGTAGAAGACATATAATATATAGCCAAATATATATGACATGAATATGTATGCATTTGAAACACAACCTAAGTAGAGTGTGGCCTGACAAGTAACAGAATGTCAAGTAAGTAATTACTTACTAGAATATAGTAAACTTCTGAGAAAGATGAGCAAATCTTCTTTCATGAGTGCAAGGCATTGAACTGTGTGAATGAGAACTACCACTGCAACTCTTGTGCACTTTGAAAGCAGTGCTAATACAAAGTGAGGAACAAGTGCACTGAAGCGTAGTTCACAGCTGATAGAAAGTTCAGGAAGCACTGACAGTTTGTTCTTTTTGTTTCCAGTTTGTTCCCCTGGGTTTTATGGACATCGCTGCAGCCAGACGTGCCCCCAGTGTGTCCACAGCAGTGGTCCCTGCCACCATATTACTGGCTTATGTGACTGCTTACCTGGATTTACAGGAGCCCTCTGTAATGAAGGTACAAGTTGTAAATCTCTATGGGATATTCAGACTAAGCGCTATGATAATTTTCATTCCATCACTTGGAAACAATACAATCAAAATAGTTTCTGTTAAAGTATACACAGTTTATAATTCAGAAATATTAAGCAGTTTTAAGATGTTTGAATATTTGGTCCTTAAGTATGAAACCCACTGTACTCTTATTTGTATTATTTGTATAATGAGTATGTATAATAGGCTTACTAGAATTTATAATGCCTGACTTAAACACTGCACTAAGCAATACATTCCTTGAACCAATTAGCCATTGTTTTCTTTTGAAATAAAGAACACTCAATCTTGCACTGATTATTACGCAGTTCTAATTCTGACAACTTGTTCCCAGTATGTCCCAGTGGCAGATTTGGTAAGAACTGCATTGGAATATGCACCTGCACCAATAACGGAACATGTAATCCTATCGATAGATCCTGTCAGTGTTACCCTGGCTGGATTGGTAGTGACTGCTCTCAGCGTAAGTATTAGCTTTTTTCCTTTACTTTTAAAACAATTAAGCTATTTAAATTCTTGACTTTTTGGTATAGGAACACCATATAGTTAATAAATGAGGACTTCATGGTATGCTATGAAGAGATCCTTAACTTTTCTGCACTTCTCCGCTGTTATCGGAAACACATTTGCAGTATTATGTCTTTAATAAATGGCCTGGAGCACAGGACAGGAAGAATCATTTTTCAGTGTTCAGCCGCCCAAAAGAGTGTTGTAGAGCACCCGGATCAGTCATTTCAGAAGCGTATTGTGAAAACATAAGGCAATGTTCAGGGGTTGCAGCAAGGCTGACTTCTACTAGATACAACGAAAAAGTCCTTACTGCGAGAGTCAACAAACAGAGCAACTGTCCAGAGAGGCTCTGCACTGTTCAGCTTGGTGGGGCTGTGAAACTGTCATTGTTGAAGATCCCTTGAGTAGGATGTTGGACTATGAGATGCTAGAGGTCTCTAGCATCATTAAAAAGTCTGTGACTTAGAAGAGAAGAGAAGAGAAGAGAAGAGAAGAGAAGAGAAGAGAAGAGAAGAGAAGAGAAGAGAAGAGAAGAGAAGAGAAGAGAAGAGAAGAGAAGAGAAGAGAAGAGAAGAGAAGAGAAGAGAAGAGAAGAGAAGAGAAGAGAAGAGAAGAGAAGAGAAGAGAAGAGAAGAGAAGAGAAGAGAAGAGAAGAGAAGAGAAGAGAAGAGGAGTAAACCAGGTTGGAAGAGACCTTCAAGATCATCGCGTCCAACCTATCATCCAACACCACCTAATCAACTAACCCATGTAACCACAACCCCCCTTCAGGTAGTTGTAAAGAGCAATAAGGTCACCCCTGAGTCTCCTCCTCTCCAGGCTAAGCAGCCCCAGCTCCCTCAGTCTCTCCTCGTAGGGCTTGTGTTCCAAGCCCCTCACCAACTTCGTTGCCCTTCTCTGGACTCGTTCCAGCAAGTCAACATCCTTCCTAAACTGAGGGGCCCAGAACTGGACACACTACTCGAGGTGTGGCCTAACCAGTGCAGTGTACAGGGGCAGAATGGAATCTTGCATTGCAGAGAGGGTCTGTAATTATTTAGTCTTATCGCAGTAGTGTTGTGAACATTTCAGGGCTTGTATCTTCAGGACAATCTTATGAATAACAGGGTTATGATTTTACAGGTAAGGAACTGAGGCATTGGAATACAGTTGGTTTTTTTTTACAGCTGGCAACGCTCAGAACAAAGCCAAGATTTTCTCAGATACAAGGGATTGCTCTGGCTGTTCTTGTTGAACATTAGAGCAGTTTGTTAAGAAACTTTTCATTATGGCTTTTTTTTTAATGCTTATAACTTCTGGATGGATTTTTCTCTTTCTTCTTTTTATCAATGTTTCACAGATATGCATTTTTCGTGTCATTCTGCCTCATTCAATGAATTGTTATGCTAAACTCAGTGATGACTGCTATAGACTTTAAAAGGAGATGGGCTAAGCCCTAATTTTATTATGTTTCACAGTGTTATTTTATTAAATATTTAGGCATTTGCCAGATGCCTTACTGGTCTCTTCTCCCAGGCAGCCAGTACCAGAACAAGAGGACACAGTCTCAGGCTGCACCAGGGGAGGTTTAGGCTGGATGTTAGGAAGAAGTTCTATACAGAAAGAGTGATTGCCCATTGGAATGGGCTGCCTGGGGAGGCGGTGGAGTCACCATCATTGGAGGTGTTCAGGAGGAGACTTGATGGCATGCTTGGTGCCATGGTTTAGTTGTTTAGGTGGGTTGGATTGGTTGATGGGTTGGACACGATGATCTTGAAGGTCTCTTCCAACCTGATCTATTCTATTCTATTCTATTCTATTCTATTCTATTCTATTCTATTCTATTCTATTCTATTCTATTCTATTCTATATTACTAATGACAGAAGGAAATATTTGAAGCAAAATTCTCACAAGAAGCTCATCCAATTTCATAAAATACCAAAACCCACACAGTCCAAAACTCATGCATGCCAAAATTTTAGTCAATCCATTTTAATTAATAATAATTTTAATAAAAAGAAAAAAGCTGTATCCGACCCTGATATGTCAAAATTCAAAAGACATTGTGCTAGTGTTTCCAGGCAGGCGCATTTCCTAATAACATGCCTCATTGGTTTCTATCATTTACGGTTTGACAGGTCCAGGATAACTGCCTCTGTAGCAGTGCAGTGTAACATCTGGTCAGTTTGGAAAAAAAAACTTTGCTGGATAAATTCTGTGATCAGCATGCACAGCTCAGTGTGATACCAAAATTAATCTTGGGCCTATTCCTGTGGAAGGCAGTAGCCTTTTTTATGGTAAAATAAGTAGGTAGTTGGGAGAGTAGGAGAATAAGGGTATTTAGGAGGAGGAGGGACTTACTCATTGAATCAGTAACAAGAAAATGGTGCCAGCAATATGAATGGAAGCATCTATTGAGGCTGTGCGCATGGACCGTAACAGAGGAAGTTTATTTGCTTTGTATAATGGCTTTTCATTCTCATAGTAAAAGAAAATATTCCATTAATTTCGTTTGGAACTAGGACCTTTTGAAACTTCTAACCTTTTGTCTGTATGTGATTTACATTCCTTCTTAGCTGACCACTAATTTCAAACACAAAATAATAACAAAAATCATTATAAGGCACAGCTGAAGTGGAAACAACCAAAAACAAACTTAGTACTCTTTTTTTTTTTTTTCCCTTTCTAGTATAACATAATATATTTCTTAACTAATTGAAATTTGGACAAAGGAGTGCTTTGCAGAAAGACATTCTAGACATGGACAAGGCATACTGCAAACGTTTGAAGGATTCAAAAGTTTTTATTGCTCTCAGACATGTCTCTGGACAACCAAACCAGTACAGAACAATAAGGACTTACCAACGTGTTTTAAACTTCCACAGGAATAAAGCTAAGGCTTCTGTGTCTCTCCTATTTCTTCTTTTGTATGAAGTGCTCAAGTTGTACTTCCACAAAACTACTGTTAAATGATGTATCTCTTTATTAAAGAAACAAGCAAAGGCCTTGAGAAGTGAATCATAGTCAACAGGAAGGCACTATTCTTGGAGAATCCTTTGCATTTAGTGATATTCTTATATGAAGAAAACTATATTTATCTGTCTCCGAATAGTAATCAGCATTTTGAAATCACTTCCTTATTCTAGTGGCTGCACAATATATCAAATTCATTCACCATGACATTTCCAAAACGGTCAGTATGATTCTGTCTTATAGTGTGTTGACATGATAGTGAGTGACATAAAAAAATATTGACTTTATAGATAATTACTTGTTTTTTAGAAATAGTATATTGATTAATGGACCCACAGAAGAAACTGAGTAAACTTGATTAAGGTCTGGTCCTGATTTATATGCACCACATTTAGGCAATTATGTAGACAGCGCAAATAAAAGAAGTAAGCTTAGTACTGTGCCTAAGCATGAAGGCTATGAGATGTATTTCAATCTTCTCTGTTCTCCTTCAATTTTGAGGCTTAAAAGGCATATCCCCTTGACTGTGGTCAATTGAACTGCCCACCTGTTGAAAAATAGGAAAGGAAACTTAAAAAGGTTCCTCTATGAGAAAGCTAGTATGTGTGTCCTAGTTACTGTCTATCAAGTATGCATCACTGGTTTCTTTCACACACTTAATCTTATTCAGCACTTTTTATCTAGAGTAAAATCATAGAATTATAAAATAATACAGTTTGAAAAAGACTTCCAGACCATCAAGTCCAACTGTTAACCTATTCTTTAGTTAAAAGAATAAAACAACTGTGGCTATTTGCTCAGAATGGAGTAATCTTAAAACTGCATTTAACTGATTCATCCCAAATGAATCAGTGCTCATACATGAATATAAGTAGTTCTATTCATGGTTATCAAGGATCTTTGTCATTTGCAATTAATGAGTTGCTCTGGGTTATTTTAGCTTGCCCACCTTCCCAGTGGGGACCAAACTGCATCCACACATGCAACTGCCATAATGGAGCTTACTGCAGTGCCTATGATGGGGAATGCAAATGTACTCCAGGATGGACTGGGCTTTACTGTACACAAAGTAAGTGACTTTTGTTATCCACTCTGAGTCTACAAACCAGAATTTTCCTTCAGAGTTTTTGTTTGTTTTATTTTGCTTGTTTGTTTTTCTTCACTTCAGTAATCAATTTCTTCCTATGTTTTGATCCAGAATATGCAACATACTACTTGTACAGGCAGACTCCTGTAAAAGCACTAATAAGTACTGGCCAATAGCCACTACATTCAACCTCCTCTTTAGCCTTCCTTCAGAGGAAGGCAACTTCTGGCTGCATCTGAGCAGAGTGGAAGAGTCTATCATGTGTACACACACACAACGAATGACTCTGACATTCAGTTGCCTCTGCTGCAGATGTGCAGTTATGGCTGCAGTCCATAGCATGGATGGTGTCAGCTCTGCAAGTGTTCCCCATGGGGCAGAATGATAGTATTAATTCCTTCCCTCTGAAACCTCCCTAAAAATTACTCTAGCAGTAGTGAGCAAGAGCTGACTGAATCCCTGAGGGCAGCTTCTAGCCTAGCTAGACATGGTTCCTGCTGTCACTGCAAAGTGATCATATAGAGTACATCTCATATCTGTAATTGTAACCTCCCTCTTTCTTATTTATTGCAACAACAACTCTAGCTCAGCACATGTAATTCAAATACTGATAGAGAAGCAATTTTATTTGGAACTTAGAAACGTAACTTCATTATACTGTAATGTTATATTTTGGTTTGGAATTTTCTTCATGTAATTAATACATCAATACTGTTTTGTTTCTTAAGAGCTTTTTATGAAAGTAAAAACGCAAGCTGTGCAGTGACTGTGCATAGGTATATGATACTTATTAGATGATGGGTAAGAATTCATATGAAGTCTGAGAAATAAACATTTGTTAGAGATAACTTGATAAAGTTGAATTCTTTATCACCTTACAGTTTCAGTTTATCTTTAATCCAGCCACAGTCATTGTCTTTGAACTTAAGAAAAATAAAACTGCTAACTGTGGTTTGAATTCAGTATTTAAATACATGTTTTTCATAAAATCAGAACTCTCATTTTCAACTTCATGAAGTCTTAGTGGCAGAAAGTAACAGATAGGTTATAGGGCCATATGGATGTAGCTCTGGAAGCCATTAACTATACTGGTTTGGCTGTCAGCTATCATGCTTTTTTTGCTTCCTGCTGGTGTAAAATGATCTCTTTGAAGTGATATGTCTTTTTCATACTGAAATGGTATCTTTGTGAGGAGCTGAGATACAGTATGTTGTTTTGTTTTGGGTTTTTTTGTTTTTTTTTTTTTTTTTATGGTTCAACATCAACTATGCAGAAAATATGTCCAAAGGTTCATTCATTGCTGAACAGACTCGCTGCTCTGGTTAACAAACTGCCCTCTTTCTCCTCCTTCAACTATCTTCTGAAACCCATTTCATTGAGGAGCCTTTCTTGATGCCTTCTTCTGAACATCTGCTGTCTGCACAACTTGCCAATCTAATTTTTATGTACCTTTTGCCTGATGTATTTTAAAACACTTAAAACAGGGCAGGTCTTGATCTGTTTTGTTTATTGAATGCATATTGAGTATTGGGGCTACAGAAATGACTTGTCAGTAGCATACTGAGGAATATTTGCACTGTATTTCTAGAGTGGCTGTTTAATTACTTTTCCCCTCCCCTTCCCTGTATTGCAGGATGTCCCCTAGGGTTTTATGGGAAAGACTGTGCATTGATATGCCAGTGTCAGAATGGAGCGGACTGTGACCACATCAGCGGCCAGTGCACCTGCCGCACAGGGTTCATGGGAAAACACTGCGAGCAGAGTGAGTAGGAATGGGAATGGTTTGTGCCTGATAGTGAATACTAAGCATCTGTGGTTTGGCCAGTGTTGTGATATAACCTTCTGGCTTTGTTAGGAAACCTGATGGAAAAACAACTTCAGGAGTTAGACCTAGGCCTTTTCCAAACAGATAAAAGGCAGCAGAATTAGTTGTTAAGAATGATTATGATTGTGATGGCTGGTTTTGTTCAATTTGTAGCTACACAGAAGGGACATCTATACTACATTCTAGTTTCTTTGGACATAATGTTAACACTGTCATGCAAAAGTAATACATGATTGCAAATAATTAACATTAGCATAAACCACAATGAAAACTAATAGCTAGAAAACTAAAGATAAGAAGTACCACATCAGTCTTAGTGGATAAAATTAATCTTTGTGATGTGGTTTTACAATATAATTAGATTATAAAAGCGTAAGAGAAGGCATGTGTATGATTCTTTCATATGTGTAATTCTTTACCTAAGAAAACCAAGAATAACAGCACTTATATTAATGGACTTACAACACTGTACAGCATTTAAAAAATCGCCATGGTCATAAGCATAGAACTATTAGTCCAACTTTTGCTTACTTTACAGAGTGATGCTCTCACACTTCATGCATCATACTGCAGTACAAAGCAATCCATTCATCCTGCTATTGTGAAGGTTTAAACCTGTTTTAGACATCCGTGTCATTCACAGTGCTTTCCTTTTGAAGTGTGGAGGGTACGATGTATTTCCTAGAATCAGGACAGATGTAGCCGCATCTGGATGTGAAGAGTTGTGTAGTGAGTGAGACAGCATATGTCACACCTGGCAGCACCATAACAGAAGGAAAGAGGGGCTACTGTCCCTATGGACACATTTTATTTCCTCAGCAGTGGGTTCCCAGCTGCATAGGGACCTATGATCTTAAGGCTAATCAATATCTGCAGTAGAACCACTAAAATTTTGGAACGGGATTTTTTGTTCCCTAAGAAAAATACAGTTGCAACTAAGCCTGAATGGTGTAGAAGAATGTATTTATTGCAATTAAAAAATAGCTGGCAACATGTAGTGAAAAGCTATTTAAATGTCCTTATTCTACTCTGCTGGTTTAAATGTTTCCCTTTGAAAGAGCAATAATGTTTAAGAAACTATAAACTTTTGAAGATCCTATCTTGATGTCGTAGTATCCAAAAAATATATTTTTTAAATAATTTGAAAATTCTGACTTTTTTATTATTATTAACCTTTGTAGATTTTGTATTTTATCATACAATTTTATAATAATGATGTAACAGTATTAAACAAAACTTTGAATGTCAGTTCAAATTCATATTTCAAAACATCAAAATGTATTACGACATGATAATTTTTACCCAAATATAAATTTCAGTAGTTATAATCTTTTTTTGCTGAATGTAGCCAAGAGAAGAAGGTATATAAGCATGCAGTTCCTCTTGAATCCAGATTTATTGAGACTGTGGGAACATTCCTCTGACACCTACTGTGCTACATTACCTTGTAAATTATTCTAAGGTAGAAATACATAAGAGGACAGAAAAACAAATTAATGTGGTTGTGTGGTTACAAAAATCTTGAGAGATTTTAGAAATTTGAGTCCCAGAATTTGAAGAAATGTCACTTCTTCACCAGAGCTACAATAATGTAGCAATAACAGAGGTAGCAGTATAACAAAAACTATTTTTATCAGTGTAAGATAATTCTCTACCATGATAATTACATGATAGAGGAGGCACCTTGATCAGTAATTAATTAGTGTATTTAAATCATTCTGGAGGAGAACAACTTATATAATCCTCTTCCAATTAGCTTATTCATCATTATTTGGCATGTTTCTTCTGCAGATAATTTTCAGTGTATATATGATAGTATCAAAGTGTCCTATAAGCAGCTTAGGACCAGTTTATGTTTATGTAAATGTGTGGTGTATATTAGACTCATGGCCTTTTTCTCTTGCTGGACAGCACATTTGTCATATAACATGACATCAGACAGATCTCTGGTTCCACACATATTATTACATGATTTTCCAAACACTGGGATCTGAGAAAACTGTGAGACATTACATTCTGGCATAGAATTGGCACCTTTTTGTCTCATTCTACCTATTTCCTCACTGACTCCTGCTGGACTTCCAACCTTTGTTTTGGGTTTTGGTTGTTTGGCTGGTTTGTTTGTTGTTTGTTTTCTCCTCCCTAATTTCACTGCCTTAGTGGCTGCAACATTACAAGTAAAGGAAAATAACTGCTCAATACAATTTCCCTTTTTTTTCCCCCTTCCCCGTGCACACCCTCCAACGCACACATACACGTACTTTCCATGGAGCTCTACCACTGTTAACACATTGCCATCTGCTGGCCGTGTACCAAAACGGGTGGAGACAAATGGCGGCGGGTATATTGTTGTAGATCTGCAATAGCAAAACATCTAAGAAGCACTACGTCTGATTTTTATTTGCACTTTGTGCAGAATGCCCTCAAGGTACATATGGGTATGGATGCCGGCAGATATGTGACTGCCTGAACAACTCAACCTGTGACCACATAACGGGAACATGTTACTGCAGCCCAGGCTGGAAAGGGGCCAGGTGTGATCAAGGTAAAGCAGTAAAAATGTTGTAATTGTTTTATATAAAACTTGGGTTAACCTATTAAATACCATATCTGTATAATTCATCAAATTAGTCTGATAATGCATATGTGTTTCAGTACTCCACTCTGTTACATTATATATGTTCCACAGATTTGTAATTATAACCTGTGTCTGTGACAGTTTATGGGAGCAAAGCACTCAAGCAAATATTGCATGGAATGTTTTATTGTGCTGTTCTGTTCAAAGTAGCTGATAAAGTGTGTGCTTTACCTGTTCTGTGCTTTTACCTAGAGAATGTTCTTACTGTTTTAAGAAAAAATTCCTTTTTATGAATGTGGTGCAAGTTTAGGCCATCCCTTTAAAATTTAGTTACAGATTTCAAGCAGAAAAGTAGGAAAATATAAATAAATCATTACTGGGTGTAAATAGGAAAACAAAAGATTATTCTAAACAAATTCATTGGATATATATCTAAAATAAGATGAGCTGTATCTTATCTGATCTTGGCTGTTTGCTTCGCTCAGGAGAGATCATCTGCTTGTTGGCTGGCCTTGGTGAAGTGTAACCCACTGCTCTTCTCTCCACTCCTTTCTCTCTTGACCCGGGGAGGGGGGCAGGGGGCAGTGGAATGGCTTCCCTGGTCTCTGACCAGGGGGCATTACATGTTGTTTGCTAATTGCAAATATCTGTATACTATTGTATATACTGTATATTTTCACGTATCACAGTATCACAGTATCACTAAGGTTGGAAGAGACAGTATCACAGTATCACAGTATAACTAAGGTTGGAAGAGACCTCGAGGATCATTGAGTCCAACCTATCTGCTGCCAGCTGGATGTGGCACCATTCACCACCACTCTCTGGACTCGGCCCTCCAGCCAGTTCCTAACCCAGCACAGAGTGTTGTGGTCCAAGCCACGAGCTGACAGCTTAGCCAGTAGTTTACTGTGGGGGACGGTGTCAAAGGCCTTGCTGAAGTCCAGCTAGACCACATCCACAGGCCTCTCCACGTCCACCAGACGGGTCACCTGATCATAGAAGGAGATCAGGTTGGAGAGGCATGACCTGACTTTCCTAAATCCATGTTGGCTGGACTTGAGCCCTTGGCCATCCTTCAGGTGCGCAGTTATTGCCGCCAGGATAATCTGCTCCATCACTTTCCCTGGCACTGAGGTCAGGCTGAGTGGCCTGTAGTTTCCAGGTTCCTCCATCCGACCCTTCTTGTGGATGGGGACCACACTGGCCAGTTTCCAGTCACCTGGGACCTCACCCATGAGCCAGGACTGGAGGAAAATGATGGAGAGCAGCTTGGCCAGCTCATCTGCCAGCTCTCTCAGCACCCTAGGATGGATCCCATCCAGTCCCATGGACTTGTGAGTGTCCAAGTGGCTCAGCAGGTCCCAAACTAACTCCTCATGGATTACCGGGGCATTACACTGACCTCAAAGATCATCGAGTCCAACCTGTCACCACAGACCTCATGATTAGACCATGGCACCAAGTGCTACGTCCAGTCTCCTCTTGAATGCCTCCAGGGACAGTGACTCCACCACCTCCCTGGGCAGCGCATTCCAATGTCGAACGACTCGCTCGGTGAAGAACTTTCTCCTCACCTCGAGCCTAAACTTCCCCTGGTGCAGCTTGAGACTGTGTCCCCTTGTTCTGGTGCTGGTTGCCTGGGAGAAGAGACCAACCCCTTCCTGGCTACAACCACCTTTCAGGTAGTTGTAGAGGGCAATGAGGTCACCCCTGAGCCTTCTCTTCTCCAGGCTAAACAATCCCAGCTCCCTCAGCCTTTCCTCATAGGGCTTGTGCTCAAGGCCTCTCACCAGCCTTGTTGCCCTTCTCTGGACACGTTCAAGTGTTTCGATGTCCTTCTTAAACTGAGGGGCCCAGAACTGGACACAGTACTCAAGGTGCGGCCTAACCAAAGCAGAGTACAGGGGCACTATGACTTCCCGGCTCCTGCTGGCCACACTATTCCTGGAGCATTGTGTCCATTTTTTGGCTCCCCAGTTCAAGAGAGGCAGGGATCTGCTGGAAGGAGTCCAGTGGAGAGCCATGAGGATGACTGGGGGACTTGAGCATCACCCCTATGAAGAGAGACTGGGAGACTTGGGGCTTTTTAGTCTTGAGAAGACTGAGAGGGAATCTGATCAATATCTATAAATATCGGGGGGGGAGGCAATCTTTTTTTGGTGGTATGCAGTAATAAGACAAAAAACAATGGATACAAACTTGAACATAGAAAGTTTCACCTCAACATGGGGAGAAACGTCTTTACAGTGAGGATGATGGAACACTGGAACAGGCTGCCCAGGGAGGTTGTGGAGTCGTCTTCTCGGGAGGCTTTCAAAACATGCCTGGATGAATTCCTGTGCAGACTACCCTACGTGATCCAACTTTTGGCAGGGGGGTTGGATTCAATGTTCTCTGGAGGTCCCTCCCAACCTCTAACATTCTGTTATTCTGTGATTCCATGATACTGTGAAATTAGCTGAAAGATTTAGAAGTGAAATACTGTCTTCTGGTCCTGACACATAAGCCTCTGAATTTGCGCCTCATATTTTAATTTCTTTCTGTATTTCAGCTGGTGTAATTATAGTGGGAAACTTGAATAGTTTAAGCCGTACCAGTACTGCCATCCCTGCTGATTCTTACCAGATAGGGGCAATAGCAGGCATCATCGTTCTTGTCCTGGTTGTACTTTTCCTGCTAGTGCTGTTCATCATTTACAGACATAAGCAGAAAGGAAAAGAAACAAATATGCCTGCAGTGACCTACACCCCTGCTATGAGGGTCATCAATGCAGATTACACCATTTCAGGTAAGTGACATTTAGAACAGGCTCTTTTAATCCATTTTTTGACTTTGTACTTTCCCAGCTGAGCCCTCAGGGGCTCAGATCTGCCCCTAACAGGGCTTGAATGTGTGTGTTTTACCTTTTCATGTTACTAAGGGCTGCTGCGAGTAGCAACATATTTGATTTAGAAAAGAATGTCTACAATTCTGCCCTGGAAGCCTTACTGGAAGGAAAGGCAGGGAAGGGTTTCCCACTTTAGGAAGAAGAAGACTGAGACACTGCTCTCAGTCGCTTTTGACAGGAGAGCAGTCCCTGCAACCACAGGGACAGAGGTGCTGGTGAACTGGCATGCAAGCCTTGTGGGCTGTGATAATAGACCTTTGTGTTTACCTTTCAGCTACCAGAGACAATTCAACTGCATCCAGAAGGATGCTGCCCCAGCATATATAGCTACCTAGTTTGTTCCACATCATAACCTTTTAATCTCTGTGTTTCAAAAGCAGTTTACTCTGTTAAAAAGTGTTAATTGTAAAGAACAGTGTAAGTGACCATATATCTTGCTTTACTGTGCAACATTTTGCATTAAACAGTGTAAGTATGGACACTTCTGTTCCTCTGTACCTATTTTTAAACAGAATTGGAAAGACTGCCAAACCACAATTTCTACCGAGACTTTAAATTCAGTGCCAATACTTAAATACAGAAAGACTGCTATGGTTGTAGAAAATCAGGATTTCACAATAGCTGTGGCAAGACTTTGTAGAGGGGCAGGTAGCAGAGTGGCTCAAGTTTTCAAAAAATGAAGGGAAGAAATAACAGTCTTGAAACAAAACAGGAGGTTTTGACCTATGAAAGTGCATGGGATGGTACATGAAACTTCAGGCAATGCTGTCTTTTGCAAATGGCTGCTAATGAAGTCAGAAACAGTTGTCAGAGTCAATAAGCCACAAAGATGATCTGAGGGCTTGGAGCCCCTCCCTTGTCGGGACAGGCTACAAGGCTGCTCAACCTTGAGAAGAGAAGGCTCCAGGAAGACTTTATAGCAACTTCCCAGTACCTGAAAGCAGCCTACAAAAGTGCCAGGAAGGGACACTTTACAAGGGCTTGTTGTAATGGGATGAGAAGAAATGGTGTGAAGCTCAAGGAAGGCAGATTTGGACTAGATATTAGAAAGAATTATTTCCAGTAAGGGTGGTGAGACACTGGAATAGGTTGCCTACTGAGGTTGTGGATGCCCCTCCCTGGAGGTGTTTGAAGCCAGGTTGAATGTCATCTTGAACAGACTAGTCTAATGGAGGGTGTCCTTTTCCATGACAGGGAGGCTGGTACCAGATAATGTTTAAGGTGCCTTCCAACCCAAACCATTCTATGAATCTCTGAAGGAAGAAAGATGTAGCAACGAAGGTTGCTCTTGAAGCACCAGAAGAGAGTGCTGTAAACTTGATGGTTACAGTGTCTAGAATAGAATAGAATAGAATAGAATAGAATAGAATAGAATAGACCAGACCAGACCAGACCAGGTTGGAAAAGACCTTCAAGATCATCAGGTCCAACCTATCACCTAACACTATCTAATCAAATAAACCATGGCACTAAGTGCCTCATCCAGTCTCTTCCTAAACACCTCCAGAGATGGTGACTCCACCACCTCCCCAGGCAGTCCATTCCAATGGCCAATCAGTCTATGAAGAATTTCTTCCTAACATCCAGCCTAAACCTCCCCTGGTGCAGCTTGAGACTGTGTCCTCTTGTTTTGCTGCTGGTTGCCTGGGAGAAGAGACTAACCCCCACCTGGCTACAACCTCCCTTCAGGTAGTTGTAGAGTGCAGTAAGGTCACCCCTGAGCCTCCTCTTCTCCAGGCTAAGCAACCCCAGCTCCCTCAGCCTCTCCTCATAGGGCTTGTCTTCCAAACCCCTCACAATCTTTGTTGCTCTTGTCTGGACACATTCCAGCAACTCAACATCTTTCTTAAACTGAGGGGCCCAGAACTGGACACAAGACTGAAGGTGTGGCCTAACCAGTGCTGAGTACAGTGGCACAATGACTTCCCTGCTCCTGCTGGCCACACTATTCCTGATACAGGCCAGGATACCATTGGCCTTTTTGGCCACCTGGACACACTGCTGGCTCATGTTCACTCAACTGTCAACCAGTACCCCCAGGTCCCTTTCTGCCTGGCCACTCTCCAGCCACTCTGACTCCAGCCTGTAGCACTGCATGGGATTGTTGTGGCCAGTGTGTAGAACCCAGCACTTAGATATGTTAAATCTCATGTCATTGGACTCTGCCCATCTGTCTAGCCTGTCAAGGTTCCTCTGCAGAGCTCTCCTATCCTGCCCCCAGCTTGGTGTCATCTGCAGATTTATTGATGATGGACTAATCCCCTTGTCCAGACCATTAATAAAGATACTGAACAGGATTAGGCCCACTGTCCAAAATGTGGACAATGCTATGACTACAGAGGCAAAAGACAGCAAGGGACCACAGCAGAAAGCAAAGTTCACCGTAACACGTGTGATTGCTCTTTGCTGAAAGTGAGGACACAGCTGGTCAGTTACTGCTCTGTTTCTCTAATTTCTTTAAAGGAATGCAAGTTGTTTGTGTTTTTTTTTTTCAAGAAACACCACATCAGATTCTGAAATCAGTGCAGCACTGTCAAAAACACATCCTAAGAGGGAAATGCTATGTTATCTTCAGTTGTTAATTTTCCTTTCTTTTTCTTTTCAGAAGCCATCCCACACAGTAATGGTGGAAATGCTAACAGTCACTACTTCTCTAACCCTAGTTACCATACTCTAACTCAGTGCACTACCTCACCTCATGTGAACAACATGGACAGACTGACCCTGGCAAAGGTAAAGAATAAAAATATGCAAATTAGCCTCTGGTTTATTTTACTTTGTGTCCTGGATGTTTCATAATTGGTTTATTTTTGCCCACTCTGATTATCACCAGGAAATTCGGAACCTTTCCATGAGTTTCAGTTATCTATCAGTTTTTTCATTCAGTTGCTGTTACCTCTCTTTCCATGAAACAGGCAAAAAACAATCAGCTGTTTGTGAACCTTAAAAATGTGGAGCCTGGAAAACAAGGCACTGTCATGGACTATACAGGAACATTGCCTGCTGACTGGAAACATGGTGGCTACCTCAATGAGCTTGGTAAGGAAAAAAACACAAATAAACAAGGAGAAGATGAATGTTACTCATTGTGAATGAGATGGATTGGAAAGCAGGGATGTTTTCCTGGTTCTCTATTCAGGGTAATGCCAAGCTGTAAGACTGTGTTGTGAGCTTCAGGGTACAGTTTAGACCTTCATTTTAAGGCAGTATACTTAGATATAAAAAAGTTACTCCTTGTGAGCAATGGTAGTTAGTCTGATGCCTAATGCAGACATGATATGCAAATTATCTCATATAATCGTTATTAAAATTTTGCTTATTAGTGTCATAAAACAATGGATATTGTATAGTAAAGGTCAGCTTTGGCAAAATTACATAATCTTAATAAATAGGAGAGGTTGCATTGGTGAATTTAGTAAAAGATAAATAGTAATAAGAGATGAATCCCCTTGTGTTCTAGCCAGTTGTCAGAGATTAGAAGGGCTAGGGATGGCTGGGTTTATCTCTTAATAGATATGCCAGTTATTGTCATGACTATAGGCCTGACACCAGACACATGAACAGCCTGTCTGCTGTAGGACTGGTCACACTCAACAAAAGCAGTCGGGTGCACCAATAGTACAGTTTATTCACATGCAACATATGCAGATTCTTCAAGACTGCCAGTGATAAATACATCAAACTGCAGACAAGCTACATAGCTCTAAAATATGATTGCAATCACAAACTTAATCTCCCAGGGAAGCACTCAGTGTAGCTGAAGTCAGAAATCTTACCAAAAGGCATCCCTTCTGGGCAGGAGAAGGAGGGGGGTTTGAGGAGGGCAAACCTGTCAATCTGTCCCTGCTGTTTGGTGTCAAAATTCTTGTCTTGTCCCTTATATATGAAATCAGAGTCATACTTATATTATACCTCCTATCTACTATTGTGCAGAGTGCAGAGGCTGGTACTGTGGTCAAAGCCATTGTTCCATTACAAGTTGCACAAGTGGAAGAACAAGCCCACTACACATTGCTTCCCAGGGGGAAAGCAGCATAGACCACTGATTCTTCACCCAGCCTCTGTGCCTGCGTGGTTACCATGTGTTTATAAACTATTATTTTGTGCTTTTTCCACTGTTACATGCTTCCAACATGCATGTATCCTTTTTATAAATCCCCTCCAAATGCAGTCAATGCTTTAAGAAGTAATTTCTCATCAGCTGAGCTGCTTCAGGTGTAAATTTTAGGAGTATCTTCCCAGCTAAGCCTCTTTTTTTTTTTCTTTTTTTTTGCTAAAAGACAGAGCATTGTCCTTAAGAAGAAATAATCCAAGGACGTAGTGACAGTTGCTATATCCTACTTCATGCTTTTGCTGTCTTTTTATTCTTCCCCAACCTCCTGCATTCAGAAAAGGCTGAATTGCACGTATCTCTGATCAGAGGAAGCCTTAAAAGAGACTTACAGGGCCAGTATAAATTATAGATTTTAATTAACCTTCATTTCTGGTCCTTAACGTTATCAGATTCTGGGAATCAGAAGACCACTAAGCAGCATTAGGGGATTTTCCTACTCATCCCCAGTCTTGGTCTAACCACAATTCAGGCTCACATCTGTATGTTTCAGAAAATTATTTCCTCCAGAATGCTCAGTTTTAGTTTCATAATGCTCACATTTTCTTACTACATTTATAGAAGCACTTGAGACTTGTAAGAGATTGCGAACTCAATGCTCTTGAAGATCTTTCCCAACCTAAATGATTCTATGATTCAGTATGTAAGCAAATACGTTTAATGGTCCCTTGTGACCTTAACCCCTTATCTGTTCAGGAAGCTACCATTTAAAAGTGTGCAAGCACATAGTAACAATACTTTTGTAACCCTACACTGGGCAATTTCCCAGTGGTTATAAGAGAATTATTTCACAAAGGTAGAAATCAATCCTAATGCAATTGTTAAAGCTCTAAGTCCTGTTATCTAATAACTTTTCTTTGATGTCAAAAGTACTCTGTTGTTTTGTTTGGTTTTTAATTTTTTAAAATTTTTTTTTGCAGGTGCTTTTGGACTTGATAGGGGATATATGGGAAAGTCTCTGAAAGGTGAAGTTTTTTACTGATGCATTTAGATAAAATTACACAGACATTCAGTTTACTCTTCAAAATTATCTTTGATTTCTGTGTGGAGAGAATATAAAACCATTTTGGACTAAATTATTCCTAGATAATCAGTATGAGATTACTTTGCCTTGTTTCTTGAGGTGAGAGAGTATTTTAAGAAAAACTAACCAGACCAAGCCTTTCTATGTCCTCTGTGTGTCACCTACATCAAGAGTTTCTGTAATGCTTGAGTCACTAAATCAGTCTATTCTAGACTGCAGAAGCAGCATGGCCCTTAAATTCAGCTTAGTAAGCCAAGGAAGGACATGTGATTCCTCTTATGAAAAGCTTTAAAAGAGAGCCAACTCCTTTTGCAATTGGCATGGTCAGTGTAGTGACCATGCAAGTTAACTGCAATCCTGCAGTGCTTCTTCACATTCACTGCAGGGCTTTGGAAAGGATATCAAAATACATAGAGAGGAATGAAGAGCTTCAGAACTCAGGGCAGTGATTATACTTTGATCTTTTGAATTATCCAATTTTCTCATAAGACTTTATACTGGACCATACTGGTGTTACATGTTTGTTATATGATTAAGGTATGTCAAGGAAGACTCGAACACCTGGATATCCACACAAAAAAGCCTTGCTAAGTTGGCATGAATAATAAAGCAAATACATAGACAAACACAGCTTGTTTGTCATTTTGTGTATAATACAGAACAATTAAGCCAGAGTAGTGATTGGTTATATGGACATTTCTTGGGTTTGGAGGAATAAGGAAAGCCCAATTTAAAGTATGTTCAAGGAGCCACAAGGTTCTAAGCATCTATCGACTGATAGGTTCCCCAAGGTCAGTCTTATGCTAGATACTCAGAGTCAGGAACAAGCCGAGAAAGTCTCAGTTCTAAAGCTTAAATAACACATCATATCACAAAGCAACACAGTGGACACCACAAAATCTCTTCCCAGCATAAGGAAATATATTTTCTATTAAACTATAGTAATATATCCTTCAGTTAAATCCTGCAAAGACAAGCTACCTGATATTTCATTTTCAGTTTTCCTATGTGCATCTTAGAGAAAATCACAAAAAGCTGGTCACTCTGGTTGTACACTCAGACATTGCACCAAACAGGCCATCCCTACACATCACCTTACCATCTGCCTAGACATTCCTATTTGGAACAGGCTTCAATCACTTATTTTAATAGTGGCCCAGCACTTGGAAAGGCAAGAAGTATTCAGAAGTGTTGCTTAAAATATTATTCTACGCATTATCTGTATTTAATGCTAGCTGCTGCTCTAACTAGGTATGAGAGTGCTTAGATTTTGCAAGAATAATTTACTGATGGCAAGATCAAGCCCATAAAAGAACATAGCAGTAGAGGCACTTCCATTAATTGCTGTATAACAATTTTTAAGTGTTATGACTAGTTCCCATTTAAATATTAATTTATGATACTCATTTATGAGGTGACTTTTTAAAACTCAAAACTGAAGAATGCCCTGTATAGTCATAATGCCCATAGTATGCAGCATGCTTGAGAGTGTAATGTGGTTTTCTTTTTTGCAGATCTAGTGAAAAACTCAGAATACAATTTAAGTAACTGCTCACTAAGTAGCTCTGAGAACCCATATGCTACTATAAAAGACCCACCAGCTCTTGTACCAAAAAGTTCAGAATGCGGGTATGTTGAAATGAAGTCACCAGCACGCAGGGACTCGCCATATGCTGAGATTGCCAGCTCTAGTTCAGCCACTAAGAATGTTTATGAAGTTGGTAAGTACAAAATCTACATTTAGATATTGAAGTTTTACAACAAAGAGCACAGGACTTTTTTCTTTAGATTGGTTACATCAAAACTGGAGTGTGTCCAGAGAAGGGCAAGGCTGTTGAAAGGCCTGGAGCACATGACCTACGAGGAGTGTCTGAGGGAGCTGTGGTTTAGGCTGGAGAAGAGGAGGCTGAGTTTTCTTCCAACCAGATATATTCTGTGAAAACACATGAAAAATTCCTGAAAGTGGTAATATGTCCAACTCTGGATTGAGCTCAAAAGCTATTAACAGTAATGTCACTCTTTGGTGGTAGGTCGTGTAATTCACAAGATAAGAGTTTGAAATGCCTTCAGTCAGTTGTATAGCCTAGAGGTGCCTCTGAATTTTCCTGGTTTGAAAACCTTTCTTTAAACAATGCATTAAGAAAAGCTTAGCTTCTGATGTAGATTAGGATGGTGAGTACTGAACACAGCTGGAGTAAGTGTATTGGAAGTATACAAAAGATACGCTTTCTCCTCTTGGTTAGAAAAATCCCCAGCATCTTCACCCATGGGCAGTATTTCACTGATATAGGCCCTATACTGCGTGACTGTAGTTAACTGTAATTACAGAAAACTTGAGGATCTTGTGGAACAGTACTTGTCACATGTCATGGGATACCATTGTCCTTTTTCTGACCTCAATTAGAGATTCCTCTGAAACCCATCAATATCTCCATTGCTGTTCTAGGTATTTTTTATGAAATCATGGTTAAAATGTGGGCTTTTTAATTATTTTTTTTTTTAAGTTAGTCCACTCACAACAACCAGATACTGGTTCCCTTGCTTCTGTCAGTAAATATACTCATGGCAGGATCCTGTTGCAAGCCCACAACGTGTACCTTATTGTAAAAACACCTTAACTTCAACCTTTTTTCTACAGCCACTTTTCAGGACAGCATGACAAGGAGTCTGAGTGGATTCCTTGAGCAGAAAGGACAGGATAATTTGCAATGCAAACTGAAATTAAATGCAGTATTTACCTTCTGTAACCACTTTTAGTCTTGAATATGTGTGCTCTTTTATCACAGAACCTACGGTGAGTGTTGTCCAGGGAGCATTCAGCAGCAGCGGACGTTTCAGCCAGGATCCTTATGACCTTCCAAAAAACAGCCATATTCCATGTCACTATGACTTGCTACCAGTTCGAGATAGCCCCACATCCTCTACAAAGGAGGTTAGCAGTGAATGACCCAAAAGGCTGATGTGTAGCACAGTGGGACTCTGAAGGGGCAAAAGTGGCATGGTTGTGCTCCTTGATCCAGATCACCATCGTATTTGGCTCCTAGTCTGTCCAGCAGACAACTGCTGTACATTAAACAGAATCTCAGCATGAAGTTTGTATTGTGTATACAAGTGACAGATGGACAAACGCCACACTCTGGGGATCCTGATCATTCTTTTTTCCATGGCAGTAAATTTTATAGAAACAGGTATGCATCACATTTATACTGTAATATACTGGCTTAAAAGTATTAGTTTGCAGATCAGTTTTGATAATATCCCATTTCAGTGACTTTAAATATAGGCTTCATGTTTGTTATGTTTCACTGTAAAAATACTCCCAGGACAGTGCAGTGTACCAAATACCACTTCGTACAGGTGATGTGATTCACTAGGTACATAGAAGAAAAACTCCCTTGCTGAGTTTTACCTTCCATTCTGATTGTTAGTCAAGGCAAATTAGGAAACAAGGTTTGATGGGGATAAATAAGCACAATATTGCAGTTGTTTGAGGAAAACATCATCAGGCCTTTTTGTCCATTACTGCTGGTGGGCATACCCTGCTTGAATAGTTTGGGGAGATAAAAGCATTGTATACACTGATACGATGCTTCAAGATCTCTTAGTACTTCAGACCCAGCATCAGTCTTCAACAAATCTTTTTCTACTGTTCAAAATCCCTATGTTGCAGTTTTGAGCATTATTTCTGCCACACACAATTAATAATCCAGAACATATCAGTAACTGCTTTTAAAAATCTATAAATTAAATCAGTTTATTTTTGCCACCATGGACTGATTATGTAAGGAGTGGACAAAGGTGATGACTGCTGTAAATCGTAACTGCAAGGAAAGGTTTACATTTTATAAACAGGTAGTAATAATGACTGTAATATAGAATAAAAATAGAAAAGTGTTCTGATTTTTTTTCTCTTAGCAATAACTAAGCAATCTCTGTACATACTTGCTAAAAAGGCACCTTTTCTTTTTCATAGTTGATGTAGGGAAACACATGCTTAAGCTGGTCTTTTGCATTGCTAATAACATGACACATGTACCCCCCATTCTTATTAACTTGTGTCTCCATTTTTATCCTGTGTGTCTGTGGTTTTAGTGATCTAGCTTATGATTGCAAAAAAATATCCTACTGTGTATCCATTTCGTTTGCATTTTTGCCAACTGGCCTTTATTTTGTCTAGTTAAAGGGACCTCTGAGCAGAGGGAGATGGTAAAAATAAGAATTCATGTCATACTACTGTCGCTCAGGGGTGGTTACCTAATACATCATAAGTAATTAATTAACTGGGGGGGATAGGGAAGTCATAGTGTTTTCATCAAAGATAAAAAAACATGCAGAAGTGAAAAATAAACCCTCTTTAAAGTTTAGCTTGTTCTCTTGGCTACATGGATGGAGACCGTCTTAGCAAAAGGCTCCTTTCTCTCCCTCCAAAACAGTCTATCGTGAACTGTGCAGTTCAGTGGAAATTAAATTTGACAGAGTGTTCATCCATTGAAGCAAAGTTGTTCCCCAGACATGTCAGCCTGCAAATAAAATACTTGATACAGACTGGACATTCTGTTTCACTGGAAAGCTACCTTTAGAAAACAAAACTTGCTTCCAGCTGCTGTTGCTATCAGTTACCCTACCAACTAAGATGTTCATAAGATAACCCCATCAGGCTTTTCCACTCTGCCCTGGCAGTAAATCTTCAGCTTCTCATGAACAGCTTGTCCTGAGGGTTAGCATATCCCTGATAGATGGAGAAAGGATACAAGCAGTTGCATTGTATGGCATACAATGGGAAGCACTAGTTCCCCTCCTCTTTCTGTGTTGTGGTGACATTTTGGCTCATGAGGCCTGTGGTGCATTATAATGCTATGAAGGGCAGTTGATTGGTCCAGATTTGGGTGGATGTGCTCTCCAGCTCAGCACAGGGAGTGCCACAACCATTTTTGTCTTTACATCTGGACTGCAATACAGTTGGAGACAGAGTTAATCCCTGTTGTGACAGCATTGCTATGTTCCTAAGAAATTCACAATCAGTTGCCTTTGGAATACAAAATCCAACAGAAGATCAACTGGAAGAAAAATGAAAAAAACTTTGGCAGTTTTTTTTAAAAGGAATTCCAGAGCTGAAGTAGAAACAGAAGTTTTATTTGTTGTCACTGCGGTGATAAATGAAAGATCTGCACCTGAAGACATCGTTGCAGATTTGCTTGTACCGACAATGTGTGTGTCTGTATGAAGCGCCATGTAACATTCGTGGTTCTCACTGGCTGTCAGTAGTTCGTTTTTCCATTCCATTGGCATTTTATGTATTTGATTATCTTGGGATTTTGTAAATATAGAAATTAACTAGAAGGTCTTAAAAGCCAATTATCATTTAATCCCTCTGTAAGACAAAAGTTTTTATTGGGTTTGTGTGCGTATAGGTAACATATAGAGCTACTGGTATATACACGTTTGTACTGTGTGAAACAGACTTTAAAATAAAGCATTTCATCTCTGAAGCCATGAATAGTAAATGCTGTATTTAGCAATTGTGAGCTCACAAAAAATTATTTTCTTACTCTGTGTAAAATTTGGAGACCACTAAATAAATTAATCTTCATAATATAAACTTCCTTTTTTTAATATATATATGAAAAAGTGAAAAGCTGAATAAATTATATTTAAAGTTTCCAGTATGTCACACATCCTCAAGTGATATATTCAGTCACCTATTCATGGAAACAAATGAATTTCTGATAATTTTGCCTATTGTGTATGTGCTAAATATACACATTACCAAAGCCTACTTTTCTGTATGTGGGTAAAACTTGGGCTGTGTAGTCAGCATAAGCAATGTCTGTATATATCCCATCTGGATTTGCAATATGTGTAGGTCGGGTAAAAATATTGTGAATTTACTTCAGTGGATGATTCAGAAAACAGATTCCTTGCAGGGGTTAATATATTCTTTTTGAGTGGTAGCCCTGTATCCTTCCAGAGGAAGGAAGCACATGGGACTTGCATTAGCAGTCCTCCTGTCTCCTGTACAGCTAGGGAGGCTTGCTCTGGAGCACACTTACCTGGAAATTTAAGAGACCCCAAGCTTAATATTCATGAATGTCATGTAGCCTGTATTACAGTTCTTGATAAGAAATATTTCTGAAAATGCAGACTATATTGTGGTGGAAACATAATGAGTAAGCTGATAAGAGTAATTTTAGCAAACACCATCTGCTCAGAGGACCAGCTTTGCCACAGACAGGAATGGAGAGATGTCTTGCCTCTGTATCTGTATCTTCACATTTCAACAGTGACAAACATAGCGTTGAAAACAGAGATAGCTATCCCCTAGCAATTTGTTACTAGTTTAATAATGTGCAAAATGCTGCAGAGTTAAAAGCCGATTTTAAACTAAGTGATGAGTATAAACTTTAGGTTTTAAATAATGTAGGTGTACAGCCATATTAATTTTGGTCATTAGAAGTGTAAGGGAACCTCAAAGCTTTTTAATATATCAAAGATTTTTTTTATCACAACACACTGTAATACATAAAATTTGTCCCTATCTTGATCCACCCAGAGAATTAACATTCATTTTAACTAGAGATACGCATGCAGATTGCAAGGGAAAGAAGATTGCATTGTACTCATACTTTCTGATGAGACAATCTGCAAAGTGAAGTTAATACTGAAGTGAAATTAGGATAAAACAGAAGTGGGGAATGTGTTAACTCCAATTTACTGGATTTTACAAGTATTGTGACTACAGCTGAATTTTTTATGATAGGTATGTGCCAATAATAATCCTTGTACTGAAGCTCTTAAGTCCAGACTGAAGAATACTGAACTAATTTTGACAGTAATGCTCTAAATTGTATACAAAATAGTTTGACTGAAAACAAATGGGTGCATGTTTATTAATTACTGTGCAGAAAAATCTTCTCATTTGGTACACTGACTGATACTAGTGCCAGAGCAACGAACCTAACTCTTTGCTTTTTTAGCCCACAAAACCTTCACTTTGGTATGACAGAACTGTAATACATTTAAAAATAAAAGCCACCAGGTATACCTGGCTTTTTTTCTTAGCTGTCACAGGGAAAAAAAAAAAAAAAACAGTTTTGTTGTCAAGTTACATCTGTTTTCCAAAGATGACTGATGCTCATCACTCTGCCCTTCACTACCATTTATTTCACTTCACGAACCTGTAGGTTAATGCAATAAAGTTTCTAATGAAAGATGAAAAATGTCTTAATTTTTTCCCTTTGTTTTTAATTTGCTTAAGATGGATCTTGAAACAGCATGGGAAATATAAAAAAATGTTGTCCCAGGTCACGCTGGACCAAATGTTTTATTTCCCTTGTTACAGAATTCAAGTAGTTTATGAGATGCTTTGGGGAAAATCAAGGCTGATTTTAAAATGCCAAACTTCTGACTTCTGTCTGTTCCTGCAGGAACAAATTCAGTAGAGAGGGATGATTCCATCAAGCCTGTCTCTTGAATGCTTAAAGCTTTAATCTTGAGGAAGATGGGGAGCTGAGCTGTAGAAACAAGGCACTTCAATATGCTAAAAGCCTTATATATACCATTAAAAAAACAGAAACCAAGGTAGAAACACAGCATAAAGGGCATCAGAATACTGGAAAACCTCTAATGTAACTGATCCTCTGAGCTGAATCTAAAACACTGGCTACTGATAAATGAATTGGGAAATTGGTTCTGGACTATGACAGTTTGATCAAGGATGAGAGATTTGCCATGATCAGAGGATGACAGAAATACAGAATGGTTTGGATGGGAAGGAGAGAACAACAGGAGAAAACTCACTGGAGGAAACCAAGTGTTCCCACTGGATACCTGCAGGAGGAAGCAGGGCATGCAAAGAAAGCTGGCCAGCAGTGCTGGCATTTTGCAGAGAGTCTGTGGGACTTTGTCTTGAAGCCTCCAAGAGATGGACTAGGTGTTATCCACTGAACTCTTGCCACATGTACTTGGCGATGTCTGCCACAGCCACTGTGACCTGACAGGCTCTGAGAAGAGACATGGCTGAGACCTTGGTGACTGGCATGACATACCTATGCCAAGCACAAGAGATGGTGGGATGGAGTGGCCTGTGGCATTATGGTAACTAAGAAGTGTGCTGGAAATAATAGCTGAGGCAGACTAGCTCAACAGCACCCCATAGGCTGCTCTTCATGGAGGTCTAGGCAGCAGCCCCCTCTGTCCTTGTTCCCACCCTTGGTGATCAAGAAGTGTTTCAGGAGGACTTATAGGAGGCTGTATGAAGGGCCTCTGCTCCCAGCCAGTGCAGCCAATGTTTTGCTGGGGGGCCCCCCTGCAAGCTAAGATGAAGGCTGGCAACCTTGATGCCCCTTCACCTTCAAACAACAGACCACCCTACCAGCTAAAGTAGAAGAGTTTGCCCAGGATCTGGTGACACCAGGACCAGGCCAGCAGCTGGGGCACTTGCCAGTTCCAAGGAGTTTCTCACATAGCCCCAAATGGCTACCAAGACCACTTGGATCCATACTTGCCACAGGGACAGAGGTGAGAATGACTGCCCTGGAGTTCCTCACATTACCCTCTTGCCTTTTTTAATGATGGGGTTGTTATAAAGAATTCAATTTAACTCAATGTTAGTTCTACGATAATTTTATTTAAAGTAAAAGAGCAAAGCAGTGCTGGGCGACAGGGGAAATCACCGTTCCTCCAACTGCCGCAAAATTGTGAGAGGGTTCGAGGGTCCTTATATTCCCTTCCGTGTACGTGCTCTGTGCGCATGCCCGTATCGTTGCTGAGGGTCGTCTTCTGCCCCTTAGCAGTCTACAAGGCCGACATCAGCTATCTTCCTCCATGCCCTCTCATTCACCCTCCATATATGGAGTTCAGTTGACAACATCCTCCCCACAATAGGCTTGACATTTGTGGCCCGCCCCTGACTCAAACTTTATTGGTTAACACAACGCACCAACCATGCTTAACAACAGACAATCTTCATACTTAACAACAAATGGGCAAACATTTTCCCTGTAACAGTCCCCCCTTTTTCTTTTGGAACTTAAATGTTTGTCCTTTCTTCAAGTTTGATAGAAGGAGGTTGTATGTCATCCTTATATTCATTCTTTGGTGCTGCCAAAATCAACAGTTTAGTAGTTTCAAATCGTTTTTCTATAAAATTCCTTAAACACCGCAATATACAAGGTCCAAGCAAACAAATTAAAAACATTAATATTAAAGGTCCTGCCAGAGCAGACAATAAGGTTGTAAGCCAGGGTGACATATTGAACCATCCTTCATACCAAGTTCTTCCTAATTCTCGGTCTCTTTTCCGCTTTTCCAGTCTCTTTTGTAACTCTGCCATTGAGTTCTTTACCATACCAGTGTGGTCAATAAACGAACAACATTCCTCTTGAAGTGATACACACAGTCCACCTTCCTTCAAAAATACCAGATCCAACCCTCGTCTATTCTGCAGGACTACCTCAGATAATGACTTCACTGAGGTTGCCAAACTATCTATTGATTGTTCAATTCTTTCCAAGTCTTCATCCACTGCTTTTTGTAAAGATTGTATTTCATCTGTTTTAACTATAGAAGCAATTCCTGTTCCTGCACCCACGCCTCCAGCAACTAGAAGAGCTGCTAGGGTGATTACAGTAAGTGGTTCTCTTTTTTGTCTTCTTACACTATTTTCCATTTGGTAAATTATTTCCTCATTGGAGTGGTACATAAGGCGTGGAACAATAATTACTTGCACACAGAACTGGGTTGGATCGAATACTTTTAAAGATATACAAGGTGTTACACCTACATCAGAACATACCCATTTAGCTCCCTTATCTGGAATCAGCCATTCAATTGAGTTATTCCTTTTTGATTCAATTTTTGCTTTAGGGATTGTGTTATTACAGAGAGATACATATTGCTCTGGTACAGTGCCCACACACTTTCCTTTTCCAGTAACTTGTTGTATCGTTATTCCTTGTGTTAAATTTCTGTTCCATGGACACTCGGGTGGATTAGTGCCATTCTTCCACTGAACCTTACGTGGATGTCCTATAGCCTCATAATATGGGGGTTTTATGCTATAGCACAACCAACATTCATTCGTTAAATTAGGCTGTGTATTATTTAAGGCTAGATATGCTGCATGCATAATGCTCCACAAGGAATTATCAAATGCCTCAAAAGGTATTTTCTGTTCACTATCAGCTAAAGGAGAAGTACTCGGATTTATAAGATGTGTTGTCATTCTAGTTTGAATAGAAGTCTTAGTCTGCGTTTCCTGGACAAATTTATTCAACATCTTATTTGGCCCAATTGCTGGAGATGGATCATGTGGCATATTTTGTCTGATTATTCTAAAAATACTTCCTCTGTCTGTTCCCGGGTTCCCAAATTCGTATACCCCAGGTCCTCCCAAATTCCCAAGTTGTATCCTCGGGGTTTTTTTACTTTTATTTCTAATCTTATGCAGTGGTTACAACCGGCTGGGGACTTCCGACAGCTTTCTGCCTGTCCTACCTGCCCTGCTATTGCATTGTATTTTGGGGGTATACATCCAGGAGGTCCCCATTGGACATGTAAATATGGGTCTCCTCTTGTTGTCCAACTGGATGCAATTGTTTCACATCCCCAATAGGCACAAAAATAATGGTTGGGCGCATTACAATATGATTTGCCAGGGTTTGAGGCCGGACATATATAATAAGGTCTCTGATATACTCTTCGGTTATCATCAAATGATATAAAATCAAATAAATAAACGGTAAAATTCCAATTATGTCCTGCTCCTTTATATTCTTGTATCACCTTGGATTCTAATCCATTGATTAATTGCCAAATCATAGGTTCATGTGGGTTATATGAATTTGTAACTCTGGTTATTTGGCTAATGCCCATTAATAAAATCCAAAGTTTTGTCATTTCTATAGTGGAGAGAACCATATGAATTTTTTTTTTTTTTTTAATTTAGTTGAAATGCCCTATTCCCCAACAAGTCCTTCTCTGCCTCGCTCGTCGACTTGGTTGCAACAAGCCACGAGGTTTACTCTCTTCTCGGCAGCAGAAGTTCTTTCACAGGGATAGGCTTTATTATTTAGACATTTCAATAGTCAAGTATGTTACAGGTTCTTTTCCAGATTGATCAAAACTGTAGGATTTTATAACCACTTATTCCAGGGTACAAATTCCTTGTCCACACTTAAACATTTTCCACAGAGAATATATTACAACTGATAAAAGCAAGGCAACTACAAAACCTATTATAATCTGTGCGGCCAGTGGTAATAGTTCGACCATATCCAAACCGTTCGGTCTCTGAAAAATAAAATATAATAAACATACTTTTTACAACTTTGTTTTTCGTACAAAATTCTGACAAATTTCTCCCCAATCCGTGGCATATACCTGGACAGAGGTAGGTATATCATAAAACCTTCGTACTACAATCTGCTATTGCTGTATTTACTACCCGTTTCAATTTCCCATATACATTTCTAAGATTTAAATCTTCAACATTTTCAACCTTACTTTTAGCAATTATAAAATCATCATTAAAGCATCAGGGAATGAAGTTCAATGTAATTTCTGTGTACATTTTAAACACATGTGTCCTAACATAAAATGTCCTTGATATACCCACACTTAGCCCTGACATCCCTCACAGGATATCTTAACCCATGCTAAATGAGAACAGTCCCCACATTCCATACAACTAGGATATCTACTTAGATACTTTATCAATTTCCTCTTAATCTCTGGGATGACATTAACCTCTAAATCTTTCTCATTTGATACACAAAATTTAAACCCAAACATCTGTTCTATCTGCTTCAACACAGAGGATATTTTTCTCTGGAATCGTCTGTTGCGACGCTGATCCGGGTTTTCTGTCACTGCGGTCTCCCATGATTCTGTCGTGTCAATTTTACCTTCAAATCCCCCGGTGGACTCGTAACTGTCCATTCTTTACTGACGGGTCCTTTGATACGACTAGCATGGGTCCATCCTCTCTCTGCAGTACGTACAGCGGAGTTTGTGGTTAAGAGTACCATATAAGGTCCTTCCCATCGGGGCTGTAAGGTACTCTCTTTCCAGGTTTTTATAAGTACCCAGTCTCCTGGTGAAATTTTATGTAAACTAATGTCTAAGGGAGGTCTTTGGACAATCCGCCCTTTTTCCCACAGCTTTTGTCTGTATTTCATCAAATTACTGATATATGTATTGGTAATGTGGTCCATAATCCTTGGATGTTCTTTTGGAAATCCTATGTCATAAGGCATTCCATATAACATTTCAAAAGGAGAAATCCCTATATCTGTTCGAGGCTGTGTTCTAATATTCAACAAAGCTAATGGGAGACACTTTACCCATGAGAGGTTCGTCTCCAAAGTTAATTTAGATAATTGTTTTTTTAGTTCCCCATTCATTCGTTCAACTCGACCAGAGCTTTGGGGATGCCATGGGGTATGTTCTTCCCATTTAATTCCCAATGCTTCCATCAAGTTCTTAATAACCTTAGAGGTAAAATGAGTACCTGATCTGAATCTATAACTTCGGTTACTCCATATCTTGGGATGATGTTTTCTAAAAGAATTTTAGCTACAGTTTGAGCGGTTGCTTTGGTAGTAGGAAATGCCTCTATATAATGTGTAAGATGATCCACTATCACCAATACATATTTATATCTTTGTACCTTTGGAAGTTCTGTAAAATCTATTTGTACTCTAGAAAATGGTCTTTCAGCTAGAGGTCTCCCTCCCAAAGGTAATGATCTTTGGGCTACTCTGTTAATTTTCAAACACGTCGGACATCCCTGAATAATTTTCTTAGCTAAATCATGTAATCCTATAGTCATATATTTAATTGCAAAATGGTCAATTAACCCTTGACTTCCCCAATGTGTTTGTTTATGAATCGTATTCAATATATCAAAAGCTACGGATTTTGGTATTATCTCTCTTCCATCAGGTAAATACCATTTCCCTTTGTTCTCACTACTACCTATTTGCAACAATTTTTGCTTTTCTTTAGGAGTAAATATAAAATTCTTTGGTTCCAAATCTTCTCCTAATTCTTTATGTTTCACTCCATATTCTTTTATTGCTAATAAACATAAAGCTGCTCTTTTTGCCTCTTGATCTGCTATATTATTACCTCGTGTCTTATAATCTATTCCTTTTTGATGGCCTCTAAGATGTACTACAGCCAGTCTCTGGGGTTTTCTTAAGGCCAGTAACACCTCTTTAATTAATTCTTGATGTATTAGGTCCTTTCCTTGGGAATTTATTAATCCTCGTTCTTCCCAAATTTTCCCAAAGGTATGTATAACGCCATAGCTATACCTCGAATCGGTATATATTGTTCCAATTTTTCCCTTCAAATATTTTAAAGCTCTTAAAACTGCATATAATTCACAGGCTTGTGCAGACCAAGTAGGGCTTAAGGGTCCAGATTCTAATACTTTTAGTGTATTCCCATCTACTACTGCATATCCCGATTTTCTTCTCCCTTCAATTACTCTAGAGGATCCATCTACAAAAATCCTTTCTCCTGTTTCTAGTTCTTCTTCCTCCAAGTCTGGCCTAATTTTTATTTGACTCTCTATAGTCTGGATACAATCATGCGACAAGGTCTCTTCTGAGCTTCCATATATAAATTGGGCTGGATTTTGTAAATTAGTTGTCTCTATTTTCAGATTAGGTGCCTCTAATAAAATACCTTCATATTTAAGTAATCGTGAATCCGATATCCATTTTTCAGCTTTTTGTTGTAATACAGTGCGAATATTATGAGGAGAAAATACCTCAATTTTTCCATTAAAGGTAATTTTTCTCGTTTCTTCTACTAATAGAGCACATCCTACTATTGCCTGCAGACAAGTTGGCCACCCTCTGCTCACAGGATCTAATGATTTTGAAAAATAGCCTACAGGTTTCTTTTTCCCTGCCCATTCCTGAGTCAGTACTCCATAAGCGGTTCCATCGTTGATATTTACAAACAAATAAAAGGTTCTTTTAAGATCGGGTAAACTTAGAACTGGGGCATTAATCAACTTTTCTTGTATTTCTTTCCACTTCTGTTCATCCGTTACGTCCCAGGTAACTGCCCCATCTTTGGTCAGTTTTTGGTATAAAAATTTTACTTTACTACTATAATCTTCAATCCATTGTCTACAGTATCCTAAGAGTCCCAAAATTTGTCTTATTTGCCTTTTATTCTTTGGGGTTGGTAAAGACAAAATTCCATTTACCCTTTCTGGGTCTATCTTCTTTTCTCCTCGACTAATATAATGTCCTAAGTATTTAACCTTTTCTTCTACAAATTGTAACTTGGTTTTAGATACTTTAAGGCCTTTTAACCCTAAAAAGTTGAGAAGTTTAATGGTTTCTCTCCTCACTACTTCTTCTTCCTTCCCTGCAATCAATAAATCATCTACATACTGGATTAAGGTAATCCCTTCCGCTGGTTTATATTCCTGCAATATCTGCTCAAGAGCTTGTCCAAATAAATTAGGGGATTCTGTAAAGCCTTGAGGCAAAACCGTCCACCTTAGATGTTGTTTTCTTCCAGTATCTGGATCCTCCCATTCAAATGCAAAAAAATCTCTACTAGTCTCATCCAGTGGACAGGCCCAAAATGCATCTTTTAGATCTACTACACTATACCATAGGTTTTCAGGGCCTAGTTTACTCAATAAGGTATAAGGGTTAGCAACTACAGGAAAACGGGAAACTACCCTTTTATTTATTTCCCTTAAGTCATGTACCAAACGATACGTTCCATCTGGTTTCTTTACTGGCAATATTGGAGTATTAAATGGGGACATACAAGGCTCTAGCAATCCTTGCTTTAATAACCTCTCTATCTCAGGTTTTAATCCCATCCTTCCTTCTAATGAAATAGGGTATTGTCTAATAACTATTGGGTCCTCAGGATTCCGCAACACAACTTTAAACGGGGTTATTTCTAATCGTCCTACACTTTCAGGGGTATACCATACTTCTGGGTTAATTTTATCTTCATCCTCCACTCGTAGAGGACAGAGTCTAATTTTAATCTCCTTATTCCGAACTTCTAAATTTATTCCTAATTCAATAATTAAGTCGCGTCCTAATAAGTTATATTCTGCCTCGGGCACAATCAAAAAATTTCCTAGCCCAATTTTAGATTCTGTTTCTACAAGAACATTTCTGACAACCCCTACCTTAAAGGGTTCCCTTTTGCTCCTACCACCAAAGCTGTTTCTGTAGACATTTTACATCCTGAGGGTAATTTTTGTATCGTAGACCTTTCAGCCCCTGAATCTACTAGAAATTCTATTTCTTCTAAGTGAGGACCAACCTTTAGTTTTATCAAGGGCTCATGGTGTTCCTGAGTCCTCAAAAGATAGAGCCCCTGACTCCCTAGTCCTCCTGAAATACCTTCTCATCCTGTATTCGGGTTCTACAGTTCCGTTTCAGATGTCCCCTTTTTCCACAATAAAAGCAGCTTCGTTCTTCTTCTTTAAATCTTTTTATTTCATCCCTTTTTCGTTGGAACCTTGATCCCTGACTTATACGTCCATTATGGCTCTTGTCCTGACTTTCCCTTACCGCTGCTACCATCATCCGTACCTGTCTTTTGTTATTCTCATCATCCCTTCTAACATATACTTTCTGAGCTTCACGCAATAATTCATCTAAACCCCTATCCTGCCAATTTTCCATCTTTTCTAATTTCTTCCTTATATCTTCCCAAGCTTTAGCCACAAACTGGGTTTTGAGTAAAATTTGTCCTGGTGGGGCCTCAGTATCTAATCCTGAGTACATTTGTAAATTCTTTCGTAATCGTTCTAACCAATCATTAGGGGATTCATCTTTTCTTTGTCTTTCATTAAAGGCTTTATTAATGTTTTGGCCCCTAGGAACCGATTCCCTAATCCCTTGTATTATGATATTTCGTAAATCTTGCATATGCACTCGATGGTTTGGATTCTGATGATCCCATTGGGGCCTCTGTAGTGGCCATTTCGTGTCAGCAGCCGGGCCTTGCACATGCTGAGCATCCCAAATCCTCATTCCGGCTGTTCTAATCATATTTTTCTCTTCAGTAGTGAAGAGAATACTCAAAATCGACTGTAGTTCCTCCCAGGTATAAATATTAGGGCCGAGGAACTGATCTACCCTTTCTGCAACTCCTAACGGATCCTCTAATAATTTCCCCATTTCCTTTTTAAATTCTCTAACATCCCCAGAATTAAGGGGCATTGAAACGAATCCCATTTGAGGATTGGGACGACCCATCGGAACTTCCCGTAATGGAAAAAGATTTTGTTGACGAGTTCTGCTCCTAGTCTGAGGACCCTCATTTGGATCATTTATGTTATGCTGGGGAGGAGCTTCAAGTGGAGGGGGTGCCTCCGGTTGGGGTACGTATGGAGGGGGTCCCATCGGGAGATCCTCCTCCTTTCTACTTTTCTCCCTCTTTTCTTGAGTATCCACTTCAGATAGTGTAAATAGGGATACTCCGGGTCCTCCAGGTCTTGTGACCCAGACAGACGCATATTCGCTCTCTTCCTGACTAAAAGGGGTTTTGTTGTTTACCCATATGTTTAATCTTTGTTGCATCCAGTCCTCACTGGACCCATATTTTGGCCACCAAACTGCTGGCCCAATCTGTTGATCACCCCATACATCTACGCAGTAATGTATCATTTTAGGTTTAGTTTTGTTCCCTGTTCCAGGATAATATTTCCACATTTCTAACATGAAGTATAGAGGAGAGTCCTTCGGTATCGGAGGACGTCTCATGGGCGCAGGTATTTTAGTAGACCTCTGGCCCATCTTCCAGGGTGCTTCTCGCAATCTCAGTCGTTCCCCTTGTTCATGGCTCACGCCCTCGCGGGCAATGAGAACCGCACTACTGAAGGGTCCACACTCGCTTGGGTTAGTCCGGACTACCGGCCCCCTCTCATGCACACATTCGCCGCACTCCAGGGAACCCGACCCCGACCGAACGGAAAAACCCTGCACAACGGGCAGTCACTTACGCGTCTCGCCGTCTCGCGTCTTCGTCCGGACTCTAGTGCACCAGATTTAAGGGGTCAACCGGTTTTCCTTTGCTCTCTTACTTTAATCTTTTCGGATCGTCAGTAGAGACAGACTGATTCCAGAAATAGAGTTACCAAAAAGACTGGTAAGGGCGCCCACCCTACTTTCAGGCATCAGTCTTGTCTCTATCCGAGTCACGGCACCAAATTGTTATAAAGAATTCAATTTAACTCAATGTTAGTTCTACGATAATTTTATTTAAAGTAAAAGAGCAAAGCAGCGCTGGGCGACAGGGGAAATCACCGTTCCTCCAACTGCCGCAAAATTGTGAGAGGGTTCGAGGGTCCTTATATTCCCTTCCGTGTACGTGCTCTGTGCGCATGCCCGTATCGTTGCTGAGGGTCGTCTTCTGCCCCTTAGCAGTCTACAAGGCCGACATCAGCTATCTTCCTCCATGCCCTCTCGTTCACCCTCCATATATGGAGTTCAGTTGACAACATCCTCCCCACAATAGGCTTGACATTTGTGGCCCGCCCCTGACTCAAACTTTAACTATTGGTTAACACAACGCACCAACCATGCTTAACAACAGACAATCTTCATACTTAACAACAAATGGGCAAACATTTTCCCTGTAACAGGGTGAATCATTTGGTGTAGTCTTTGTCCCTTCTCCCAATCTCCACAGTCTTTCAAAGATATCAGAGAGAGGCTTTCCAGTGATATCATGTAGGTCAGGCTAGCCCATGGCTGTCACCTCTCTTCCCTTTCTAGCACAAGACCCCCTGCTGCAGCAGCAGTAAGATGGAATGGCTCATCAGTCACAGCCTTCCCCAGCCCACTGCAGTGGGTGGACAGCATGGCCACAGATCTGGAGGATCACTATAGGTCCGGACAGCTGGGGAGAGGCCAGCTAAGTGATACCTCCATCCTTTCTACTATGTGTGCATCATGCAATGAGCTAAGATCAAGCCCAAGTGATCCCTCTACAAGAGGAAGGTCACCTCCATCATGCACTTGGTGTGGGGGGACAATGACTTATGAGGAGCACCTTGTCACACCATGTGCAATATCATTAGTTACTGTTCAGCAGGCAGAAGCTTCTGTACACTCATCCTCCATCATGCAGCTCTGGGCTGCTGCTGTCTACTGTGGGTGGCCTCTACCCTGATCTCTGGGTGTCCCTCTTCTGAAGCAACTAAGATCTGCTCTGGCCTGTGGAAGTCTGGCTGCTACCACCCCTGGGATGGACCTTGGAAGGTCATTACCTGCAATCAGTAGACACATAGGTTGCCATCCTATGTGTTGTCTATGGCCTAAACAAGGAAGCCCTGGTTAGGCTGCTGCTGCCTACTTCTGGTTGGCATACAAGAGGACTTGTGGGCCAGGCCAGCTGACAGACTACACTGTCGATGAGTCGAGGCAGCCCTATGCTGGATGAGCCCGGGTGACACTCATGCTGCTGAAAAGTGGGACAACATCCCTGCAGCTGCTGCCAGCCCTGTTGCCTCCAAAAGGGAGTCTCCTGCCCTTGGTCCAGCCACCTCCAACAGCCCACAGAGATGACTGTCCTGGAGTTCCTCACATCACCCTCTTGTCTTTTTTTAATGATGGGGTGAAATTATTTGGTGGCCTCTACTCTTTGGTCCCTCTCAGCACCCTCAGACAAATCTCATCCAGGTCACGGACTGGTATAGGACAAGATTTCATAAGATACTTGAGTTGGACATACTCTGATGTTGGAATTCCTTTGTTCCTTCATTCCTGCCTCTGGGCTAATAAAATGCCTGAGAATTGTCTTGCTTATGACTAAGATGAAAAAGGCACCGGGTCCCTCAGCTGTGGCCTCATTTGCTGTCACTGTATCACTCAACACATTTAGGGAGCACATACTTTGACAGAATCATTATAGTTGAAAAAGACCTCTAAGATCTTCAAGTCCAACCATAAAAAATATTTTCTTACAGTTATTTCAAAACTATTTTGTTATAGATTTGCTGTCTTGCATCAACACTTTCAGCAAATCTTATTTTGCCCTCTCAAATCATTTAAGAACCATTTGGTGAGATTATTGAGAATACTGAATGATGCTAAAATATAGTTCCTCTATACTTCCTGCAGACATGTATGATCCAGCTGACAGTTTGGCAAGCAAAACCAAAGTGAAAGACTTCACTTACACTATTTCCTTGCCTATTTACAATACAGAGAGCAGCATAACCCTTTCTGGTTGCTTTTTGTATTCCTTGTTATCCTCTGCATTAGTTTAATTTTCCCAATTGCATCTCTGCACACATAAGCTCTGTTTTTATGCCCTCTTTCCTAACTACCATCTTTTTTTTTTTTTTGCATTGCTCTGGCAGGATTTGCCTGCAGAGACATGCCTGCCACCTGATAAATCTGCTGCATTTTTCTTTAACGTCAGCAGAGACTTGTTTGGAGATTGTCTTAGAGACCTACTAGCCCTTTGCACAGAAACACAGAATCAACCAAGTTGGAAGAGACCTCCAAGCTCATCAAATCCAACCAATCACCCAACCCTAACTAATCAACTAGACTATGGCACCAAGTGCCTTATCCAGTCTTTTCTTAAACACCTCCAAGGGACGTTGACCTCACCACCTTCCTGGGCAGCCCATTCCAATGGGCAATCACTCTTTCTGTGAAAACTTCATTCTAAGATCAAGCCTAAACTTCCCCCTGCACAGCTTGAGATTGTGTCCTCTTGTTCTGTTCCTGATTGCCTGGGAGAAGAGACCAACCCCCACCTGGCGAAAACCACCCTTCAGGTAGTTGTAGACAGCAAGGTCTTCCCTGAAGCCTCCTCTTCTCCAGGCCAAGCAACCCCAGCTCCCTCAGCCACTCTTCACAGGGCTTGACCCCTCACCAGCTTTGTTGCCCTTCTCTGGACACATTCCAGCAATTCAACATCTTTCCTAAACTGAGGGGCCCAGAACTGGACATAGTACTCAAGGTGTGGCCTAACACGTGCTGAGTACAGGAGCAGAATGACTTCCCTGCTCCTGCTGGCCACGCTATTCCCAATACAGGAACGCCACTGGCCTTCTTGGCCACTTTTTTTTACCTTGTCCTTCAGAATTGTCTCTCATTTGAATAAACGTCAGTTTTCCCACAAGAGCCCGAAGGCTCTAACGTGGTAACCCCCGACGCACCTGACGGGCTAAGAGCAGCGGCCAAGGATGGCCTGTCGTGGCACACTTAAGCAACGGATGCGGTCTCGATGTCATCGAGGGATGCAACAGAAGTAACTCAAATACAAACTCCCATCAATAAGAAACCTAAGAAAGGGTGGGTGATAGCTTGCTAAGGCTGTAAAATTGAAGTCCGTCAGGTAATTTTTCTTTACAGACTGCCACAGAGAAGCAGACGCGTGCAGACCTTCCCGCAGCTGATGATCTGCGCAAGCGCACACACTGCCGCTGTGGCCTGCCACGGGCCCGAGCGCCGCTGCCCGCGCCGGAAAAAGCCTTCTCGTGGCGCGCAGCGGCCCCGCCTCGCGACGGTCCGTGAAACGTGGCGAAACAGGCGCCTTGCTCTCGAGCGCCGCCATTTTGGAGGCAGGGCACCCCTGGTACCGGGGATACTAGGGTGCGGAGCGTCTGCCCCTGCTCGGGGCTAAAATACGGTCGGACCCGTGAGAGGGGAGCCAGGTGCGCGAGGGCGCTGCGACCCGAGCACCTACCAACCCACGTCCTAGGGCGGCAGCGCCCCCGGAGACGTGGCAGCGCAGGGTGGGGCCGGTGCAGGGCGCGGGTGCGACGCCGCAACGGCTACTGGGAGCTGTAGGCGGTGTTGGTGCTCGTTGGTGCCTCCATTCAGCGCAGGCGGTACCTGAGGCGCGGTTTTCCTGCGAGGCGAGCGTGACCACCTGTAGACAGGCAGCGGACTCTGGTGCTCGAGTTCGGTGAGGCTGCCTGTCGTGGCGGGCAGAGGGGTCGCGCTGGCACCTGCCGTCCCCGATGGCGGGGAGGGAGTGGCTGGAGGGCTGGGCTGGGCTGGGATGGGATGGGATCGGTCGGTCGACTGTGGCGTCCTGTAGTGGTGGCTTCCCTTCGCATCCGGTGCTGCCTGCTGTTGGGACCCGGAGCAGCTGGGACAGGTTTGGAGGTTAGGGTGGCGGGACCGAGGGCAGCGTGGAAGGCTGGAACATGTAGTATTGAGGGAGAAGCAGGGCTTGGTGAGGTGCTTTACCAGGGCCGCAGGGGTAGCTAGGGAAGTGCCGAGGGGCTCCGCGAAGCTCCAGCTATCCTGCCGGCCTAGGCCACGCCGCCGTAGCGGCCCATCACCGCGGAGGCCCTGCGGGGCAGCTGCCGGCGCACTGCGTCTACGTGTGTGGGCGCCTGAAGAGCCCAGATTCGACTTCCGGGAGCCCTCCGGAGGCCTCCGGCTCGGTCACTTTTCCTCCTTGGGTGGCAGCCTGGGCCTGTCGGCCCCTGACCAGGCTCGTTCCTGGAGTGCAGCCAGGCGCCTGACCCTGCGTTATGGGCGCTCTGCCTCACTGCTCTTGTTCTGAACCATCTTGTGCTTTCTGAAGGGCAGCAACGGCTCCTGGTCTCCCAGCGGAAAGAAGTATACTTCAGGGTTTATTGCAAAGGTGAGGGTTGTGGATTTAATAGGACTCCTTGCTACCTCAGTGACTGGTGGCATTGCAAACACACTCATTGACTTGCAGTCCATGACTTTCTGGTTAGCTGGTTCCTCTACCTGGCTAGATTGCTTAAATTGTTCCGCTCTCTGAGTCAGCCTTCAGGTGACCAAGCTTCCTGTAGGCACTGTTAGAGTTTGGATGGCTGGCATTAGGGCTGTACATTTCAGCCTTGCAGCTAGGGTTGGAAATGCGGGTCCTGCTAAGGCGGTGTGGTTTCAGCATGTGTAGTGTGATTGTCAGGTGAAGTCCTCACTCTTGACAATCTATTAGCATGTGATAGAAGTGGTGCTTCAGAAGGCTTATTAGTTAGTATAATGTTGAAGTAATCTGCCCTTATATTTGCATAATTCATTTTTATGGTCATATGGAAAAAAATATTTAGGGAAAAGCCTCTGAGAAAGCTGGGGCTGCATCATTGTGTATGATACAGCTGTTGGTGCAAAGTGGTAGAATATACATGGGTTTCTGTAGCCATGTCTTTGATGCTTTTATGTAGTCATATGTAACATTGGATGCTAGATTAGTAGTTCTCTAAACTGAGCATTAGTGATCTGGAGCTAAGTGGTCCAGCTGCACAAGCTTCATGATATTTAAAAGGTATTTCATAGTAAGGGTGTGTGTGATCTGGAACAATTCTCAAGGGTTGTCAAAGGCACTAAGAATGTGGGAGACAAACTAATTCTCAGAGAAGAAGTTTTTAGAAAAGTAGAGCTAACTATTTTTAATGTTGTGTTTGTAACTCTGTCTGCAATAGTGTCAGGACAAGGCAAACTCTTTTTGGCATGCCCAGTCTTTTAAGCTGTCTTCATACTGCAGTAAGCCTGAGGCATACCAGATTTTACTTGTTAAATGGACTTCTTTTTAAAAAAGGAGAAAAAGTGATGTGGGTGTTGTGCTTAACCATGAATATGAAGCAAGTATTCTCTTTTTTATTTTAATTTTTTTCTTTTAATTTTTTAAAAAACTCATTGATTACCATTTCTTTAAGCCCTTGGACTTTAGAGTAAGTAATTTAAAATCACGTGATTAAACTGATGATCCCTTTATGTCTGTCGTTTGACTTTAGTGAGACTTTGTGTGTCCTCTGGGACCTGCCTACGTGTAACAGGCCAGAGTCCGAAGGAAGTTTTATTCCTGATTGTGCTCTCCCTTTCTAAAATGAAATAGACCAGTGTGAGAAATTTTCAGATGAAACTTCTAATATAATAACCATTCAACTCTGTTCTTTTTTTGTTGTGTTTTGAGTTTTTTTGGTTTGCCTTTTGGGGGGTGGGGGGTGTGTGTGTGTTAATTTTGGTGCACGTTTTTGGTTTTTTGTTTGAAGGGTGTTGTCTTTTGATATCAGCATCACTCCATCTTTAAAAGCTGAAGGGTTTTGTTTTGTAATTTTCTTTCTCGTTTTCTTCTTCATTCTCTTTTTATTCTCTTGTTTGCATCTTTATGAGTTCTTGGGCTTTTTTCATTTTGACTTCTCTCCTGTTGAACAGAAGTATGTGCATGTGAATCTACCAGTTATTGCAACCTAGGATGTAACATTTTATTTAAAGAAGTGGCTGAGATTCAGGTGTTGAGAATCAGTAAAATATACCAATTGGTCAGCTAGGAATAGACTTTGTGGGTATACTGTATTTTCTTTGTGTAGTGTGAGGGTGTCTTCATTAGTACCGACAAGTGCTATTTTTAAAAATCAAATAATTGATGTAAGCCTAACAAAATACATGTTTCTACTTCTTAGAGGTACTCAGTACTCAGTATTCCTAAGGTTGGAAGAGACCTCAAAGATCATCGAGTCCAACCTGTCACCACACATTTTAAGGATGACTGATCATTGGGAATGTGTTTCTTTTCTGTGTTTTTATGTGTCTGTCTTTTCTCTATCCCTTCATTTGTAGTGTTGTAGAAGCACAAGAGGAGATTTTCTTGTAGCTAAATGTGACAAGACTATCAAAGTTGTAAAATCTATTTATGATCTCACATCACTAGATGGCAGTACTGTGGTTATTTTCTCCTAATTGTGCATACTTGTTTGCTTTTCCCAGAATGTCTCCCTTGTGTCTTCAGTTTAGTGATAAAAAATGTTCCAGTCTGCAAGAGGGAAGAAAAGTTGCTTCCTTGTGAGGCTAGCCTGAATCTTCAGGTGCTACTTGCTGCAAATGCTGTGTTTGTGGCTCAGACTGTGGAAAAAAAAAATGAGTATTTTTATAGAACTAAGGACAGTCCGGTTCCACATTCAGCAGTCATTAAGGGTTTGTAGGATAACCTTACTTGGGAACTTTTTCCCTGCAACTTCTGAAAGGGAAGTTGGAGGCCCTCATTTGAAATTTTTAGGACTACACTATTTAAGTCTGGATTGCTTGGGCTTTCCCCACCATGTTCTTCTGTCACCTAAGCACTTCCCTGTTTCTGTTAGATAACTGGTTTCAGGTATGCCATGTAGATTCAGCTGTTAAACTGTGTATCATGTAGGATCAGTCTTAATTATATGCAGTGCTGGATTCTTTCAATATGATAAGCTATTAGATTTCAGTTACCCTCACTGCACTTTTTGTTTTCCTTTTGTGTATTCCCTCCTTCCATGACTTATCTTTCTCCTTAGCTGTGCTTTTAGTTTTTTTTTCATGCAGCATGTGTGAATATAAGTGGCTTATGTTGAGAATTCAGTGTATAGAAAATGTTACTTGTTCAGGCTTCGTGTTTGTTCCTACCATGAGGTTGATGGTTGTGTGAGTGAATGAGTAAGCTAAAGGGAAAAGAATATAGAGGCATTTAGGTTTCAGGATTCCCTGATAAGCCTGTAGATGAAAAGTGAAAAGAGTGAAAGAAAAAGCTGAGAGTGGGGGGAAAATATTGCAGGCTGTTGTGGTTGTTCGTTATGTGAGAGAATGGAGAAACTGCCTACTCTTCCAGCTTTAATAGTGCTGTGAAGCTTTGAAAAAGCTTTGTACGAAATATTTTAAAAGGTGGTCTGTGGAACTTCTTCAGTCATTCTACACAGCTACACAATTTTTAGTAAGCACCTCAGCAGTTTTTAATCATGCCTTTAGATGGACCCAAGCAGCAGATTAGAAGAGCCTTGATAAAGTAAGATATTACTAGAAGGTTTTGGTCAGTGATTACTCTTTATTGCACAATGGAAATTTATTTCTTGGTTGGAAGAAGAAGGACTTTCTAAATATTTCTCTGAGTGACAACATAAATTCCTGAAGCTTGATTAAAAGACAAAATTTTGTTCTTGAAAACTCCTGCACTTATGTGCCCAGGCAGCCAAGAGGGCCAATGGCATCCTGGCCTGCATCAAGAACAGTGAGGCCAGCAGGAGCAGGGAGGTCATTCTGCCCCGGTACACTGCACTGGTTAGGCCACACCTCGAGTACTGTGTCCAGTTCTGGGCCCCTCAGTTTAGGAAGGATGTTGACTTGCTGGAACGAGTCCAGACAAGGGCAACAAAGTTGGTGAGGGGTTTGGAAGACAAGCCCTATGAGGAGACACTGAGGGAGCTGGGGCTGCTTAGCCTGGAGAGGAGGAGACTCAGGGATGACCTTATTGCTGTCTACAACTACCTGAAAGGAGGTTGTAGACAGGTGGATGTTGGTCTCTTCTCCCAAGCAGCCAGTACCAGAACAAGAGGACACAGTCTCAGGCTGTGCCAGGGGAAGTTCAGGCTGGAGGTCAGGAGGAAGTTCTACACAGAGAGAGTGATTGCCCATTGGAATGGGCTGCCTGGGGAGATGGTGGAGTCACCATCACTGGAGGTGTTCAGGAGGAGACTTGATAGGGTGCGTGATTGCATGATGAGGTAGTGTTGGATGATAGGTTGGACATGATTGTCTTGAAGGTCTCTTCCAACCTGGTCTGGTCTATTCTATTCTATTCTAAATTTAATGAAAGACTAAGCAATTACTTTGTATCACAGTATCACTTAGGTTGGAAAGGACCTCAAGGATCATCGAGTCCAACCTATCAACACAGACCCCATGCCTAGACCATGGCACCAAGTGCCACGTCCAATCTCCCCTTGAACGCCTCCAGGGTTGATGACTCAACCACCTCCCTGGGCAACCCGTTCCAATGCCGAATGACTCGCTCGGTGAAGAACTTCCTCCTCACCTCGAGTCTAAACCTCCCCTGGTGCAGCTTGAGACTGTGTCCCCTTTTTCTGGTGCTGGTTGCCTGGGAGAAGAGGCCAACCCCTTCCTCGCTACAACCACCTTTCAGGTAGTTGTAGAGGGCAATGAGGTCACCCCTGAGCCTCCTCTTCTCCAGGCTAAACAATCCCAGCTCCCTCAGCCTCTCCTCATAGAGCTTGTGTTCAAGGCCTTTCACCAGCCTTGTTGTAAGGGATGATGAGATCTACTCATTATACAAGGGGAGTGTTCTCCACCAGGCAATTTCTGACCCATCTGAAGAGAAGCTTTTAAATTAATTGAAGTGGTACTCTCTATCTAAAATCCCTCTGTTGTAAAAGTTTTCATTAAGTGTTGCACATAAACCACATTTACTTTTTCTGAGACTGGACTTAAACGTGTGATCTGGAATCACTTACTGGTTTGTCAGAGGGACTACAATTTCTGCTTTTGGTTTTGAGGCTTCCTTTTGGTTTTCAGACTCATTGTGAGTGTGTTGAGTAATACATTCTACTTCCTGGATTTTTTTTTGTTTGGTAATGACTGTATCACAGTATCACTTAGGTTGGAAAGGACCTCGGGGATCATCGAATCCAACCTTTCAACACAGACCCCATGCCTAGACCATGGCACCAAGTGCCACGTCCAATCTCCCCTTGAATTCTTCCTCCATATTAAACTTAAGAGTTGTATATAACTTTAAAACAATACAGCAACGAGGGTATTTTTTGAAAGAGGGGAAGACCATTTTACTTTTGTAAGTGGAGTTCTTCTGTATACTACACGAGTATTTTTACTCAGCACGTTTTCTAAGCTTTTCTGCTCTAAGTTGTTAAATGGGATAAGCTGGAAGTCTTCAGTAGCTGCTGATATAACGGATATGATAGATATTTGAGTCTGTATTTTTCGTATGTATAATTACTTTATATAGGATTTTTATTTAATTTAAATTTCCTGAAGAATTATGACCTCAGAGAGTGGTGGAAATCTTTGCTGTGTAGTTTACCAGGCTTAGGAGGAAGCAGAGCTTAATGTAAGCTGTTCTGCACTGGATAACAAAAATTTCCCAGTATTCATGAAAGTCTTAATTATTACCAACTCCTTTTCTTCACCTAAGCCCTTTTACATTAAGGTTTTTAAATAAGTATATAGCTTTACTTTTTCAGAACTAGTATATTTAAAATATTTATTCCAAGATGTTATGAGATACTTCCAACATAATCTGACCTTCAAAATCCAAATTTTTCAGTTATTTTCACTTATGATAGTGTTACCAGAGCCCTATGCTATTTGCGTTTTGCAGGAACTGTCTGTATTGGAAAGCTTGTTCAGTGTGAATTAACTTCTATTCATGGTGGAAGTGAATTTCATCTTGTTTCATGTGGCTTTTCTGGAGGTTTATCTACCTGACCCCAAAACACTTCTGCTTTAAGGTGAACAAGGTCATGGTTAGAGTTAAGGTCACAAAGTTGGGAGTCCTGGGCTGTTGCCAGCTATGCCACTTCTGCAAGAAGGGGCCGCTACAACGACCAATGTGATCAGCGGAATCCAACTTTATTGAGCATCAGACACATCTTATATACAGTTTGCTATAATTATGCCCACTTGGCAACATACTATTGGTTGCTCTCTGAAAGGTTACATCATTGTTTTCACAACTCTGTGGAATTCTTCTATCCGGTCTAATTGCTCTCTCCCAGATCTCGCCTCCTCCTTATCTTGCTTGCCTCCCTTCTCGGGGGCAGCTGGACTTCAGCATACCAAGCAATCAGCACTTCCTCACATCTCTTACTCCGCCACTATATTATCAACAGAGAATTCTTCAAGGCCTGAATTGCACAGGTGTTCCTGGGACCCAAGGCCCCTCTTGCTCAGAACAAACCCCAACATGCCACCATTCTTAGTGTTCAGCTCAGATATGATGCTTAGGAGCATCTAGTGAAGTGCAGAAGCTCACGAAAGCAACTGCTTGTGTAGTAGTGTTTCTTCGCTGCCAGGAGGGGGAAGTGTCTATCCTCTTTCTAGTCTCTTGCCATGTTTTGCCTCCTTTCATGAATCAGCTCTGAAAATAACAGGTCCTTGCGTTGAGCTGCTACAGCTCAGTAATGCAGTGAACTACTACCCCATAGTTAATGGTTTTTTTTCTTGCAATGGGGTATGAGTTCTGCAAAGTGTAATTACTCCACTATTATTCATGCAACTACTGCCAGTGTGTGTGTGTGTGTGTATATATGTATATATATGTATATATATGAAACAGTAACTGAGCATGTACACAGCAAGGTTTTTAGAAAGAGGTCTGCAGTTAGAGGGATTATCACAGTGCTAAAAATAATAGGAAGATTCTGGGGAAATGAGACCTACTAGATAATTATGTACTTGAGATCTGTCAATTTTTAGGTGGTTTTTGTGGTGTTGTTCTTGAGCTGGTATTTGAATTGTCTGCTCTGTGTAGAAATAGAAATCATTGTGTTGTGGCCTTTTACATTCCAATTTATTTTCCCTTGATTCACAAGTTATGCCTTTTTGTTTTGTTTTCTTCTCTCTCACAGAATTTCATATCTGAAGGAAGATGATGGAAGAGAGTGGAATAGAGACAACTCCACCCGGCACACCCCCACCAAGCACAACAAGCCACCAAGGCATGGAACAAAGTATTAGAACTTCCATTAATGTTTATTAAAAAAAAAATAAACTGAAGCTTTACTAATATTTATTATACTGCATGACACTGGGCTCATCACTCAGTTGGTTCTTGCATCAGACATTCACATATCCTGAGGGAAAAGTGAGTGTTCCAAGATGCAAAGCTGGGTTGACAGTGGCACCCCATTCATTTGCTTGCTTTCATCATATTGCAATGCGTTGCAGTTTATATGCCTGCTTAAGTGGATTTATGAATTACGTTATTTCATTTTAACTATGCTAACTCTTGCAAAGATGGCAAATAACTTAAAAAAAGATTCCTTCAAAGACACTACAGATTGAAAATGCTACTAACAATGTGAGCATAAGCAAACAAGAAGATGGAGGGGCTGAAAATTCACTTATTTATAGTATGAGCTCTTTGCTATTGTTCTTACCTTGTGATATAGCTAACAATCAGATTATCAAATTATCATTAGCAAGTCATCTGGCGACTATGCAGAACATGAAACCAAATCTCTGCAATTCTTTTTGGTAATATTTCAAGTCGTGGTACAGTACTTAAAGTTTCAGTAAACGATAAATCTTTAGGAACTCCTTTGGGAATTTCTCATATAATAATGCAGACAAAATGGTATGCACACTGGAGAAACACTTTTCTTCCTGACATGTTAAAAGTGTTTGAAATAATACATTTGAAACAGTGTGGTGACAAAGACACATATGTCATCAAATACTGTTAGAAGATGTGTAGAAAACATTGCTGAAAATTTGAAGAAACAAGCATTGGAAGAAACTAAATGGTGTGGGAGATTGTATACAGCTGCACAGTGTTGCTTACAGGACAAGTGTTCCTTACTTGTATTGTTGTTTGCCAAGGGATCAGGCCCAGCCAGCGTGGATTTAGGAAGGGCAGGTCCTGCCTCACCAACCTGATCTCCTGCTATGATCAGGTGATGCACCTGGTGGATATGGGCAAGGCTGTGGATGTAGTCTATCTGGACTTCAGCAAGGCCTTTGATACTGATATCAGCATTCTGTGCTGGGTTAGGAACTGGCTGGAGGGCCACATCCAACTGGCAGCCAGTGGTGTCCCTATGGATCAGTGCTGGGTCCCATCCTATTCAATATCTTTATTGATGATCTGGATGAGGTCATTGAGTGAATCATCAGTAAATTTGCAGATGACACCAAGCTGGGGGCAAGTGTTGATTTCTTAGAGGGTGGGAGATTTCTGCAGAGGGACCTTGACAGGCTGAACAGATGGGCAGAATCCCATGACATGAGATTTAACTCATCTAAGTGCCAGGTTCTACACATTGGCCGGATTCTACACATTGGCAACAACCCCATACAGTGCTACAGGCTGGGGTCCGAGTGGCTGGAGAGTGGCCAGGCAGAAAGGGACCTGGGGGTACTGGTTGACAGTTGAGTGAACATGAGCCAGCAGTGTGTCCAGGTGGCCAAGAAGGCCAATGGCATCCTGGCCTCTACCAGGAATAGTGTGGCCAGCAGGAGCAGGGAAGTCATTGTGCCCCTGTACTCAGCACTGGTTAGCCACACCTTGAGTCCCATGTCCAGTTCTGGGCCCCTCAGTTTAGGAAGGATGTTGACTTGCTGGAACGTGTCCAGGGAAGGGCAACAAAGCTTGTGAGGGGTTTGGAGCACAAGCCCTATGAGGAGAGGCTGAGGGAGCTGGGGTTGCTTAGCCTGGAGAAGAGGAGCTCAGGGGAGACCTTTTTGCTGTCTACAGCTACCTGAAGGGAGGTTGTAGCCAGGTGGGGGTTGGTCTCTTCTCCCAAGCAACCACCAACAGAACAAGAGACCACAGTCTCAGGCTGCACCAGGAGAGGTTTAGCCTGGATGTTAGGAAGAAATTTTTCACAGAAAGAGTGATGTGGCTTACAAGATATTGTCACTAAAAACTGAGTACAATTGGTGTTGTATGCAAACTCAAGCAGAACTGAAATTCACTTCAAAGGAAGAAAACCAAATTAGGTCAAAACTTGTAAAATGCCAGAATTATCATGTAGTTGAATCTCTGAGACTACAACTCAGTATTTCTAAAATTCCTTTTTTCTCTTTTTTTTTTTTTTTCATAGCTTTGTCCAGTCCCCTTGCTACACCAAGGTTGTCAACTTCTCCCACATACTCACCTACCTTGCCAACCGGAGTGTCCCCTGTCATAACTTCAGCATCTCTCCCAGCTGTGCCTTCTGCAACGGTTTCCACTATTGCACTTCCCCTGACTCCCGTCGCAACTCCTGGTGCCCCTTCATCTTTTGGGGCCTCCATGCCCCAGTTCTCAACACCTCCTCCAATAAGATGTACTGGGCTTCCTGCACCTCCCACTGGTCCCCCTACTTCAGGATTTTCTTTGTCTTTAACTCATGACATTACCAGAGGTCATGCTGGTCGAGCACCACAAAACCCACTGATGCCATCATATTCTGCACCTTCAGTCACAGGTAACTTTTTGTTCATACGCTTTTGTGTTTGTGAGACAGGATGAGGGATCTCCTGGGTAGATTTTTCCAGCACTCTACTAGAGTCTTGTGATCTTTATTATTCCAGGTCTACTGAATGTAGCTGCACTTGGAAGAATTGAGATTAGCCTTAAAAATGCATTCATGATTTAGGACAGAGAATCCTCTTCAGCAGCATTCTGCTAGCTTTCAGTCTTTCAGAAAAATAATTGTTTGAGGCTTTATTTTATGTTAAACTTGTACAGGAAAGCCCAGCTGAACATACATATAGATCTCTCTTGTTTAGATTAGAGTCAATTTCAGCCATTATATTTGCACAGAATAATAAGTTGCCTAGGGCTAATGTCACATATTTTTCAGATTTTAGTAAAAGCTGGCCGTAACAAGCTGTCCATTACATGACACTAGCCTCTGTTTTCTTGTTTCCAGCCACTAAATTACATTAGGACAGCTAAAAATATCTTCCATGGAAGCAATTGCTGTGGTTGCTGAACTGATGTAATTTTCTGTTAGTGGAATGGAAACTTGGCTCTTCATCTGCAGTTGGGCCAGGTCTTTACTATTATTGGTGGTATCTCTCTTAAATATTGTTTTAGGAAAATGTCTAAAAAGACTTTTCAATTGTGCAGTGTAAGATAAAAATAACTCTTGATTAAGGCATGTGTTGGAAAATCTGTTAAAATAGGATTGAGTAATGGGGCAAAGGCTCCTGTTTTCTGCTGTTTTGAGTTCCTTGAATTTTCCTTGAAAACGTGCAAAGCTATTCATTTGCTTGCTCCTGTTTCTATTGCTACTAATTTCCAGCACTTCTCTTTATTTATTGGGATATTTATAGTAATGCATGAAAGCATTCATGTATTTTTATTCAGAGAGCAACACCCATTCCTCTTCTTCCTGTATTGAGCACATATTGTGAAAATTTGAATACAGTAAAAAGCATGATTGTTAAACTACCCTGCTAATTCAAAATCGTTGTTTGATTGTATACGTGCTGTACAGGCATTCTCAGTTCTATTAGCAGGTGCTGATGAACTCGTTTTCCATAGTTACGTTTACTAACCTTTAACAAGCAGAATTGTTCTGGGGCCTTCAAGAAATGAAATTAAATAGTCCAATATTATTCTGGGTTTTCTGCTCATTTTTTGTGTGTACAACTGACTGTTGCTATGGTGTTGCAAATTAAGTACAGTAAGATAAATGAACACTGGGTTTTATTTCTGCCCCCTCTACTAGGTGTTTTGGCAGATCCTATTACTCAACAAGCAGCTATCTCATCATCTGTGGCTCCTGGAACTGGTTCTGCAATCACTTTTCCTGAAGAGCGTGAAGACCCAAGAGTATCTACTGCCCAAGGTGGAGCACCTGGTGGAGGACTGTGGGGATTTATAAAGGTATGGGCTTTTGCCTGTTACCCTTCACAAAGAATTACTATTTTTTACTGACTATAGTAAGACGTCCTATTTTCTAAATACATGTGCAAGTTGGCTGATTTTAATAATGGTGTTTGCTGAAACTATGCTTTTGCTCTTCCTCTGTATAGAATATGGAAGACTACACAAATGCAAATGTTCTAGGTTAATTTTAATGCTTGTGACAGTAAATATGCATATCTAAGATGTTCTGTCACAGAGATTCTTAAATCAGGTGAAACTTCAGAATCTTTTTAAGACCTGAAAGCTAATTGTTACTTCACAGTGACTTGCCTTTGTAATTTCGTAATGAACTGAGTTTGATTTCTGTAGCATGCAAGTCTTGCTGTTCTGTAACAGAAAATTGCCTTCAGAGAGAGACAAAATGCATGCATCATCCATCAAAGAAAAAGTTTACCTAAGAAATGTCTCGGGTATTTTGTAGAATTTTTCTACTCAGTTAGAAGGCATGGAGTATCACAGTATCACAACAGATACGCAGAGGAAATAAACAGCAACATCAACTAGAATAGTTTCACTAGCCTGTAACCTTTTTGGAGCTATGACAAATGCCACAGGTAAGTAGCATTCAGAAGGCTGAGGTAAAAAGATCTAACGACTATGCATCAGTGCTGAACAGCTAGGAAAAGCAACACTGTTTTCTGTACTGTCTCATACTAAACATGAAGAAGGAATCAAGAAGATTGATACCCCAGTGGGATTGATGAGATTTGGAGGGATTTTAAATCCTTTTTGAAGAACAGACTCTGTGTTCCTGTACTCCAGGAACATATAGATCTAGACAGTGATACAATCTTAAAGGGCAATATTAATTCCCCATGAGTATGGTGGAAGCAGAGTTGTCATACTGCCGTTTTTGAGGAGATGTCTTCTCATGATCAAAAGAAAAAGTTTTTTCTTCCTTTAAAAATAGTGTTATTCTTAGTGTTTGCAATAGATGGTAATTTTTCAGAAACGAATGTTTTTCTTGTAACGTGATTCTGTAGCCTTTTTAAAAGTATCAGAGCTTGCAGCTGCAAATTAATTGCAAAGGCAATCCCAACTGTATTATTGGTACCTTTATTATACCAGTAGAATCCAAAAACTGTCCTGTTTCTGCTTATGGAGAAGGTGTGAATCACTGACCTCAATAATAAAATCAGGTTTTGATTGAAGGATTGAGTAATCTCTAAGCTTTGTGTGTTCAGTGACCTCTTTTTGAGAATTCCCTAGGTAGAAGAATGAGGAATCCATCAGTTCTAAAGCCATCAAGGTTTTGATGTGTGTAAGTCCACATCAGACTCTGTGTATTAAAGTTGTGTCAATTTGGGAGACTAGCTCTAAATTCTTACAGAAATACCTCCTGCATTTCTGGTTGAAGAGCTTACTCTGTAGTTGCAGCAGTTTATCTTTATTTCTGTTCTTGAAGTAGTTTGAACTACCCTTTTTCCTCAGGTATCCTTAAGAAAATACACACTTTTTTCCCAGATTCCCTTCAAGCTAGGTAATATCCCAAGACTGTGTTGATCAAAAATTGACAAATTAATGGTCTGTAGTCAAAGGAGACTATTTAAGTTCCTTTGATATGTCAGAGATGGCTGAGCAGTCTCCGATCAGTTCCAAAATGAGTTTCTACACAATATATGAGCGGCAAAATTGGATACTATTGCACATTTGATTGTTAGAGCAATGAAGACAGCCATGACCTGAATTTTTAAAAGATCTGTGATTGCACTCTGCTAACATGGAAAATTGTCCATTTGAGCAATTTGGATTTATGTTGATTTAGAATTGACTCAGCAGAAATTCCAAACTTAACTGCTTCAGTGTTCACAGTGTTGCGATAACTGCTTGTTTGGTATTAGTATATAACTATGAATTATAGGCTGATAAGCATAAAGTCATCTTTCACAGAATATTCAGCTTCTTGCTGCTTAAGAATCTGATTATCTGCAGGAGATGTATCATGACTTCATGTTAGGCAGCAAGGCTGATGATTGGAGAAATACTGCTTGACTTTGCATTATTGGGAAGGTGCTAGAACTAAAAATCCCTATTTAAAATGTTTCTGAGGGTCTCATAGCATTTGCTCAGTTTTGTTAAATAAAAACCAAAACAAACCAGACAAATTCCAAATTGTTACAGAGCTGAAGGAGGAATATAAACTTCCCTGTTCCTAATGGCATCCTGTGGGTAGATACATCGTCACAAGACTGTGTGTATTATTCAGTGAATGCTACCATTCAAGAAAGTCTTTTGTTATATTAATGAGCAACAAATGAGAAACAAGTGGCTACAGTGGGCTCTGGTTTAAAAAAGCTTAATTGTACTGGAGTGAGTAATTGTTTTGTTTTCTTTGCCATACTGTAGTCAGACTTAGTGTTTTGCAAAGTGGTGAGAAGAGAATCCAGTAGTGAACTATATCAACATGTGGCATAGGGTAAGATAGTGGTTATTAGTAGCTATACAATATCTCAGTAGTTGTAGAAGCGTAGGGAATTGATTTTTTTTTTATTGTGTGGTGGTTTTAGGCTAAGCCTTTAAAATTCAGTTACAGATTTCAAACAGAAAAGTGGAAAAATATAAATAAATCACTATTGGAAAACAAAAGATTATTCTAAACAAATTCATTGGATAAATATCTAGAATAAGACAAGCAGTACCATATCAATTCTTTCTCTTCTTTCCTGATCTCTGCTGTTTTTGCTTTAACCTGCTTGTTGGCTGGCCTTGGATGAGCTGTTCAGTTAAGTCTAACTGCTGCTTTCTCTCTGCTCCTTTTTCTCTTTTGGGAGAGGAGCTGGGGGGCAGTGGAATGGCTTCCCTGGTCTCTGACCAGGGGGATTTTAATGTTATTTGCTAATTGTAAATATCTCTGTTGTGAATACTGTGTATTTTGTACATATTCATTGCACTCCATTGTAGAGTGTAGTTCTTGGTTGTAAATACAGCTTCATTTGCTTCTAAGTTGATCTAGCAAAGTTAATGCTGGGGGGAAACTTCAAGCCACCACACATTGCTAAGAAACAGAAAACATTCAGAGGTTGGATGGGCTTTGAGCAGCCTGGTTTAGTGGAAGGTGTACTTGCCCATGACAAAGAGGTTTGAACTGGGTGAACTTTGAAATATGTTCCAACCCAAACCTTCTGTGATTTATGGAGAAGAAGTTTTGCTAAACAAAAGTTATTCTGAGGTAACTGAAACTACCCTGATTCTGCAATTCTCTGAAATAAAATGTAGGTATATTAAACAAGTACATTCTGGAAAAGTGTATGTGCACGATGCAGTGCTGTCTTGTGTAATACCTGTCATTTGGTGAAACAAATGCAAGTATATGTGGTTTTAATATTATCCCCAAAGCCACCTGTTTACTAATAAAAAATTATAAAAGGTTTCTGTAAAATGGCTTCCAGGGCTTTATCTCACAGCAGTTCAGCATTGGTATTTTTCTCCTTTTGCCTGAATTTAAGATACAGGCATTCATGAAGACTGCAGACACTGGACACTGCTTGTGGTTTTATTTAATGAATTTGTAGGTCTGAAGGCAGCTCCACCTCTGATTTGGCTGGAGGATGTATAACAGTTTTCCAGCAATGCTTGGAACTTGTTTATAAATAGAAGCTCAATTGCTCTAGAAATATTTATTAGTAACAGACCATTCAAAAATAGATCCCATTGTCTTTAAGAAGGTTAGAAAAGAGAGACTCTTCAGCTTGAGTTATCACAGTCTAAGTCTAGCTGCCTAGTTTGATGATAACTTTAATTAGCATTGAAAATCTACAACTTTGCTAGATGCTCAGGGCTTCTGACCCAAGAATAGAACTAGATCAAGTGTGTTGCCCACCATCACTGGTGGGGCTGTTTCTGCACTAATGTAGAAGAGTATTGCAAAGATGTTATCTGAATTTACATTTTAACTGAAAAGTCATATGCTGATAGTCATATACTGCACCGTTTGTGCTGAAGAGTGAGATACAATACACATTACAAAGAGTAAACGTGGTAAGAAAAACACAAAGCAGCTTAATATTTGTTTTGTGTTTGGTTGTTTTACAACTGTAACCCTTTTAGTTTCTTGGGAAAATAACAGAAGATAATCTGGAAATCTGTTTTCTTAAATTAGGGTGTGGCTGAGAATCCTATGGTAAAATCTGTTCTTGATAAAACCAAACATTCAGTGGAGACCATGATCACAACGCTGGATCCTGGCATGGTTCCATACATAAGTAAGTACTTATGACAAACTTTTAAGTAATATGTATTGATGTTAGATAAACTAATGTAATAAAACAGTACTTTTACACTTTTAAGTTTGTATATGCAGTGTGTAATGCAGTGTGATTTCTGAAGTGTGTTGCCCAGGGAAACTCTCATGCTAGAGGCTTTTTATGTATCTTGAGTTTTATTTGGCTTTTGTATTATGCTGTAGTTCAGGTCGTGGCATAGTATAATACTCTTTAACTGTGACTGATGAGGACATTACAAAGCAAAATAAAAAGAGGAGACCTTGTGGAGTTTAAAATACATTCTGTGTGTTCTGTTGGATCACATGCTTAAATACTACTGTGTAAGCTGTCAAATAAAAAGTTAAAACAAGCCAAAAGGTAGACATTCTCCGAGAGTCATAGGACACGGACATTTACATAGCTTTTGAGTCTTTCTTCTGACCTGAAGCTCTTTCAGTTTTGTATCCTAATAGCATTTTTAATTTTTTTTTTTCAATTTTAGGAAATTTAGCAAACCTGAAGCAGTTCCTGAATAAGTAGGAACATTAAAATTCTAAAACAGTCTAATTAAGTCTGAAGCATTGAACCTGGAAGGAAAAGCATACCATTTAAATTATGGCTTGAAAATTAATAGATAAGAGAGGCATTGTGATACAATTTTTAATTTTGCTGGAGTGCATTGCATGTCACATGTATCTGGCCTGAGATTGCTGCTTCGTTAAAACAGAGAAACAGAAGTGGTGGGTTTGGATTTTTGTGGGCTTTTTTGTTTTGTTTGTTTGTTTATTTGGTTGTTGTTTTTGTTGTGGTTGTTGTTTTGTTTTGGGTTTTGTTTTTACTTCCAGCAGCCCTCCTTTAATTGTACCAGTACTGCCCTTAGTCTGCAAGTAGCTGAAGCTGGTCAGGAAACTGATAAGGCTGAGGAGAAACTATTGAAAAAAATGTTTAGTGTTTTGTTTTCCTGAGCTGTTCTTCAACTGAACCTGCTCTGTGATCCAGCTAACAGTGTTGCTGTGATGTTGTACTAATGAAGTGGACAATCTGTGGAATAAAAAGAGAAGATGACTTAATTAATGACATGCAACTAATTGTCTTACATTTAGGACAAAATATCCTAGCACCTGTCTAGTGAGGAAATAGTGTGATACGAAATCAGTGAGAAGGCTAGCCAGCAACTGAAAAGGTGCTTGAGAGGAATAACAAGATGCAATGCAAACCTACAGTAAAGGTTGGTTATACAAAATTTGGTGAATTGGATGATGGGTTGGACGCAATGATCTTGAAAGTCTCTTCCAACCTGGTTTATTGCATTCTATTCCATTCCATTCTATTCTATTCTACTTGAGGTTTCCATTGCAATTATGATTGTCCCTATATGAAATAGGATCTGTCAGTATCCAGTGGTGGTTTTAATAACTTGACACAGTATTTAGTGGATAAAACAACATTACAAAGAGGAGGAATTAATTTCAAATGCTTTGCTTGTAGGATTCAGTTAGAGTAAGCAAATTCAGTGGTTACCTCAAAGTTCTCTAAAATTGTGCTGTGAAGGAAAACATCTGTATACATCTTGGCCATTAATGTCTTGTTTTGTTGGTTTGGGGATCTCCTGTGGGGTGTGTTTTTTGGTTTGTTTGGTGTTTGTTTGCTTTTTGTTGGTTGGTTTTTATTTTGGTTTGTTTTGGGTTTTTTTTTGAGGTTACAGTATATATATAGAGCAGAGATTTGTAAACTCTCTGGAATCAACAAAACCTATGTCCTCAGAACAAGTGGCCCAAACAAACAGCAGATTCCTCACATCAAAGCCCAAACTTACTAAAGCATCTGGCTGAGGCCATTGAAATTTGTGCATGTGTGAGCAAATAGGATTTCTGTTATCTCTTTACTAAAAAGAGCTGCACTGTTTTCTTTGGTATATTGTGAAGATGTCATGAGGCAAGCGCCTAGAATAGAGAATTTCTGTCTGCACAGGAAACGGTGACTTTGTAAGCATGAACATCAATGCTTTTATAACAGAAAATGTCAGAGGATCTTAAATTGCACATGAAACTGTCGTTATAGCTCCTAATAGACAAGGTACAATGAAATTCCACATTCAATTGTCAGAGCTTGACTTAAATGTTCTTCTGGATGCTTGTATGGAACCTCGTGTGTTTCAGTTTGTTCCCATTGCCTCTGGTCCTGTCAGTGGCCATCTCAGGGAAGAACCTGGCTCCATCCTCTTTGCAGCCTCTCTTTGGCTATTCTTGTACATAAGTAAGATCCCCCTGTTTTCTTCTCCAGGCAGAACACTCCCACCTCTGTCAATCTTTCCTCATAGAAGTGATGCTCCACTCCAGTGGTTCATTTAGCTCACTATCCAGCAATAGCATGGTAAATGACAGTAGATCTGGTGACTTCTGTTGTTCTTTCTCCTTGTAATCCTATCACTCTGCCATTTCAGCTGAGGTGGGAGATGATGACAGTATCAAAATTGGCTGTGGCAAGTGGCAGGAGGACACATGAGGGTTGGAAGGATGGGGTCCACTGAAGCATCCTGTGAACTCTGCAGAAAGGTCTTGCAGATCTGAACCAAGGGCCTCTGAGGTAGTAGGAGACAGTGCCCTGGGGGACAGCGGAGTGCCCCTCTAATAAGGTGATGTAGCTGGCAGACCAGCTGAAGTGTCTATTCACCAACACACACAGCATGGGCAACAAACAGAAGGAGCTGGAAGCTGTCCTGCTACAGGAAAGCTACAATACGGCAATTACAGAAACTTGGTGGGATGAATCCTAGGACTGGGGTGTAGCTATCAATGGCTACAAGCTGTTCAGAAAGGACAGGAGGGGAAGAAAGAGTGAAGGTGTTGTCCTCTATGTAAAGAAATGGATAGAGTGTGAAGAGTTGTCACTAAAGAATAGCCATGAGCAGGTTGAAAGCTTATGGGTAGGCGTTAGGGATTGGGACAACAAAGGGGGCCTTGTAGTAGGAGTCTACTACAGGCCATCTGATCAAGTGGAGCCTTATTCCAGCTTGAGGGGGCACCACGATCTGGGGGATTTTAACGACCCTGACATCTGTTGGAAAAGCAGCACGACCAGCTGCCAGCAATCCAGGAGGCTCCTGGACTACCTAGATGATGATTTCTTACGACAAGAAATTAACAGCCCTACTCAAGGAGATGTGTTGTGGGACCTGTTGGTCACAAATGCAAGTGGAGTCATCAGGGATGTCAAAATTGAAGGCAGCCTGGGCTGCAGTGATCACGTACTAGTGCAGTTCACTGTCTTATGGAGTATGAAGCTCATAGTTAGGACCAGAGAGGTGATTCTGCCACTTTGCTTTGGTGAGACCTCACCTGGAGTACTGTGTCCAGCTCTGGAGCCCTCAATATAGGAAAGATGTGGACCTGGTGGATTGGGTCCAGAGGAGGGCCACGAAAATGATCAGGGGGTTGGAGCACTTCTGCTATGAGGACAGGCTGAAGGAGCGGGGATTGTTCAGCCTGGAGAAGAGAAGGCTTCAGGAAGACCTAATAACAGGCTTCCAGAGGTCTACATGAAGGGTGGGGAGAGACTGTTTACAAAGGCTTACAGTGACAGGATGAGGACCAAAGGCTTCAAAGTAGAGAAGGGCAGATTTAGATTGGCGATCAGGAAGAAGTTCTTCACTTTGAGGGTGGTGGAACACTGGAACAGGTTGCCCAGAGAAGTGGTTGAGGCCCCTTCCCTGGAGATACACAGGGCGAGACTCAATGAGGCCCTGGGCAGCCTGGTCTAATTGGGGATGTCTCTGCTGTCTGTGGGGAGGTCAGACTAGACAACCTTTGGAGGTCTCTTCCAGCCTCGACCATTCTATGATTCTATGATTTTATATTCCATGTCAGAAAAATGTTTGAATTCTTAAGAAAGCTTGTCACAGCAGGGACAATTTTTGTGAGGTGTTTTTGCATAAACTGAGTTTGAATATGTGTGATAAAGTCATACGAGGTATAATGGAGCTTATTAGTCTTCTGCATAGTTTTAGATTCCTGTCATGGACTGTGTTTTTATACTAGAGAAGCTTAGTGAAATCTCATTCTTCTTTATGGAGACCTCACCATATGGAAATCATTCAGAAATACTTAAAAATTCTAGTTCCATAGATATTTAATATCTAAACACAGGATAAACCTGTAGGCAGACAGACAGGCAATAAAATTGCACTAAAATTGATGGTCCAAGGACAATCTTTTCTTCTAAAGCTTATGTAATTTGACAGCTATTCACTGGATTTTGTGAACTGCATCTGTATTAGTGCTCCCTTTCATAAGGAAGAGTTTGTGTGTCTTACCAGCTTTCCCTACTACCAAAATGTCTTTAGAAATATGTGTCTGAGTTAATTGTATAAATGCATGAATTGTCATATTAAAGGGGTGATATGCTTCTTTTCAGGTGCTGAACAACCATCAGTTCATGTTGTCTGTCTCATCCATGGCTATTCATCTAACATTCACTTCTGACTTATTTCTGCTTCATTAAAAACTTTTATGCCATGCATAAGAAAGAGGAGAGCAACTGAAGCATACTCTTAAAATGAATGTATTTGAATTAGCTTAAAATGGGAATGCAGAAAGCACAGATATATTTATATGTATGTGTTTTACAGAAACTGGGGGAGAACTGGACATAGTGGTTACTTCTACTAAAGAAGTAAAAGTCACAGCAATTAGAGACGCCTTTCAAGAAGTTTTTGGAATGGCTGTTGTTACTGGAGAGGCTGCACAGTCCAATATTGCACCCCAACCTGTAGGCTATGCTGCAGGGTTAAAAGTAAGTTGATACGTAACAGTACTAAAGTACCTCCTATATACAGAAAGAGTGTGAAAGCATTCATGCAGAAGAACCTGATTTTAGAATAGAATAGATTTAACCAGGTTGGGAAAGACCTTTGAGATCATCGAATCCAACCTACCATCCAACACCATCTAATCAAATAAACCATGGCACCAAGCACCCCGTCCAGTGTCTTCCTAAACATCTCTAGTGAGGGTGACTCCAACACCTCCCTGGGCAGCACATTCCAATGGCCAATCACTCTTTCTGTGAAGAATTTCTTCCTAACATCCAGCCTAAACCTCCCCTGGTGCAGCCTGAGACTGTGTCTTCTTGTTCTGGTACTGGTTGCTTGGGAGAAGAGACCAACCCCCACCTGGCTACAGCCTCCCTTCAGGTAGTTGTAGACAGCAATAAGGTCTTCCCTGAGCTCCTCTTCTCCAGGCTAAGCAACCCCAGCTCCCTCAACCTCTCCTCATAGGGCTTGTGTTCCAAACCCCTCACAAGCTTTGTTGCCCTTCTCTGGACACATTCCAGCAAGTCAACATCTTTCCTAAACTGAGGGGCCCAGAACTGGACACGGGACTCAAGGTGTGGACTAACCAGTGCTGAGTACAGGGGCACAATGACTTCCCTGCTCCTGCTGGCCACACTATTCCTGGTAGAGGCCAGGATGCCATTGGCCTTCTTGGCCACCTGGGCACACTGCTGGCTCATGTTCAGCCTACTATCAACCAGTACCCCCAGGACCCTTTCTGCTTGGCTGCTCTCCAGCTACTCTGACCCCAGCCTGTAGTACTGCACGGGGTTGTTGTGGTCAATGTGTAGAACCTGGCACTTAGATGAGTTAAATCTCATGCCATGGGATTCTGCCCATCTGTTCAGCCTGTCAAGATTCCTCTGCAGAGCTCTCTGACCCCCTAACAGATTAACACCTGCCCCCAGCTTGGTGTCATCTGCAAAGTTGTTGATGATGGACTCAATCCCCTCAACCAGATCATCGATAAAGATATTAAAGAGCATCGGGCCCAGTACTGATCCCTGGGGGACACCACTGGTGACTGGCTGCCAGCTGGATGTGGCACCATTCACCACCACTCTCTGGGCTCAGCCCTCCAGCCAGTTCCTAACCCAGCACAGAGTGATCCTGTCCAAGCCACAAGCTGACAGCTTGGCCAGGAGTTTGCTGTGGGGGATGGTATCAAAGCGTGTCCAGAGAAGGGTAACAAAGTTGTTGAGGGGCTTGGAATACAAGCCCTATGAGGAGAGACTGAGGGAGCTGGGGTTGCTTAGCCTGGAGGAGACTCAGAGGTGACCTCATTGCTCTCTACAACTACCTGAAGGGGTGTTGTAGACAGGCAGAGGTTGGTCTCTTCTCCCAGGCAGCCAGTACCAGAACAAGAAGACACAGTCTCAGGCTGTGCCAGAGGAGGTTTAGGCTGGAGGTGAGGAGGAAGTTTTACACAGAGAGAGTGATTGCCCATTGGAATGGGCTGCCTGGGTAGATGGTGGAATCACCATCACTGGAGGTGTTCAGGGGGAGACTTGATAGGGTGCTTGGTTGCATGGTTTAGTTGATGAGGTGGTAGAATAGAATAGAATAAACCAGGTTGGAAGAGACCTTCAAGATCATCGCGTCCAGCCTATCATCCAACACCACCTAATCAACTAACCCATGTAACCAAGTACCCTGTCAAGTCTCCTCCTGAACACCTCCAGTGACAGCGACTCCACCACCTCCCCGGGCAGGCCATTCCAATGGGCAATCACTCTCTGTGTAAAACTTCCTCCTGACCTCCAGCCTGAACTTCCCCTGGCGCAGCCTGAGACTGTGTCCTCTTGTTCTGGTGCTGGCTGCCTGGGAGAAGAGACCAACCTTTGCCTGTTTACAACCCCCCTTCAGGTAGTCGTAGAGAGCAATAAGGTCACCCCTGAATCTCCCCCTCTCCAGGCTAAGCAGCCCCAGCTCCCTCAGCCTCTCCTCATAGGGCTTGTGTTCCAAGCCCCTCACTAACTTTGTTGCCCTTCTCTGGACTCATTCCAGCAACTCAACATCCTTCCTAAACTGAGGGGCCCAGAACTGGACACAGTACTGGAGGTATGGCCTAACCAGTGCAGCGTACAGGGGCAGAATGACCTCCCTGCTCCTGCTGGCCACTGTGTTCTTGATGCAGGCCAGGATGCCATTGGCCCTCCTGGCTGCCTGGGCACACTGCAGGCTCATGTTCATCCTACCATCAACCAGCACCCCCAGGTCTCTCTCTGCCTGGCTGCTCTCCAGCCACTCTGACCCCAGCCTGTAGCACTGCCTGGGGTTGTTGTGGCCAATGTGCAGAACCCAGCACTTGGATGAGTTAAATCTCATGCCGTTGGACTTTGTCCATCTGTCCAGCCTGTCGAGGTCTCTCTACAGAGCCTCTCTACCCTCTAGCAGATCAACTCCTGTCCCCAGCTTGGTGTCATCAGCAAATTTACTGATGATAGACTCAATGCCCTCATCCAGATCATCAATAAAGATGTTAAAGAGGATGGGGCCCAGCACTGATCCCTGGGGGACTCCACTACTGACTGGCCGCCAGCTGGATGTGACACCATTCACCACCACTCTCTGGGTTCGGCCATCCAGCCAGTTCCTAACCCAGCTCAGAGTGCTTCTGTCCAAGCCATGGGCTGACAGCTTGGCCAGCAGTTTGCTATGGGGGACGGTGTCAAAGGCCTTGCTGAAGTCCAGGTAAACTACATCCACAGGCCTCCCCACATCCACCAGGCGGGTCACCTGCTCGTAGAAGGAGATCAGGTTGGTCAGGCAGGACCTGCCCTTCCTAAATCCATGTTGGCTGAGCCTGATCCCTTGGCCATCCTCTACATGCTGTGTGATTGCACTCAGGATGACCTGTTCCATAATCTTGCCTGGCACTGAGGTCAGGCTGACAGGCCTATAATTCCCTGGCTCATCTAACCAGCCCTTCTTGTGGATGGGCACCACTTTGGCCAGCTTCCAGTCCTCTGGGACATCTCCAGTGAGCCAGGACTGCTGAAAAATGATGGAGAGCGGCTTGGCCAGCTCCTCTGACAGCTCCCTAAGCACCCTAGGATGGATCCCATCTGGTGATGATAGGTTGGACATGATGATCTTGCAGGTCTCTTCCAACCTGGTTTATTCTATTCTAATCTAAAGGCCTTGCTGAAGTCGAGGTAGACTACATCCACAGCCTGCCCCACATCCACCAGGCGGGTCACCTGATCATAGAAGGAGATCAGGTTGGTCAGGCAGGACCTGCCCTTCCTGAATCCATGCTGGCTCGGCCTGATCCCTTGGCCATCCTGTAAGTGCGCTGTGATAGCCCTCAAGATGACCTGTTCCATAATCTTGCCTGGCACTGAGGTCAGACTGACAGGTCTGGAATTCCCTGGCTCATCCAACCGGCCCTTCTTGTGGATGGTCACCACCTTGGCCTGATTCCAGTCTTCTGGTACCTCTCCAGTGAGCCAGGACCGTTCAAAAATGATGGAGAGCGGCTTGGCCAGCTCATCTGCCAGCTCTCTCAGCACCCTATGATATATCGATCCTATCTCGTCCCGTGGACTTTTTGGGATCCAAGCAGTTGAGGAGGTCTCTAACTACTTCCTCCTAGATCACAGGTGTACTATACTGCTCCCTGACTCCATCTGCCAGCTCAGGAAGCCAGTTGTCAGGAAGACAACCTATCCTGCTATTTAAATTTGATGCAAAGAAGGTATTAAGTACCTCTGCCTTTTCCTCATCTTTTGTTACTATGTTCCCCTCTGTGTCCACCAAGGAATGAAGGCTGTCCTTACCCCTCCTCTTGCTATTAATATATTTATAGAAGGATTTTTTGTTGTCCTTCACAGCAGTGGCCAGTCTAAGCTCTAAATGAGCTTTTGCCTCTCTAATTTTCCTCCTGCATGACCTAGCAACATCCTTAAACATCCCATGGGTAACCTCACCTTTTTTCCAAAGATGATACACCCTTTTTTTTTCCCCTTAATTCGCTCAGACATTCATTGCCCATCCAGGCTGGCCATCTGCCCCAGTGGCTCATCTTCTGGCACATCAGCACAGCCTGTTCCTGTGCCTTCAAGATTTCTTTCTTGAAGTAGGTCCAGCCCTCCTGGACCCCTTTGGTTTTAAGGGCTGTTTCCCAAGGTACCTTCTGAGTTAGTTTCTTAGGTAACCTGAATTCCATCCTCTGGAAGGCCAAGAGTGGAGGACTATAAAGAAAAAGTCGATTTATGGCATAGGTAAAAATGTCTTTTTCTATTGCTATCTGGATCATTGGATCAGTTTAAAGCTACTTAATTTTGGAGTTGTTTTTGTTCCAAACCTATAGCAGATGAAAAATATTAATATCAGTTGTCTTACACTGTTACTGATTGCTACCATGTAGCATGCATTGTGTTTCAAAGTGTATCAGGCATTTCTTCCTAATCTGTTACTAGCCCACCATATCAGAAATTTTAAGAGATTAGAAGAGACTCTTTGAGACTGAATTGTCTCCCCACTAATTCTGTAGATCAAAGATAGTTTGATCAACACTTCTCAGAGACTTATGTGATCTATGTTACTTTTCAAAAGTAAGTAAGTAATTTACTTACTAAAAAGCAGTCTTTTCTCCTAACTGCCATGGCGGCATTCACAGCTGAGTAAAACCTATCCTCATAGCAATGTATTAGCTGATAAAATTCGTCATTGAGGTAAAAGAGGATAATGTATATGTTCATTCACCTGCTTAGCTGCTGCTCTATAGTAGCAGTAGTGTTTCTAATACAACTTTGGAATGATGATAGGTTAGGAGCAAATGATTCCTATATCTTATCTGGATAGGTACCAAAGCTCATAAAGGATTTAAACACAACAAATCTTAAGGGGCAAAAATGGCAGTGTGAGTAATAAAAATACAAATTCTTTAAATAATAGTGAAACTTGGCAAAATTACAGGTTAAGAATTCTTTGCATGCTAATCTAGTTCTTTTTCATGTAAAAATAACAAACAAATATTTAATTAGTTTTATTACAGTTTTTATTACACTTTGGGATTCCATTGTGACATTTCATGAATTTCATTTTTTGTTCTAACATTGAAATGAGAGTCATCTTTCAAAATATTTCATATTTTTTGTTTAACTTGAATGCTATGTTCTAAAATTCTGTTTGCATTCATCTGTAAGTGTTGTATTGTGTTGTGATTCACAGAAGTTGTTGTTTGACCACTTATGTTACCCTTTAGGGAGCCCAAGAAAGGATAGACAGCTTACGTCGGACAGGAGTAATACATGAAAAGCAGGCTGCTGTATCAGTGGAGAGCTTCATTGAGGAGTTGCTTCCTGATAAGTGAGAACTTTAAATATGTTTTGGATGGAGGGTTGGAGGGGGAGAAGAATGTTCTTTGCTGGAGTGAGAGAGTCTATATTCAGTGTTACTTTGACAGACTTGATTTTTGTCGTGATGTCCAGCTTTTTGTCTCAAAACCTTTGCGCTTTAATACAAAATCCTTGTCAAATTTTTCAGTTAGGTTATACTGAACTGACAAAATCAAGGAGCCGTGGAAGTCAGAATTGGTTTATTAATTTACTTAACTCCTGTGTGCACACTCTCTCTTTTCTTTGAAATTGCATTCTCTTCAGGAGCTGAGATGTTCTATCACCTGAAAATCTATTAACCATTTTTGTTTCACTGAGGTTGTACTTGCTCATTTTGATTTACACTGCACAGACATTTTAAATACATTACAATTTGGTTTTATAAAGTACTTGTCACAGACAGTTCTTGAAGTAGCTTTACAATTTCTAAATCACTAAGGATGATGTTGTGTTTTTCTTAATGCTGACTTAAATAGTTCTTTTTTATTGTTTGCATTTTTGTTCCTGTGGTGGGCTTTATTTAGTTTTTTTGATGAATGTTCCATTTTTAAAGGTACCTGTAGTAAATAGCCTTAGTAGAAGATGGATGATGAATTTTCTAAAGTAAATATAATTAGGAATGTAGATGTTTTATCATATTTCAACAAAGGAGTAACGATGACAATGAACTCTGTTTCAAAATAATTAATCTTCTCATCCTTTGAATTTATTCATTTCTAAATCTGAAAATGTTGCATAAAGTAATGACATGAAAGAGCTTACCCAGAATCACAGAAAGAATCACAGAATCATGCAGGACTGCAGTGTTATTGAAAGGACTGCTAACTCTCCTGTCCACACAGACCCCAAGAATGTCATGGGTTTTGATATGTGTTGCAGTAGAAACTAAGAATAAATTAACACATTTCAGTATTTTGTTCAGGAAACGTTGAAAGCTTCCTTTTGTGGTGTTATAAAAACCACTGGAACTACTTTCAGGCCTTTGTTTTTTCTGCAATGAAATGATAGGTGATGGTTCTAGTAATTTACAGTTCTGAAGTGAGTATTGTAGTCTTAACACTTCTAATATTGGGGATACAGTCAATATTTTGCTGATACTGTTGACCATATTATATGCACATCCAAAGGAGAGGAGTTTCTAAGTAACCAGTCACCAATACCAAGAACTCTGTCCCTAATGCTTGTCAGGTCAGTCATTGTTTGCAGCTAAACTTGTCAGTTGTCTCCCAGACAGCTGGAGGACAGAATCACAGAATTGCCTAGACTGGGAAAGACTTTTTAATATTTTTGTGTCCAGTCATTAGCCTGACACTGATAGGTCCTCAACTAAACCATATCCCTAAGGACTGTGTCTACATGACTCTTAAATACCTCCAGGGTTGGGGACCCCCCTACTTTCCTGGGCAAGCTGTTCCAATGCCCAGTAACCCTTTCAGTAAAGAAATTCTTCTAAACTTCCCTTGGTGCAACTTAAGGCCATTTCCATCTTGTTCTATCACTTGATATTTGTTTGAACAGACCAACCCCCACCTCTCTACAATGTCCTTTCAGATGGTTAGAGTGAATATGTCCCCCCCTCAGCCTCTTCTTCCCTAGACAAAAAACCCTAGATCCCTCAGCTTCTTCTCATGAGATCTATTCTCTAGACCCTTCACAAGCTTTGTTGCCCTTCTTTGGACACACTCTAGCACTTCAATGTCCTTCTTGTGGTGAGGGGTCCAAAACTGAACACAGTATTCAAAGTATGGCCTCACCAGTGCCAAATACAGGGGTAAAATTACTCCCTGGGCCTACTGGCCATGCTATTCCTGTACAGGCCAGAATGCTGTTTGCCCTCTTGGCCACCTCAGCATGCTGCTGGATCATCACAGTATCACTAAGGTTGGAAGAGACCTCAAAGATCATTGAGGCCAACCTGTCACCACAGACCTCATGACGAGACCATGGCACCAAGTGCCACGTCCAATCTCCTCTTGAACACCTCCAGGGACAGTGACTCCACCACCTCCCTGGGCAGCCCATTCCAATGACGAATGACTCTCTTGGTGAAGAACTTTCTCCTCACCTCGAGCCTAAACTTCCCCTGGTGCAGCTTGTGACTGTGTCCCCTTGTTCTGGTGCTGGTTGCCTGGGAGAAGAGACCAACCCCTTCCTGGCTACAACCACCTTTCAGGTAGTTGTAGAGAGCAATGAGGTCTCCTGAGGTCTACTCTGAGCCTGCTCTTCTCCAGGCTAAACAATCCCAGCTCCCTCAGCCTCTCCTCATAGGGCTTGTGCTCAAGGCCTCTCACTAGCCTTGTTGCCCTCATGGTCATCCAGCTGTCAGTCAACACCCTCAGGTCCCTCTCTGCTGTGCAGCTTTCCAGCCATTCCAGCCTGTCACTACAGGGGGTGTTGCAACCAAAGTACAGAACCCATCATTTGGCCTTATTGAAACTTAGATAACTGGTCTTGGCCTATCAACCTGGTCTGTATAGATCACTCTGCAGAGCCTCCTTGCCCTCAAATATCTGCAGTCCTGCTAAACATGCACTCAGTACCCTTGTCCAGATCATCAGTAAAGATGTCCAGGTTATCAGTAAAACTACTTAAACAAGACTGGCCCCAATACTGAGCCCTGGGGAACACCACTTGTGACTAACTGCAAAATGGATTTGATTCCATTCACCAGTACATTGGGACAGGCCATCCAGCCATTTTTTTCTTTCAAGTACAGTGTATGTCTATCCAGGCCATGAGGTACCAGTTTCTTCATGATGATGCTGATCCAGATAGACAATATCCAGTCTTTCTGCATCCATGAAGTAGGTGAGCATGTTGTAGGAGATCAGATTAACGAAGCAGGACCTGCCTTTCATAAACCTATGCTGACTGGACCTCATCATCAGGTTGTCCTGTATGTGCTGCATGATGGTACTGAGGATGATCTGCTCCGTTAGCTTCCCCAGCACTGAAGTTAAACTGACAGGCCTGTTATTTCCCACATCCTCCTTCCTGCCCTTCTTTTGTAGATCAGTATCATACTGGCTAACTTCCAGTCTGCTGGGACCTCTCTGGTCAGTTACAGGTGCTGAAAAATGAGTGGAAACTGGCTTGGTGAGCGCATTTGCCAGTGCTTCAACAACTCTTGGGTGGATTCCATCCACTCCTATAAACTTGTGTACATCTATATGGTGCAGTAGGTCACTGATCATCACTTCCTGGATTGCAGGGGTATCATTCTGCTCCCTGTCTCTTGTCTAGCTCAGAGGTCTGGATTCCTAGAATACAACTGGTCCTGTTACTAAAGACTGAGGCAAAAAAGGCATTAAATACCTCAGCCTCTTCCTCATTCTTGGTTACCAGAATTGCTCCTGCATGTAATAGAAGATGGAAGCTCTCTCTGGCTCTTCTTTGCTCACTGATGTATTTATAGAATGAATTCTTACTGTCTTTTACTGCAGAAGCCAGGTTAATTTCTAGCTGGGCTTTGGACTTCATAAATTTTCTCCCTGCATAGCCTCACATGATTTTTGTAGTGTGTGGCCTGCCCTTCTTCCATAGGCCATAAACTCTTCTCTCCCTGAGTTGCAGCCAGAGCTCCTTGTTCAGCCAGGCTGGTTTTCTTTGCTGCCAGCTCATCTTGCAGCACGTAGGGATGGATTGTTCTGTACCTTTAAGATTTTCCCCTTTAAAAGTGTTCAGCCTTCCTGGACTCTGTTGCCCTTTAGGACTACCTCCCAAGGGATTCTGTCAAGCATTCACCTAAATAAGTCAAAGTCTGTAATTTGGAAGTCCAAGATGGCAATTCCACTTCCCCCTGCTCCACTCCTCTTAAGAATAGAAAACTCAATCATTTCATAATCACTAAGGCTGCAAAAGACCTTTAGGATCATTAAGTCCAACTGTAACCCAACTACCATGACCAGTAAACCATGTGCTGAAGCACCACATCTACACACTTCTTGAACACCTCCAGGGATAGCGACTCCACCACCTCTGGGCAGCCTGTTCCAGCACCTTGTTACTCTCTGCTAGTAAAGAAAGTTTTCCGAATGTCCAATCTAAACTTTCTCTGGCACAACTTAAACCTATTTCCTCTCCTCTTGATGACTGTGCTCTAGACAGCCTCCTGTCATCACATCACCCACCAGTCTTTCTCTGATCGGAAAGAGCAGGTCCAACATGATGCCTTCCCTAGTAGGCTCACTCACTAGCTGTGTCAGGAAGTTCTTTGATACACTCTAGGAACCTCCAGGACTGCGCATTCTTTGCTGTGTTGTATTTCCAGCAGATATCTGGGAAGTTGGATTGTTTTTGCAGACCAGATAGGAAACCATTGTGACTACTGCTTCAGTAATCTTTAGTTTGTTCGCTACAGCAGGGACCATCTTTTCTGAAGGGTGCAGAAGTTTCTCTGAGTATGTCTTACAAATGATTGTTATAAGGTCAGACATAGCAAATAATATTCTCAATATGGAACGTAAATGGTAAATAAGTTTTTTTGTTAGGTAAACTTGTCTCAATGAGAAACATTCTTTCAAAGACTGAATAAAAACTGTAGCATAATAAATACAGCTAAAAGAGCTTATTGTCAAGCATGCTAAACCCATAAGCTTTCTTTATATGATCTATACATTTTATGCATTTTATTTTTCATATATACCTTGTATTTTATGTGCATACAAATGCACTTTAATGATCTATATAAATTAGTCAGTGCACATTTTTCTTGAAACTCATTACTGCACTAATACTACATTCATAGAAGAGATTGTGAAATGGTTATAATTCAACTGCGAACATGTTGCTTTTCAAGTGAGTGATACTCAGTAGTGAAAAGCGAAGTAATTTGCATGTCATTACAGATGGTTTGACATTGGGTGTCTGATAATCGAAGATCCAGTTCATGGAATTCATCTGGAAGCTTTTACCCAAGCAACACCAGTGCCTTTGCAATACATTCAGCAGGTGAGTTTTTGGGATTTTACCAACACTGAATTACCAGTTGAGACATAAGACTTAAGTTTTTGTTTCCTTTATGATGTCAGTTCCTGCTGACAGTTGCTCAATTTGAATGTTTTATGAAATGAGGATAAAATCTATTTTTGAATCATATTTTGTATTACCTAAAAATCTCCAGGCATTTGTGGCAAAGTAATTCCTGATCAAGAATTGCTTTCTGCAATGCATGGCCCCTGGAGGCACTAGCTTTACTATTCTATTAACAAAAAGGAAATATTCCAAGAAGAAATTAACCAACAGGAAATATTAGTCACAAAGTAGTACACCCTCAAAAGGAAACAGAAATTTAATCATTGAAATATTCTCATTGGTCTGATTTAGGGACTCAAAATGAACTCTCTTTAATCTTTATACAGAATAAGAATACTCATTCTTCCTTAGATGCAGAAGGGGGTCTTTGCAGCTTCAGTAGTGCACTAAGCAACCACACCAAGGAAGTGCAGTAAGCCCTCATATCATATGAACACTTGCTTTCTTTTCCTTAACTTCAGATAGGTATTGGCATTTATTTGATGCCAACAAACCTGTGTAATACAAAGTGTCTGGAAGTACCTTTAACTTCATTTAGGCAAAGGTTTATATATTGAGATCTTACTACTTCATTTTTAATGAAGCTCATAAAGCCTTGATGTTTATGTTGCTAATTACCAGCAAACACCCAGCATACTCTACTGATTAGCTTTCCAAAAACTTAGTCCTAATGAATGTGTAAAGGATACCCCTTCTTCAGATTTATGCTTGGACTTAGTTTTACTGTGAATATACCGACTTAATTTAAAGGCAAGACTGATTTCCTCTTCTAACTATGCTACTCTGACAAGGATGTAAAATTCTGTAGAGGAAAGGTAGAAATCTTAGAAAATCATGGTTCATCCCAAAAATAATATGGTACTGGGCAGTACTTAAATGTCACCAATAGAAGTTTTTGAGGAGGTAATTTATGTTTCTTTAGGCACACGCTGGGAAATACTCCAAACTCCAGTCCCTGCATATTGCCTGAGAACAGCTATAAGTCATACGTTAGCTAACTCTGGTCTGAAAATTCTTTTTAAATAAATGTCTCTACGAAGAATTTCAACACAAAACTGTTTGAGGTTTGATCCTCAGGTGGTTGTTTTGAGAAAACAGATAGTAACTGTTTAATTTTTACTTTTTTTTTATATTGCTAATTCAAATGAAGTGGATGTTTGTGGCATTGATTTTAGTTCTGGTTTTTCACAGTTCTGAGAACTTTGAAAAGCTGATATGCAGAAAAATATTGCTTTGCTTCTCTGTCTCAGGATGCTTTTCAAATAAAGATATGAAACTACAGGAAAATATATTAATTAAGCAGATAAAAGTTCATTGGCTAGATGATCTTTAGTGGTCCTTTACAACCCAAACCGTTCTGTGATGCTGTGAAAACAGGCACAGCAGTATGACCTTACTGTTACATTCTGTGCAGATGTATTGGAACTGTAAGCCTTTAAACTTGAATTACATTCAATTTCACTCTCCTGTTGAAAAAAACAAACCAAGCTGTTGATCTTTTGATCTGCTGTACATGCACTGGAAACAAGACTAACTCAAATATTTGTCCAAATGAAATCTGAATCAAGAATTGGGTCCAATGCAATGTTATGAAGAACTGAGTAATACCAAGAACAGTCTTGCTACTGCTGAAAGTATTCTGCCCATTATGGTATACAACATTATACAACAGTGGCTATAGGTCATTACCTAGAATGAGCAGCAGAGCAGATAAATGCAGTGATAGTTTCGCCACTGTTTCACTTCTGCTTTGAACTTTAGGGATTTACAGTATTTAACTCATCTGTCATCTCATGCAAATAGCCCAGTCCTCCATTTCTGCCAGCTCAGTTTTCTCCTTGTATTTGGCTACTTGACTGCTTCAGAGGGATATTTTAGCTGCGTTTAAAACCTTTGGAGGAGAAGACTCATTGTGTGAATGTGTATCGTTACTGATTTCCACTGCTGGCTCTTTAAGAGAGAACTACTTCCTGGTAATGGCAGAATGTCTGTACTCTCTTAAGCATTGGATTTTAGTTTCATGCTGTTCAGATGTCATTTGGATCATGATACATAGAAATCCGAAAAGTATAATTGATTAAAACAAGTTATGGGGCAGTCTGAAATTTGGATTTGCTACCTTTTATTTTACCTATTGATGTAAGAATGATTACTTATCAAGTTTGTATTTGGCAAAGATAGAAACAGAACTGCTCGTTTCAAATTCCTTCAATAATCACTGCTCAAAATGTTACACAGGCTAAGAGTCTCACTCCGCAGGACTACAATCTGAGATGGTCAGGCCTGTTGGTGACTGTGGGTGAAGTGCTTGAGAAGAATATGCTGAACGTCAACAGGACTGATTGGCACATGGTATTCACTGGCATGTCCCGTCGACAGATGATCTACAGTGCAGCTAAAGCTCTAGCAGGAATGTACAAACAACTCTTACCACCCAGGACCGTTTGAAGGAAGGCTGATCCATGACACTAAGGAATACTGGTTGTGAATCTAGAATGGAAGGGAAAAAGATACATATTCCAAGTGAAAACAATACAAATTGTAGTCTAACTGTAACCTGTATTTTAATTTTTAAGAAGTGAAGTTAATTTCCAGTAGTGGAAATGAGCAATTGTGTTTTTAACTACTATATGATTTCCAGTTTAATTCATAAAACAGGAAATCAGAACCAACACATATTTATAACTGTGACAAACAGCATTACAGTTTGTGAAGCAGAATGTGCTAGTGTTTCACACTATACTAGCCATTTGCTGATGTGTTTTTGTTTGTCTAAGTTTTTAAAGAAGGGGATACATTGTTTAGCTATTTCTATTACATTGGTGATATAAACATGTTGACAACATAACATATATTGTATATGCATTTCTCTCCAGGGAGACACATATCTTCTGTATTACATGTTATCTTGGGGCCTGTGCTTAGGTCATACTAAAGACCTTCCTGATTTGGTGTCCGTATATAAGTTATCAGGAGCAGTGCTGAAGTTTCTAGAACAGTGAGCTGATGAAGAGCAGCACAGATCCATGCCCCATTAGTTGAAGTTGTTGCTAAATAATTTTGAACTCTGATTTTTATATGCTGCATCTTTCTATGTAACTAATGAAATTACTGGCCAATTAAAACACTAGAGAGATTTCAAGTTGCTTTAGTGGGTTGTAGATCAGGTACCACATATGCATGAAGTTATCTCAGCAGTTACTTTGGTGCTTCCAAACTTCATACTTTACATTGAATTATGTAATTTCTTTGAACGAGTTCTTGCTATTGGAGATTTAATGTGAAAAATGGTGGGATGTGTATCACTTGTTTTGCTGTCCTGGCTTTTCTAAACTTTTTGAAGTTTTAAGTACCTTCTTGATGTCATGAGCTCACTGTTTCTCATATTTTCAGTGTTGTCTGATTCTCTTCATGAGTATGAGTGCTCTCTATCCATCTTCACACAACCTTAAGCTTTCTTTAGAAATATGGAAGTAATTGTGAAGAAAATATTTTGGTAATACTTTTTTAAAAAAAAAAAAGAAGAATAAACAATTACTTTTTATTTGCCTTGAAAAAAGCAATTTTCAGATTGTATTGTTCTGCCTTTGCCTTTCTTAGATGCTCTTAAAGGTCATTTTCATATACCGTTATACCAGCTCATATTTGTACCCAATGAAAGCCTGTCTGTTTCGAAGTAATATATTTTGCCTTAAATTGGCTTACTCTGAAGTAGTTGAATAAATGTTTTTGCTAGAAGACTGTGTCTTTTTTAAAGGTTTATTTGTTTATTTTTTAGTATGGCTGATGAAATTGTTCATTGAAATTTTATCTACTTATAAGTTACACATGTGGCACATACTTAAATGCCTGTGTTGCCTGCAAAACACACCAAACAGAACTTTCCTCTTGCAGTCTTGAGGTCTCTTGCTGGGAATGCTTCTTTGTATCCTAAACCAAAAGGATGATGCAGAGAATTCTGCTTGTCTTTGATCAGTAAAGACACATTTGTTTTTTATTGTAATTTCAGTTTGCTGTTTAAAGTACGTTGAGATATGTTTATATGTTTTACCCCCTACTTAACAGCATCCACCAAGTTGCAAATGAAGAGGACATTAAATCATCAGGAGACTTAGGTGCCCTGCCATGAATTAAAATTAAAACTGAAGAGACATGTCTGTTTTCTTTCTCCCTTTCCTGGTCCTGATCTTCACTGTTTTTCTGAGGTGGTATAAGTGGAAGCAAAAGACAGCTTCTAATTGTGCATGACTTTACTGTGATGACATTGACTCAACACTCCAGCTGTTTTACAAGGCTGCTAACATGGTGTACTCCATGGCTGCCCTAGCCTGCCTTTAGAGAAGTTTTGGGTCTCGATTCTCCTGTATGAATTTGCTTTCTTAATGCCAAAATGAGAGCAATTGCCTGCTCTTCTCTCTTCACATTTTCCTCTTGGTTGGATGCTGGGATGTGATGTGGTCAAGTGAAACGGTCTTCTACCATTCCAAATCTGTGGCTCAATGAAGGTCTTTTGATGCTGTTTTGACTGCTCACCCAAGAGCTGAAATGTCTCAGTTTGATAAATCTCAATTAGTTGCTTCCCTTTACTGAATATTATTTCTTTCTGTGTAAAAAAATAACATCCTCACATAAAAGCCAGTAGCTCAGCTTCTGCCCTGAGAGGCCCAGAAAAGGAATAATGTCTGCATTATGCTCTGGAAAGGTAATAACATTTGAAATTATTTCTTTTCTGAGTAAAGTCCCTTTTCAGGGTCTCTGATGCAGTGGGCATGGATAAATGCTGGATCAGGTAACATTCAGCTTTTCACCATCTGTTGTGGGGAGTAATAGGAAAGGAAACAAGTAGGTTAACATCCTGTGTTGAATTTATGTTTATGTCATCTTAGAAAAGCAAGTGTCAACACATTTGGACATGTAAACACAGCTCTCAGTTGCTAGTCATCATGGCAGACGGAGCTGCAGAAAGCCATTTCTACTGCTTTTTGGAATGGATGTTTGCTCAGATACGAGTAAACAAAATATCAGGAAAACTGTTCTAGTTGTGGCAGATGGTTCTGAAAGCAGTGCTTCCATGACCATAGGCTTTTTCATACTCTTACGGTGTTTTGGAGGTACTTAACTCACGCAGGAAGTAAAAAGAACATAATTTGTCCTGAACCACTTCTATTTTAGCTTTTGCCTTGCAGTCAATTGAAAAAGTACTGTGATGAGCCAGGAGCAGAAAGCCAGACTTCAAGAGATGGCCTGCACCCGCAGGTAAGCCAAAATGTAGCAATAACTGCATGTGCTGCTGTGGTGATGATGGCTGTGGTTTTGGGGTTTGCTGCACGTCACTATAATGGCCAGAAAAGCCAATGGCATCCTGTGGCTTGGATTAGAAACATTGGCCAGTAGGAACAGGGAGGTGATCATCTGTGTGCACTCAGCACTGGTGAGGCCACATCTTGAGTACTGTGTTCAGTTCTGAGCTGCTCACTGCAAGAGGGACCCTGAGCTGCTGGAGTGTGTTCAGAGCAGGGCAACAAAGCTGGGAAAGGGCCTGGAGCACATGACCTGCGAGGAGCGTCTGAGGGAGCTGGAGTTGTTTAGTCTGGAGAACAGCAGGCTGAGGGGACACCTTAGCAGTCTACAACTACCTGAAGGGAGGTTGGAGCAAGGAGGGGGCCAGCCTCTTCTCCTTGGTGGCGAATGACAGGAAATTTTCTTCACAGAGAGGGTTCAGTATTCAGTATCACTAAGGTTGGAAGAGACCTCAAAGATTGAGTCCAACCTGTCACCACAGACCTCATGAATGTGGTGACAGGTTGGACTCGATGGGTTATCAAACATTGGAATGGTGTGCCCAGGGCTGTGGTGAAATCACTCTCCCTGGAGGTGTTTAAGCAGCATGTGAACCTAGCACTAAGGGACATGGTTTAGTGTTGATCCTCCAGTGCTGGGTTGAGGACTGGACTGCATGATTTTTGAGGTCTCTTCCAACTGGATATTTTCTGTGATAATGATACTATAATTTTATTGACACTGTGTGGTCCACTCAGTTCCTTGGGGCTGTAATGTGACAGATGGTTACACCATTCCTTGTCAGCACTGCCTATCACTATTTTGTGGCTGAAACTGATACCCTGATAAAAACCTTTGTATGCCTGCACACATGCATTATACTACCACTTTTAAAGAGCATTTCAGATAGATACAGACAAATTCTTTTTCTGGTTTGCATTACAGTGAAGCAGATCTATACATGATCTGTAAACTAATGCAGCCTTTAAAATGCTGACAGTCACTCATTAGCTCAGCTATTTTTGGGTCTACTCTGTAATCTCAGATGAAAAGGTCAGTGATCTACTACAATCTTTAGTTGCAGTCAAGGCTATGGGGTTTCATGGCATACATCCAAATGTACTGAGAGAGCTGTGAAAGTGCTCTCCAAGTCACTTTCCATCATTTGTCAATAGGCCTGCCTAACTCTAGAGGTCTCAGTTAACTGGAGGCTAGCAAATGGGATGACCATCTACAAGAAGGGCTGGAAGGAGGATTCAGGGAACTACAGACAGTTTGATAGTGATGCTGGGGGAAATTATGGAACAGATAATTTTGAGCACATTCAAATGGCACATAAAGGACAACCAGGTGATCAGACCCAGGTAGAGTGGGTTTAAAGACAGGTCCTGCTTGGTGAATCTGGCCTTTACAACAAGGTGACCTGTTTAGTGGATGAGGCAAAGTCTGTGACTTTAGTAAAGCCTTTGACACTGTTTCCCACAGCATCCTCATGGATAAAGTGCATGGATGCTCATGGCTTGGATGGGTGGATGCTTCCCTGGGTAAAATTCTGGCTGGCTGACAGGCAGGGCCCAAAAACTGGTAGTGAATGGAGTTAAATCCAGTTGCTGGCTAGTCATGTTATGTTCCCTCGAGCTCAGTACAGGGCCCAGGTCTCTTTAATGTCTGGATGAGGGGATTGAGGGCACCCTCAGTAAATTTGCAGATGATACTAAAATGGGAGTGTTGGTCTGAGGCAGGCTCTGCCGAAAGAGCTGGACAGGCTGGATTGATGGGCTCAGTCCAATTTCATGAGGTTCAAAAAAGCCAATTGCTGGGTTCTGCACTAGGGTCACAACAACCCCATGCAATGCATCAGGACTGGGCAAACGTGGTTGGAAAGCTGCAGAAGAGGACCTGGGGTGCTAGTTGACAGCTGAATATTTAACTTCTCTCAGTCATTAGTGGTATTCTCAAAAAGCAGAATGAGTGCATGCTAGTTTACAGTTGTACATGTGAAACAATGTGTGCATAAGATAGCAGCAGAGATGAGCTTTCATGCTAATTTTATTCTAGTTAGTGCAGATGACAACAGAAGGTAAAATGGAGGAATGTATTTGGGGCCTGGGTACTTTTGAACTGGCTGACACTTTGCCATGAAACCCTTGGCGCTACATTTTCAGGACACTTGCTAATCATGTGAAGGTGCAGGTGGCAAAGAGTGGCCACATTTCCGCCTTTTACTTGTTATGGTCCCCTGCTCTAAGAATGTACAATACAGAATATCAAAGATTAAAATAGTATGTATGCTGCAAATGCATGCCACGGTCAAGTCTTACTGTGATTGATTTGATTTCACTGAAGATGTAGCAGCTATGAATGAAAACAAATAACTTATTATTTTCAACTCCAAACTTACTCAACTCCAGAACAAATACACACGCATGCCTCCCCTGTAAGAATAGGTAGATTAATTTCAGGCATGATGTAACAAGAATTTTGAAGGAGGTGTGAACAGCGTTTTGCCTTAGAAGGTATGTAGTTATCCCAGCTGTTATGCTGTGGCCTTTGTCAGTCATTGACTTTACAAGCAATTACAGAGGCTTTAGGTGTTACAGCCCCGTTGGTGGAGTTTTCTGCCCCTACAGATTTCAAAGCAGAATTAAGCTCTCTTTACTTACAATCTGCTTAAATTGCCTGGGGCTATTCTCACACTTTCTTTTGGTTGCAACTAGGCTGAATTGAAAAGTCACGCTCTGGGCCTGGCCTAATGTTTTTCATTACAGCATCATTCATGGTGGCTTGCCTTCATTAGAGGAATGGCTATAAAATTCACCAAACATCTGCTGAAACCAATCTGATAACTCAGCCAGTTGTACCTCTCAAGCTTTGTCATAAGCATCTCTGAGGAAAGGACGGGACAGATATAGTCTGGAGAAGAGAAGGCTCCATGGAGATGCTAGAGCAGCCTTGCAGTACCTGAAGAGGACCTACAAGAAAGCTGCGAAGGGACTTTTTACAAAGGCTTATAGTGATAGGATGAGAGGGAATGGATTTAAGATAGAAGAGAGTAGATTCAGACTGGGTATTAGGAAGAAATTCTTTACAGTGAAGGTGGTGAGACACTGGAACAGGTTGCCCAGGGAAGTGGATAACCCCTCTCTGGAACTGTTCAAGTATTTTTGGACAGGGCCTTAAGCAACCTGGTCTAGTGGAAGGACTTGCTGCCCATCTCTCTGGACACAAATCACCTTGTGATTACATCAAGGACTGAGGAATGTCTCAACAAAGATCAGATCATCTCTGCCCACCATAGAGTAGCTGCTCCAGGAGGGGGTGTGGTATCATAGTATCATAGTACCTGTCAGAGTTGGAAGGGACCACAAGGATCATCTAGTTCCAACCCCCCTGCCATGGGCAGGGACACCCCACACTAGATCAGCCTGGCCAGAGCCTCATCCAGCCTGGGCTTAAACACCTGCAGGGACGGGGCCTCGACCACCTCCCTGGACAACCCATTCCAGGGTTTCACCACTCTCATGGTGAAGAACCTCCTCCTCACATCTAGCCTGAATCTCCCCACCTCCAGTTTCATTCCATTCCCCCTAGTCCTATCTCTACCTGAGATCCTGAGAAGTCCCTCCCCAGCCTTCCTGTAGGCCCCCTTCAGATACTGGAAGGCCACAATTAGGTCACCTCGGAGCCTTCCCTTCTCCAGACTGAACAGCCCCAACTCCTTCAGTCTGTCCTCATAGGAGAGGGGCTCCAGCCCTCTGATCATCCTTGTGGCCCTTCTCTGGACACCTTCCAGCACGTCCATATCCCTCTTGTAATAGGGGCTCCTGAACTGGACACCGTACTCCAGGTGGGGTCTCACCAGGGCTGAGTAGAGAGGGAGGATCACCTCCCTCGACCTGCTGGCCACACTTCTCCTCATGCAGCTCAGGGTCTGATTGGCTTTGCGGGCTGCAAGTGCATACTGAGAGCTCATGTTGAGCTTTTTGTCCACCAGCACCCCCAAGTCTCTTCTGGAATGTGCAACAGACATAAGCACATCCTGGCCTGATAAGCCCAGGTGTGGATGTGGTGAACTGGTGGAAGGCAAAGAGGGGCAGAGGCCACTCTGGCACTGACTCCTGCAAGCACACAGGAATATGCATTAAGTACCTGGTGAGGTAACACCTGGACTAGGGTGAGGGACCAGAGGGGAGCTGCAATAAAAGTCTTAAGTTTTGCCTGCTGGGAAAAAAAAGGAACTCCGCTGAAAACTACTACATGCTGGAGGCTGCTCAGAGAAGGGAAAAACATCACAGACGCTTGGACCTCACCATACAAGCCAAAAAGGTCTTGGACCCTGAGAAGTGTCTCTCTCTCTCTCCCTCCTCTTCTCCAAGGCAAAGAAGTGGCTCAGCAGCACCCTCCTCAGACCTTCACCAGCTGAAGACAGAAAAGCATTTTGGGGGTGATAATATAATTATTTTCCTGCTCTCTCTCTCTCCTTCTCCATTTTTTCTTCCTTCTCTCTTTCTCCCTTTTCTCTCTTCCTCTGTTTTATTTACTTTATCCTCTAATAAATAGCCTTGCTTTCAGTATTTGGCCTCATTTTTGCCTGAATTTCACACATAGGAATGTTTTAAAAAGAACTGTGTCTCTCCGAACTTCCAGACCAAGACACCATGGTAAGGGGCTTAGAACTAGATGGTCTTTTAGGTGCCTTCCAAACCAAACCATTCTATGAGTCTATATGGCACCTACAGAAACAGAAAACCCCTCTTAATCCAAAATCAGAAAAAAACCATATTGATGACTGCTCATATATCTTCCAGAATGTTCTAAAAGGTTTTTGATGTGCCTTCCAATACCCATTGTCTTTTTTAGGTACCTCCTTCATTTGGGCAAGATAGCAAGCAATGGCAGAAAAGGACAAAGAAAGGAATGAAGCATGAAAGCATATGAAAGCAATCAGAATAACAGAGAATTAGGTATGTCTAGTGAGGGATAGAGGAGATGGTACAGCAACTTTATCATCTTCCATTCCATACACTGGATGCAGGAGTTGGTAGAGAGTAGGAGAGAAATCAGATAGTAATATGGAAGAACTTCAGTGTCTCTGCTACTGCTAATTTTGCCCAGCTTTAGAGTACCAACATATGGGTGCAAGTCTTGCAGAAGAAAAGTTTGTCATAATTGTAATTTAGTAGCTGTGTTTAGTGAGGTCTTATGAATTGCCTTTGGCATTTGTTATTGTATTGCTCAGGGTAGGTTTATCATGTTTTTCAAGACCTTCTCTAAGTATAAACCTCTGAAAAAAGAATTCTAGAAAAATTACTAAGAATATTTATTAAAATAGTTGTTTTGGTTGTTTGGCTTTTTTATTTTATTTGTAATAATACTGTGGTGTAATGTACCCTTTTTAGATGGAAATAAGTGCTTATTGCTTTACAGTATTCACTTTGAAAGGTGGAACAACGTGGGTCCACTTTACAATTAATAAGTTTTGAACAAGCAATTTTTTTTTTTTAAAAAAACACCTTTCTTCATTTCCTCCTGTTACAGAATAGCAAATAGCAAATGCTGTTACAGATTCAGAAGAGCAAATGAAAACATTCTGTATCACATAAAAATTTGTTAACAGACTTGAAAACTGGAATAAAATATCTTTTAACTTGATTAATTTTCCATTGTGTTTTTAACTTCAACAATGAAGTCTGTCTCTAATCTATCAAAAACTCACACTTTGACATCCTGAATCTCCAAGCCATTTGGCTTTGATTTTATGGCTCTCTTCCACCCATAGCGAAACAATTAAGGAAAAACTATTCACATAAAAGCAATAGTGTATAGTTTCTAAAAGGAAAAAATGCCAACTGATTTGATTTATTGTCTCATTGTGCAGAATTATGTCAAAGCTTTAGATATTTCAGGCTGTTGACTTTGCAAAGCAGCCAGACTATGACCAGGCAATTAAATTGTGTTATTCCTTTGTGTTCTGCAAAGGAGTAACACCAACAAAAACACTAAACTGCTGCTTCTGAGCTAACACAGTAATTTGCCATATACTGGAATCAAAGTAGATGCAGATTTGAAAATATTACAGGAATTTAAAATATTTTGTGTTGAGAAATTGATTTCCAACTACATTTGCCTTCTGCAACTGTGAATTAATATAGCCATAGACCACTGTAAGATAGGAAAGTACCTCATACTGTAGGGAGCAGATGAGTTGTTTTTCCAGGGTCATGTTGGTTTTCTTTAATACAAAATTATGTAGAATTCTGTTATGGCTGGTGTTAATCATAAAAATATGCTTCCTGTAAAAGCCTACAGGAGTGAGTGTTAGGGGTTGGAAGGGATCTTCAGAGATTGTTGCGTCCAACCCCCCTGGATAAAGCAAGGGCAGGCTACATGAGAACACATCCAGGTGGGTTTTGAAAGTTTCCAGAAAAGGAGACTTTGCAACCTCTGTGCAGGCTGTTGCAGTGCTCTGTCACCCTCACCATAAAGAAGTGTCTGCTCGTGGTGAGGTGGAACTTCCTGTGTTCTAGCTGGTATCTGTTGTTCCTTATCCTATTACTGGGCACCACTGAAAACAGACTGGCATGTTCACCTTAATACCCAATCCATAATTACAAACTGTGATAAGATTCCTTCTGAGCCTTCTGAAGGCTATGCAAAACCAGGTCTCTCAGTCTGTCTTCACAGGAGAGATGTTGAGGTCCTGCTATCATCCTCATGGCTCTCCATTGGACTGTCTCCAGCAGATCCCTGTCTCTTGAATTGGGGAAACCCAAAAGTGGGAATGTGAAAATTTATATTTTTGTAAAACCTGGTACTAGAAATTTTCATCAAGACTTTAAAGATTCTTTTCATCTATTTATTGTCAGATCAATAGGTCTGCTAGATCTTGCAGGAAGAAAATTAGGGAGGCAAAAGCGCATTTGGAGCTTAGCCTGGCCTCTGCTGTGAAGGACAACAAAAAGTCCTTCTATAAATACATTAACAGCAAGAGGAAGGGCAGAGACAACCTCCACTCCTTGGTGGACACGGAAGGGAATGTTGTGATAAGGGATGAGGAAAATGCAGAGATACTTAATACCTTCTTTGCCTCAATTTTTACTAGCAGGACAGAATGTCTTCAAGACAGCTGGCCTGCAGAGCTGGCAGAAGGAGCCAGGGAGCAGCATAGTTTTCCACTGTTCCAAAATGGGGTAGTTGGTGATCTGCTCAGCCGCCTGGATCCCCACAAGTCCATGGGACCAGATGGAATCCATCCTAGGGTGCTGAGAGAGCTGGCAGAGGAGCTGGCCAAGCCACTCTCCATCATTTTTCAGCAGTCCTGGCTCACTGGAGATGTCCCAGAGGACTGGAAGCTGGCCAACGTGGTGCCCATCCACAAGAAGGGCCGGTTAGATGAGCCAGGGAATTACAGGCCTGTCAGCCTGACCTCAGTGCCAGGCAAGATCATGGAACAGGTCATCCTGAGTGCATTAATACAGCACTTAGAGGATGGCCAAGGGATCAGGCTCAGCCAACATGGATTTAGGAAGGGCAGGTCCTGCCTGACCAACCTGATCTCCTTCTATGAGCAGGTGACCCGCCTGGTGGATGTGGGGAGGCCTGTGGATGTAGTTTACGGGGACCTCAGCAAGGCCTTTGACACCGTCCCCCATAGCAAACTGCTGGCCAAGCTGTCAGCCCATGGCTTGGACAGCAGCACTCTGAGCTGGGTTAGGAAGTGGCTGGAGGGCCGAGCCCAGAGAGTGGTGTTGAATGGTGCCACATCCAGCTGGCGGCCAGTCAGTAGTGGAGTCCCCAGGGATCAGTGCTGGGCCCCATCCTCTTTAACATCTTTATTGATGATCTGGATGAGGGCATTGAGTCTATCATCAGTAAATTTGCTGATGACACCAAGCTGGGGGCTGGAGTTGATCTGCTAGAGGGTAGAGAGGCTCTGCAGAGAGACCTCGACAGGCTGGACAGATGGACAAAGTCCAACGGCATGAGATTTAACACATCCAAGTGCCGGGTTCTGCACATTGGCCACAACAACCCCATGCAGTGCTACAGGCTGGGGTCAGAGTGGCTGGAGAGCAGCCAGGCAGAGAGAGACCTGGGGGTGCTGGCTGATAGTAGGATGAACATGAGCCTGCAGTGTGCCCAGGCAGCCAGGAGGGCCAATGGCATCCTGGCCTGCATCAAGAACAGTGTGGCCAGCAGGAGCAGGGAGGTCATTCTGCCCCTGTACGCTGCACTGGTTAGGCCACACCTCGAGTACTGTGTCCAGTTCTGGGCCCCTCAGTTTAGGAAGGATGTTGAGTTGCTGGAACGAGTCCAGAGAAGGGCAACGAAGTTAGTGAGGGGCTTGGAACACAAGCCCTATGAGGAGAGGCTGAGGGAGCTGGGGCTGCTTAGCCTGGAGAAGAGGAGACTCAGGAGTGACTTTATTGCTGTCTACAACTACCTGAAGGGAGGTTGTAGACAGGCAGAGGTTGGTCTCTTCTCCCAGGCAGCCAGCACCAGAACAAGAGGACACAGTCTCAGGCTGCACTAGGGGAGGTTCAGGCTGGAGGTCAGCAGCAAGTTTTACACAGAGAGAGTGATTGCCCATTGGAATGGGCTGCCTGGGAAGGTGGTGGAATCGCCATCACTGGAGGTGTTCAGGAGGAGACTTGACAGGGTGCTTGGTTACATGGGTTAGTTGATTAGGTGGTGTTGGATGACAGGTTGGACACGATGATCTTGAAGGTCTCTTCCAACCTGGTCTGGTCTGGTCTATTCTATTCTATTCTATTCTATTCTATTCTATTCTATTCTATTCTATTCTTCTGTAGTCAGCAATCGCACTGTTATGTGGTTCTTTTAATATGTGGATCTCAGTATTCGCACATCCTAATACTCAAAAGATTGTAAGCATGTAGATGCAGTCTGCAGAGTTTATTTTCATGGACATTGCAACTCTGTAATGCCTAACATACAAAATTTGTTCTTAAATTTTTATGTCTTAAAAGGATAAAAAGCCTTGTGTTTGGAAAAGACCTTCAAGATCATTGAGTCCAGTCGTTAAACCAACACTACCATGGCTATTAAACCACACCATCAAGTGCCATGTCTACACATTTTTGAGCACCTATTGCAATGCCTTACCACTTTCAATGAAGAAATTTTTCTTACTCTCCAGTCTAAACTTACCCTGGCCCAACTTGCCATTGCTAGTTACTTGGGAGAGTAGGCTGACACCAGTCCACTACAACTTCCTTTCAGGTAGCTATACAGAGCAAGGTCTCCCCTCATCCTCCTCTTGGCTAAACAATACCAGTTATTTTAGCTGCCACTCACAAGACTTGTTTTCCAGACCCTTCCCTACTTTTGTTGCCCCTCTTTGGAGATACTGTAGTACATCAGTGTCTTTCTTGTAGTGAGGGCCCCAAAACTCAACACAGTATTCAAAGTATGGCCTTGCCAGTGCTGAGTACACAACACTGCCAATCACTTCCCTACTCCTGCTGGCCATGCTGTTCCTGATACAGGCCAGGATGCTGTCGGCCTTCTTGCCAACCTGAGCACACTGCTGGCTCATGTTCACCTGGTTGTCAGCCAGGACCCCAAGGTCATTTTCCAGCAGGTGGCCCTCCAGCCACTGTTTCCCAGGCCTGTAGCACTGCATGGGGTTGTTGTGACCCAAGTGCAGATGCCAGCACTTGGCATTGTTGAATCTCATACAATTGGCTTCAGTCCGTTGATCCAGCCTGTCCTGGTCCCTGTGTAGAGCCTTCCTACCTTTGAACAGATCAACACTGCTGCCCAATTTGGTGTAATTTGCAAACTTACTGAGGGTACACTTGATCCCCTTGTCCAGATCATTGATAAAGATATTAAAGAAGACTGGCCCCAAAACTGAGCCCCAGGGAACACCATTAGTGATTGGCCACAAACTGGATTTAACTCCATTCACCATCATTCTTTGGGCCTGGCTATCCAGACAGTTTTTTACCCAGCGAAGTGTTCACCCGTCTAAGCCATCAGCAGCCAGTTTCTCCAGGAGGGTGCTATGGGAAACAGTGTCAAACACTTTACTGAAGTCCAGGTAAACAACATCCACAGCCTTTTCCTCATCCACTAAGTGGGTCACCTTGTTGTAGGAAATCAGGTTTGCCAAGCAGTATCTGTCCTTCGTGAACCCATGATGTGACTGAGCCTGACCACCTGATTGCCAGCTGTGCTGGTCATGGCACTCAAGAAGATCTGCTTCATGACCTGCCCTGGCACTGAGGTCAGACTGACAGGTCTGTGGTTCCCTGGGACTTCCTTTTGGCCTTTCTTATAGATGGGCATTACATTTGCCAATCCCCAGTCAACAGGGACTTCCCTGGTTAGCCAGGACTGCTGGTAAATGATGGAAAGCAGCTTGATGAGTACTTCCACTGGCTCTCAGTACCCATGTATGTATACCACCCATCTCCACAGACTTATTATATCTAGCTGGTACAGCAGATGACTAACCTCTTGGATTTTGGAAACTTCATTCTGCTTCCCATCCCTATCTTCCAGCTCAGAGGAAGAGTTCTTCCAACTACTAAAGACTGAGACTAAGATGGTATTGAATACCTCAGCCTTTCCCTCATCCTTGACCACTATGTTCCTCCACACCCCCACATGCAATAATGGGCAGAGATTCTCCTTAGTTCTCCTTTTGTTGCTAACATATTTGTAGAAGAATTTCTTGGTGTCCTTAACAGCTGAAGTCAGATTAATTTCCAGCTGGGCTTTCGCCTTCTAATTTTCTCACTGCATTCCCTCATGATATCTTTGCAGTCCTTCTGTGTGGCCTGACCTTTCTTCCAGCCACCATAAACTCCTCTTTTCCCTCTGAGCTCCAACCAAGTGTCTCTATTCACCAAGCCCAGCCTTCTTCCTCATTGACTTGTCTTTCAGTGCACAGGGAGGGCCTGTTCCTGTACCGTTAAGACTTCCTTCCTGAGGAATGTCCAGGCTTCCTGGACTCCTTGGCCCTTCAGGACTGCCTCACAAGGGAGTCTGTCAAACAGCCTCTGTAACACACCAAAGTCTGCCCACTGTAAGTCCAAAGTGGCAGTTTGGCTGTCCCCCCACTTCAACGTCTCCAACAATTGAGAACTCCATTATTTTGTGGTCACTGTGAACTAATCAGCCTCCAATCATTACATCACCTACAAGTCTTTCTCTGTTCACAAACAGCACATCCAGCAAGGCTCCTTCTCTTGTTTCTTCTGTCACCAGTTGTGTCAGGCAGTTCTTTTTGACATACTCCAGGAAACTCCCTGTTACCTCTTTGCTGTGTTGTATTTCCATCATACATATGGGAATTTGAAGTTCCTTGCCAGAACAAGGGCCAGAGATTGTGAGATGCCTAAAGAATACTCAATCTGTCTCTTCATCTTGGCTAGATGATGTGTAACAGACTACCACCAGGATATACTCCTTGTTTGCCTTTCCCTGATTCTTACCCATAAACACTAACCCACCAACAACCCTTTTGTCTTTACTGCTGTGTGGGTCTCCATCCCCTACCCCCACTCATCTAGCAGACTCAAGAGATCTTGCTAGCAAACCTTCTTTCAAATAATTGATGTGTTGCCCTTGGGATTATTTCTAACAATCACAGTTTTGTGCCCTTCTCCCTTCAAATCAAGTTTAGAATTTTTCTATGAGTTCTGCTAGCTAGGATTTTTTCACCTTTTGAGAGAGATATAGCCCATGTGTTGCCAGCAGGCCTGGTGTCTTGTAAATCACCTCGTAGTTAAAGAACCCAAAGTCCTGCCAGTGACACCAGACTTGGATCCAGGTATTGATACGCCTCCTCCTCATTACTCCCTGCAAATGGAGGGATAAAGAACACTACTTGTGCTCCTGATCCCTTAACCTCTTGTTCCAGAGCCCTGAAGTCTATCTGTACTAGGCAAGGAAGCTTTCTCCTTAAAGCACTAATCGATGCTCTCTCTGTCTCCTTTTTCTTCCCTTTGTCCCTCTGCTCCAGTCCACCCAAGGATTCAAGGTGCAAGTGACCAAGAGTTTTCACTGAATCGAGTAAATCAAACTCATCAGCCATATGATGTGGCTTCACCAATTTTTGAATCTTAACACCAATTTTTGAATCTTAACACAACCTTCATCCTGCAAATACCTGGCATATTCCATTCATTCCTTTTCATGCTTGTCTGACAAGATAGTGAGAAAGCAGCTAAGTAAAAGCCAAAATATACACTCCAAGACTTGTGCCCAAGGTTGTGTCCAATTCCCCTTGCATCTTGGATACTTGCAGGGTTGCAGTGTGAATGGAGATTCAGTGGTGAACCAGAAGGCAGTCTTGTTACTGGAGGATGAAGTAAAGAAAGGCTTCCTGTTTTCAGTGAGATTTTGGAGGGTGAACTCCAAGAGACAATCCTGTTCTATTAATAATCTTGTGGAAGCAACTAATTTGAGCCTATCTGCTCTACAGCACATCCAGGTCCTGATTTTCATCAGTGCCAGTTCCCTGTCTTGTACTGTCATTTACTGTCTCAGTAAGCAGAGGACAATGCTGTCCAGGTTTGGTAAATTATCAGTAAAATAAATTTTTATGGAAACACACTTATCACACACAACTGCTAAAAGAAAAGGTATCAGTAGGCAATCGGGAGGTATTGAAATAAATACAGTGTGATCTAAATAAAATTAGGATATGTGCAAGGCTGATGCTAAACACAGGAAAGCAGTCTGAGTTTCATGACTTGACAAGAGACTTTGCGGTGAAAGAAAGAAATGTGAAGGAACTGAGGTAGAGCATGAAACAGGGTTAAGTGGTTTTGGTGGGAGAAACCACCTCAAGGACAGACTAGAAGCAGCAGAAGAAAAGTACATATTGCCTTATATTACTGTCAGTGAACTCTGATAACACACTTCTTTGTGTGTTCAGACTGAAATCCACAGTACAGCCATTGGAAAGGGGAATGCAGAGAAAGAAGGACTAGTCAGGGATCCCTTTCTGGGAAGCTAGTGTAGTGAGTGTTGCCCTGTTGTTGTTGCAACACAGGACGATAAAGCCTGAAGGTACCATTGCAGCTGTTGAATCCTTTCCTCTATGGTATCACTGCACCATAGTGAATTTACCAAGCTCAGTCTAAAAATGACATTTCAAGTTTTGTTCTGGCTGCAGAGTGATCACATCCAAAGCATCTGTTTCTTTTGGCCCTCATATACTAGACTTAGAGTATGACAGGTTTCACAAGGCAGAGTACAGTATGGCATAAGCCTGTGATGCCTGTGAGTGGCTGTGCTTGAGCCTCTTCTTCCATTCTTCAGAACTAATATGTCTTGTCTAAAGTCCAGTTTACTGATGCCTCTTTAATCCTCCAAATCTATTCACCTCTGGTACAAACCTAGGTATTTGCTAGTTACTGACCTGGTTTAAACTGGCCCACTGGAATGAAGAAGCTATACTTGCCCTACCCATGGAAGCTTGGGCAAAACAGAGCAGAAATTGTATTCTTATGAAGAAGTCTGGTTGTTTCCATTATCTTTTCTTTTTTCTTTTTTCTTTTTTTTTTTTTTTAAGTATATACACACACACACATATACATATACACAATAATTATAAAATATTTTATCAAATTTGTTAAAATAGTACAAAATATGTATGTATAAAGAGGGCAAATCTGTTTTCTGTTTTGAATGCTTTGCTCTTTTGATGCTTTGCATCAGGAGAAGTGTGGCTAGCAGGTCGAGGGAGGTGATCCTCCCCCTCTACTCAGCCCTGGTCAGACCCCACCTGGAGTACTGTGTCCAGTTCTGGAGCCCCTATTACAAGAGGGATATGGACGTGCTGGAAGGTGTCCAGAGAAGGGCCACAAGGATGATCAGAGGGCTGGAGCACCTCTCCTATGAGGGCAGACTGAAGGAGTTGGGGCTGTTCAGTCTGGAGAAGGGAAGGCTCCGAGGTGACCTAATTGTGGCCTTCCAGTATCTGAAGGGGGCCTACAGGAAGGCTGGGGAGGGACTTCTCAAGATCTCAGGTAGTGACAGGACTAGGGGGAATGGAATGAAACTGGAGGTGGGGAGATTCAGGCTAGATGTGAGGAGGAGGTTCTTCCCCATGAGAGTGGGGAAACCCTGGAATGTGTTGTCCAGGGAGGCGGTCGAGGCCCCGTCCCTGGGGGTGTTTAAGTCCAGGCTGGCCATCCTGATCTAGTGTGGGGTGTCCCTGCCCATGGCAGGGGGGTTGGAACTAGATGATCCTTGTGGTCCCTTCCAATCCTGAATGAAACTATGAAACTATGAAACTATGAAATCTTTTTGTTTGTTTGTTTTGATCCCCTTACACTATGATAGCTGTACAGAAGGGTTTCTGTTGCAAATAGTTCTAAACTATGACACAACCTTTCACAGCACATTAGGCTTCAAGAAAAAGGAAGTGCCTGTAGGTGGGAAGGAGAGCTGGCTTTTTTGCACTTTCCTTGTGTTAAACCAGTCTAGCACAAGCATTCACACAGCAAGAAAGACTATTCTCAAATGGCATCACAGTGATGCTGCTAAATGAGATGATAGCGTTTACATGATTGCTCCTGAGAGATACTGTTAATGCTTTCATATCTGAGAAGAGATATAGTAGGACAAATACAGAACTACTGCTCTTCTGCTTGTTTCTGTGTATGTTCTGCATAGCAGTCATATGCTTCTGGGGGATCAGAAAGTGTTGCAACAGGAATTTCAGACACCATTTTCCCCAACCTACAGACTTAACCCTAATTAATTCTCTAGTTAATAAAAAGAATTCTTGCCAAAGTCACAAGGCAAATAGTTACTTTCTGGGCATTTGACACTCGATAAAATGTAACCATTTGTTTTCTTTTGTTTATATCTTCAAGTATTTAAGCCATAGTAATGAGGCAGAGAACATACTACAGGCTTGAATGGAGGTGAGATGCTGTTGCTCTTCTCAGTAATGCATTCTGAGAAAAAGAATCTATTGTGGATCTGCTGAGAAGAAATATGGATATCTTTCTTGTTTGAAAGTCATTTTGACCTCCCTAGAAGCTTGCTATGTGAATACCAAATGTGTGTATTTTTTGCTGGGAAATACCTGGGCCAAAAGGAATCAGTTCATAGCAGTCTCTTAATATTTGCTAATAGGACGCTCAGCTGTCATCTGTATTTTCTAGTCCTTCACCTGACCACTCAAACCCTACAAGTTCTGGCAATATAGAAGAGAGCAAAAACTATATTACTCTGTTATTTCTGCTTGTTTACATGGATGTCTTAAGGCCACCATTCACTTCAGAATCCACACAAACTGAAATCCTGGCTCAGGAAAGTTGTGGATGGTGGCCACAAGAAGACCAACATCTCCCCCAGATTCTGTCTGAAAGTTAAACTATGTGTGTGTGTCTATGTATGTATGTATATTTGTGTAAGTGTGCATACATTTCTGTGGGATTTTATTTTTTTCTTCTTGAGACAGGAATCTGTAACCTGAAAAGTGTAGTATCCAGTAAAGTGCAGTGAATGATGTATTCACAATATTTTAGACAATTAGAGCTAAAGAGACTCCATATTCATTCATGAAATGATTATTGTAGTTCAACCTGGGGCAAAGATGTGACAGGCAGGTAGACAGGTCTCTGGTGTTAAGAATTATCTTAATAGCCAAGGAAGATTCAATTGCCAAGCATCTTAATAAAGCAAAGTATTTATTTATTTATTTATTTATTTATTTATTTATTTTGTCAAGGTTTGTTTTGTTATTGTAAATACAAGTTATCAAGTGAATGTACTATTTTCTCCCTAGCTCTTGGATAGGGATAAAGATGCATCCAGGGTTCATTAATATCATTCACAAACATTCACAAATATCCTTCCTAAGGATGTCTTTGCTTACAGAACTGAAGTGCAGGACCTTTGCGCATACTCTCCTCAGTGCTTTCAGGCAACCAGATGGTAACAGCTCCTGTTTCCACACGATGGCACTGGATGTCAGTCGACCGCGGAGTCTAGTCCTGTGAAGAATAAATTACTTTCATTAGTCATTAGCACGGATATAATAGCTGTCTGTGTGATAAACAAATACTAAGAATGCTTTAAAAATCTGAGTTCTCCTGGTCAGTCATGAATCTGAACGGAGTTGCTCGGTAATGGTAATGACAATTACATTTAGATTAATTAATCCCACCAGTGCTGTAACTTAGTTTCATAGTTTCATTCAGGGTTGGAAGGGACCACAAGGATCACAGTATCACAGAATCACAGTATCACAGTACCACAGTATTACTTAGGTTGGAAAGGACCCCGGGGATCACAGAGTCCAACCTATCAACACAGATCCCATGCCTAGACTATGGCACTAAGTGCCACGTCCAATCTCCCCTTGAACGCCTCCAGGGTCGATGACTCAACCACCTCCCTGGGCAACCCGTTCCAATGCCGAATGACTCGCTCGGTGAAGAACTTCCTCCTCACCTCGAGTCTGAACCTCCTGGCGCAGCTTGAGACTGTGTCCCCTTGTTCTGGTGCTGGCTGCCTGGGAGAAGAGGCCAACCCCTCCTGGCTACAACCACCCTTCAGGTAGTTGTAGAGGGCAATGAGGTCACCCCTGAGCCTCCTCTTCTCCAGGCTAAACAATCCCAGCTCCCTCAGCCTCTCCTCATAGGGCTTGTGTTCAAGGCCTCTCACCAGCCTTGTTGCCCTTCTCTGGACACGCTCAAGTGTTTCGATGTCCTTCTTAAACTGAGGGGCCCAGAACTGGACACAGGACTCAAGGTGTGGCCTAACCAAAGCAGAGTACAGGGGCAGAATGACCTCCCTGCTCCTGCTGGCCACACTATTCCTATTGCAGGCCAGGATGCCATTGGCCCTCCTGGCCACCTGGGCACACTGCTGGCTCATATTCAGGTGGCTGTCAATCACCCAGGTCCCTCTCTGTTTGGGAGCTCTCCAGCCACTCCAACCCCAGCCTATAGCTCTGCATGGGATTGCCGTAGCCAAAGTGCAGCACTCGACACTTGGACTTGTTGAATGACATCCCATTGGACTCTGCCCATCTGTCCAGTCGGTCGAGGTCCCTCTGCAGAGCCTTTCTACTCTCTAACTGACTAACATCTGCCCCTAACTTTGTGTCATCTGCAAACTTGCTGATGACTGACTCTACCCCTTCATCCAGATCATCAACGAATATGTTGAAGAGGACAGGGCCCAGCACTGATCCCTGGGGGACACCACTGGTGACTGGCCTCCAGCTGGATGTGGCACCATTCACTACCACTCTCTGGGCCCGGCCCTCCAGCCGGTTCCTAACCCAGCACAGAGTGTAATGGTCCAATCCACGGGCTGACAGCTTAGTCAGCAGTTTGCTGTGGGGGACGGTGTCAAAGGCCTTGAATCATCTAGTTCCAACCTCCCTGCCATGGGCAGGGACACCCCACACTAGATCAGGATGGCCAGAGCCTCATCCAGCCTGCTCTTAAACACCCCCAGGGACGGGGCCTTGACCACCTCCCTGGACAACACATTCCAGGGTCTCACCACTCTCATGGTGAAGAACCTCCTCCTCACATCTAGCCTGAATCTCCCCACCTCCAGCTTCATTCCATTCCCCCTAGTCCTATCACTACCTGACATCCTGAGAAGTCCTTCCCCAGCCTTCCTGTAGGCCCCCTTCAGATACTGGAAGGCCACAATTAGGTCACCACGGAGCCTTCTCTTCTGCAGACTGAACAGCCCCAACTCCTTCAGTCTGTCCTCATAGGAGAGGTGCTCCAGCCCTCTGATCATCCTTGTGGCCCTTCTCTGGACACCTTCCAGCACCTCCACATCCCTCTTGTAACAGGGGCTCCAGAACTGGACACAGTACTCCAGGTGGGGTCTGACCAGGGCTGAGTACAGGGGGAGGATCACCTCCCTCGACCTGCTAGCCACACTTCTCCTGATGCAGCCCAGGATCTGATTGGCTTTGCGGGCTACAAGTGCACATTGAGAGCTCATGTTGAGCTTTTTGTCCACCAGCACCCCCAAGTCTCTCTCCTCAGGGCTACTTTCCAGCCAGTCACTGCCCAGCCTGGATTTGTGCCTGGGATTGCCTCGACCCAGATGCAGGACCCTGCACTTGCTCTTATTGAACCTCATGAGGTTGGCTTGTGCCCACCTCTCCAACCTAAGATTTGGTATCTGTGCTCTCTTTTGTAGCCTGGATCCAAGTTCAACTGCCTCTAAGGATGACTTTTGCAATTAGAGGGGAATGTAGTAAAATCTTATTGGATGTACCATTAAATTGTTTAGAGAGTGGGCTTTGATCAAAAACAGATGTGAAAATACTGAAGGTATTTGGGCAGATAATCATAATCTGGCCATGGAAGTTTTGTAAGTAAAACTGGGGGCTTAGCCAGTTTTGATTCTTTTTTCCCTTTGGATGTTTGTGTTTTGGTTTGTTTTTTTTTCCTGGGGTGGTAGTGGTGATATGTGTGTGTCAGATTTTTAGCATGTAGTTCTGAAGAAATCAAACCACACTGGATCAACAGTGGTAGACAGGTATTTTAAAACTGAAGAAACTAATAAAATGCATCTTTTTTTAACTAGCCCTCTGCATTCCAGTTTTAATCCAGTCATAAGTATCAGCTTCTAGATCCTTAGCTATTTTACATGCATATAAAATCAGAGAAGCATAACTAACTTACGACAACTGAATATTTACCCCATTGTTTCAAGCTAATGGAGAAAACTGGAAATAATGTTTAGTTACTGGAAGAGACTGTGGTAGATAAAAATCATGCCTCCTGACTGTAACTAACTCCAAACTACTATGACAATGTCTGCCTTACTACGTTGACAGTGTTTTCTACTGTAAGATAAATACTATGCACAAATCTGCAAAATTGTTCTCTCTTATACAAAAGAAACTTAATTTTCTTAGATTTTCAACTAGGTGGAAAAGAAAATATCATTTGGTTTCAGTATTTTTGGAAATTTTCCTGCCTAAGAAAAGGCAGGTCTATTTAGTGTCTCAGTGTTTTGGCTGTGGACAAAGACATTGAGAGAGATAGCATGCATTTAGCTCACAGATAGCCCATTCATCTCATTTCACTACAAGTATCTGGTAATATTCAGAGCTAACTCAGGGGCCTAGGGTAACTGTTTCTCTGTTAATAAGAAAAGTGTATGTCAGGTTATTTTCTGCTCCTCTCAACCCCATGCTCACTCCTGCTCAGGAATGTACACTTCAATACAAAATTTCCACTTCCTTTACTGAGGACTGGGACTCTTGGGAGAAAACACAAAAGCAAGCATTTCATGTGCTATCTGTAGCGTTTATTCCTATCCTGTCACTGGGGTGGAAATACAAGTTATGGTTAACTAACAGTCACAATACAGTCACTGAAGAAGAGGAAACACCTGGATCCAATCACAGCTGGCAAGGAAACATGCAGCTCTTCTCCATTTTAGACAAAGGCTGAGAGGTTGCCTGATTCCAGAGTGCTTGGGAGGAAGCACTATTCCTAAAACCATCCTTACAGGAAAAATGCACTTGAGAACAGATCTCTCCAGAGGGAGCACCCATACCCAACATATACAACTTAATTGCATGCCCAATTGTTTTGCTTGTTTATCTGAGGTTTTAAATATATATATATTAACGTGTCCTTGGTGGTGTGCAGAGGAGGGAAGCTGCAGGGAGGATGGGAGTCACATCCTCCCTAGTGCCTTTTTTCAAGTGTCAGATTTTCATGTTGTCCTGAGAATGCATGAAAAGACTGAAATTCTCCCCAGAAGGAGGTTCTGAGAGGAAATTACACTTCACAGAAATCTTCTAAAATAAAGCAAGCAAAATAAATGTAGATAGATGAGTTTTGCTATACATGCTCTATTCTGACAGAATTTTGTGCCATGAATATAAGCTGCTGTTTGTATACCCATTCTAAGACACCTGTATATGCCCTGTCATGCACACATTCTTTCATTCCAGAAACAACTTTACAAAGAAGTCATGCCACTCCCTTTTGGGTATTTCTTCGTGGTTTGCCATCAGAAATATATGAGTGTCATGGTTTTATATAAGTGCTGGTAAGAAATTATAAATAAGGGAGTAGCAGTAGCCCAATATTTTGAAACAGGGAAACAGAATGAAGAAGAAATAATTTTAACAGGATTTTGAAACAATGCAACCCCAAAATATCTAAATTTAGCATTTTCATTGCAAAATTTTGTATTTCTCATTCATGACTGCAATGAGCAAGAAATCAGAATTCACTAGTCTGCACCTCATCTTAAATTTTGTTAGCTTATTTTTAACATACTGAAGCTGCAATATTTTGAAATTCTACCAATTCCATAGGTAAAAAGAAAAAATAGAAAAAAACAGATTAATTAATTGGTTTAAGCAGACTCTTAAGATAGACTGTGGGAACTAGAGAGGCTGTCTGTCTCCTAATGCCAAAGTTCTGTAACAAATTGGAATCATGTTTTGCTTCATTTGTCTTGTGTTTTTCCAGAGGTGCACTGACTTTCAGAGAAAGTAACAAATAATGTAATATCAGTGTAGCAAATAACAGAACTTACTGAATATTTTTTTTTCTGGTTGATTGTTTAACATTTTCTCCTGAGAGATATCACTAAAGGTTTTGGTTGGTTATTTTTATTATTCAAGCAAACATCTGAACTATGTTCTGATGCTGGGTTCATCCATGACCAATTAGGTCTCATGGGACCCAGAGGCTCATCTGTGGTCTCTAGAGGTGGACAGTCATTTAAAGTAAGAACAAAAACCTCTAAACCATTATCTGGAGTACTTGTACTCATCCTGTAATCTGTCAGTTCTTTTCTTTCACTTGTTAGTCAATTCTTAGTTTCAAACAGAAGGTTTTCATTTGCCCGTATGTGCATAGCAGGGGGTTCTGTTCTAAAATTGAATCTCATTTAAATTTGTGTCCTCAAAATTTCCTCACTTCTTAAGTGACATCCTGTTCTCTCTTCACAAAGATCTTTGTACTCTATTAGTTTTATTTTTTAAGTGTACTTTAGACTTTTGTGTTCTTACTGTGTCTCACTTATGGACTAGAGATTCATAGAATGGTCTGGGCTGGAAGGGACCTCCAAAGGCCATCTAGTCTGACCTCCCTGCAGACAGTAGGGACATCCTCAACTAGACCAGGCAGCCCAGGGCCTCATCAAGTCTCACCTTGAATATCTCCAGGGAAGGGGCCTCATCCACCTCCTTGGGCCACCTGTTCCAGTGTTCCACCACCCTCGTAGTAAAAAACCTGTTCCTAACACCCAATCTAAATCTGCCCTTTTCTAGATTGAAGCTATTGGGTTCCTTGTCCTGTCACTCCAGGCCCTTGTAAACAGTCTCTCCCCATTCTTCCTGTAGGCCCCCTTTAGCTACTGGAGGGCTGCTATTACATCTTCCCAGAGTCTCCACTTCTCCAGGCTGAACAACTCCAGCTCCCTCAGTCTGTCCTTGTAGCAGAGGTGCTTCAACCCGTTGATCATTCTCTTGGCCCTCCTCTGGACCTGCTCCATCAGGTCTGTGCCCTTCCCATATTGAGGGCTCCAGACCATTACACAGTACTCTAGGTAAGGTCTACACCAGAGCAAAGTGAAATGCCACTATTACTAACATACTTATTCTTAGGGCAAATATTCAGGTTAATTTTTCACCAATTGTTGTGCCAGCAAGATGCCATTGTACTTATGCTTGCCTTCAATAAGAGCATAAGGTGAAAGCAGGAAATATTTTTAGATAATTTCTTAGTTCTTCTTCCACATGTATGAGTTTAAGTGACCTAAGGACTCAGTTAGAATCCTTCAGAAGATAAAGCTTACTACCAAGCATCTCTCAAGAATCTAAATACAGAGCAACCTATTGACCTTCATTCTCTTGTCCTGCTTTTGTGGTTTTCCTTCAAGGACAGAATAAGTTCATCCTCCATAACACACTTTTGATTGACACATTCATCTCTAGTTCTGGGGCTTTAACAATGTTATTTGCCAGAAGGCCATTCTCTGTTGCAGTCTCTCTTGAGACTTTGAAAGCTCAGTTCCTCTTTCCTTGAGCACTACTATCTGTTTTGCGAAGGTTTACTTCCTTTTTTCCCATTCCTAAATGCATAGTTTTCTGACAGTCCCTACTCTTTTCTTAGAGGAGCAGCAAATCTGCTTCCTTGTACTGCTTGTTCTTTTATTTTTCTTTGACTTTGTGGTCAGTTTTCTCTTGAAAGTTCATTTTCTCTCCTTATTGCTGTGTACTGCATTGGCAGTTGTCTGCAGATGAGACAATGCCTGTGTAGTTAAGATAAATTTTCTCAGTCACATATTCAAGCCTATATCCAGTTTACTCTTGTCTCCAGCTGCATTCATGGTCATACCTAAGTCAATGATTTTCAATGTGCTTACGTGGAAATCCTGTTTTATCTTACTTGTTAAGATTAATGCATGTCCTGCAGGGTCTGCATCCACTTACTTTGTCTTATGTTGTTGCTACTGTTTGTTTTTTTCCCTTGTGCTGTCCTTACTGTTTTTTTGTCCCTAGCTTTCAAGAAACAATAACATTTTCTTTGAAGATAATACATTTTCAAAATCTGATTGTACAAGTCCAATAGTTTTTTCCCCTCTGTGATTGCTATTATCATACATGAGGATGCTGGGAAAGCATCTGCCCCTTAAAGTCAGTCATAGATTCCGTGATTCATGGTAAGTGTGAAGCTTGCATGTGTATTAAGAGACATCTGAAGTGAAGTTGAAAGTAATTACAGACAAACACATCTGAAGAGGCAGTGTAAGGCAGTTTCACAAATAGAGTGTCTGTGATTGTTAGCAATGATAGTAATTTATGATACTGCTCTTCTGAAAAGCAGATGGGCACCAGGACTGCCAAATTAGATTAAGGTGCAAAAAGAAGCTCTCAAAATAAGATTGTGTAGTTTACCTCTGTGTGAGTAAGAACAACACTTGAGAGCCTCCAGCTACTCTCCAGCAATTTATTTATGGCTATTCAATGTTTTACTTGAAGCATGGTTCCTACTGGTGTGTGACCATGTGAGAAATTCAGCTTCCATTTAGAGAAAAATGAACATTCTAGCCATCAAAATAGAGAAATTAGCAGGCAAGTGGAATCCAAATGCACACAACCAGCTCAGAAAATGAAGGAAGAGGACAAGAAGCAGACTTTTTTTGAATTTTAGACAAACATCTGCCATTATAATTTTGGTATACTTGTTTTTGCCTTAGGAAAATCTCATGTTGGCTTCAAATAATTGGACTGGAAAGACCCAATTTTTAGTTTTTTTTGTAATTACAGGAATAGACTGTGAATGGGACAATGAGATTTGCATTCCTGCTTTTATGTTTTAATGATTTGCATTTCTGTTTTTATGTTTGGTATTTTTAGTGAAAAAAAAAATAGATATTTTTGAGACTTTTTCAGAGAAATGTAGTATCTGCAGGATCAACATTCTCTGCAGGAAACCAAATTCTTCTGAATTAAAAATAAACTCAAAGACATTTGTTTTACATTTATTTTTTTACACAATTTTAGAATTTCTCATTATAGTCTACTTTCCTTCTGACTGAAGAAGCCTTCTTTCTGTATATTTCACTAGGATCATGTGCAGAAAAATCATATTATTCAAGTCTACCATGAAACCTGCACAGCAGGTTTTTCTGAGCTGAAACAGAAAAATAATTAGAGAGAATGTAATAATATGTCCTCTCAATTGTGCAAAAGAGTTGGATGAAATTTAAAGATATTAAGTTTATGCCAAAGAGAAAATATTTATGTGAGCAGTTAGAATTCACTGAAATGAAAGACACTTAGATAAACAGCTGTTGTGGTTTAACCCAACACAGGAGCATAGCAGGATAAATAACAGAATTAGATGGTTTTGCTGCTGTTCCAATACCTACAGTTACTGCAGCTGGTAAAGCAAGGTTTCATGGAGTAAGGGCATTGCCCTGCTAAAAAAGTGACGTGTAGGTGAAGTGCAAGCAGTGCAGCAGCTGTACTAGCTCTCTCAGAGCTTTACCTGAGAAAGCTCCAGTACCACTGCAAGGTGAATTGAAGTGCCAGTGTGGCAAAGGCACAATTCTTGCCTCACACATGTAAACACAGTACTGCTGAGCAAATAGCAGACTTGGCTGTCTTACAGGACGGCTGCTCTCTATCATGTGGAGTAACTTTGAGAAAATTACTCAAGCACAGCTATTGCAGATTCTCTGCTAGAGGTACAGGTTAAGAAGATGGCAAGGTATCTCTGTTGACTGGAAGTGGTAAAGTATTGCAGAGGACATTAGCTTACATACTGCCTTCTGGTGGGACCCATGTCAGGCAGCACTTCTGAGATGGCAGGGAAGGTGGCATAGCAGGGTAAGACAGGGAGGTCTGTTTGCAGGTTTTCAGAATGGGCATAGGGAGAAATGGAAAACAAGGTTAATAGGTTTGTTACTGTGAATGAGTAATAGCAAAACCCTTGGAGGGGTAATCACACAGTATGCAGACTGCTCAGAGGAGGGAAGAAGTGCTGTTACTTTGAATCTGGGACATGAGGCTATGGTATATGACCAGGCAAAACTAAGTTATGAGTTGTTTTTGCTCACCCCCTAAAAAGGAAGTATTTCAAATAATTTCTGTTAGTAGAAAAAAGATTAAATTTGTCAAATTGTTTGACTAGCATTAACAGCAATACTGGCTTCAGAGAATCCATGCTTTCGGCTATGCAGTATGTACCTCAATGGACATTTTGTTTTAAACAAAATGCCAGAGATCTCTAAAGTCATGTGGGAATTAGCCCAATATCTCATTTCTCCTGCAGTTTTCTGGAAATAAAGCAATGAGTTACAGTTAATGAGTCAGTATTAACTTTTTTCATCCCTATCAAATGTCCCAGTAAACCAGAGAAAAGTTATTTTGCTAGATAGACAAGCATGGCAGAGATACTGTCATACCGTTACAAAGTCCAAGAGACAAAAGCTACTGGTCTCCACTTCTGTTAAACCAGCTTATATGCTTTACAATTGTTTCAATATTATTTTGTACCTCAGGTTTACATGCAATTCACATAAAATGTGATTTTATCATCTGGAAAGCCTTAAGGGCTTCAAATCTTTAATGTTATCCAAAAGATATATTGATAAATGCTTGTGATCATAAAGACTGTACTCACAAAGGCCATGAAACACTTTTGGTAGCATTTTCAGTGCTCACTGCTGCAAGCTGCAGCTCAAAATCTTCCAAGTACCTCTCCTGTGTCTGTCTTTTATGAGTCTGCAGTCTGCGTTTTACAAGGCTGAAGATCAAAATGTTGGAAGTTGTCTTTCAAAGTACTATATCCCATAGTGGTTGAGATTGATCAGAACAATTTGAGGATATTGATTTTTCTGTCTTTTTACATCTTGTGGACATGTTTGTAGTTTTGTGATGTGTACAGAGATGTCCCAGAACAAGGCTAGTTCTCTCTCATTTCTCCTTTGTTTTTACATTTTGACATGTCAGAGGTACTGAAGGAACCATAGAATCACAGAGAAGGGACACTGAAAGCTCATCTTGTCTAACCTTTCATGTGAAAGGGACCCTAGATGAGATTATCCAGCACCCATTCCAGCTGCATCTTGAAAACTTCCAGCAATGGAGACTGCACCAAAGGAAGGTTGCTCCAGTGATTGATTTTTCTGACTATAAAAAATGTCTTTTCTATCTCAAGATGAAATGGCTCCTAGTTCCTATCAAAATGACTTAAAAAGGACAGAGAACATAAAAAAGCCTTTTGGATATTCATTTTAATGTTCTTTAAATTAAAGAAGTAATATTTTTTGGTCTTTAGATTCAGCATATATTGAATTTTTAATACCACAATCCCATTTTTCATTCTGAAGGTATGTGATAGACAAGCCACACCCCAAAACTCAGGTGCTTGACTTTTCCCATCAGTTTTGTACTTGTGACCTAATAGTGAAAATGTAAGAAAAATTGACCTTCTAGGAAAAGGTGAGCTTCCATTTTCTTATTCTCCTGCATGATAATAGAAGTACAGAGAACTCCACTGTGACTGCTGGTGCTGACATGGTGTGTACAAATTTTGCAGAGAAGTGTGGGTATGGATGGCATGGGACATTGCATTTTCCCATAATAATTCTGTTTCTTTACCAGAAATGGCTTCAATTTATGGCATGATGAGTACCTTAATATAGTTGTTTGTATGGATGCACATGTCCTGATAGCTGTTTTTTGCTTGTGGCTTCTTCCTCAGTATTTTGATGCTCAGAAGACCCCAGTTCCTTCCTTTCATTCATGAGACTCTTGCTCTCATGTGCACTTAACTGAAACCACGGTTTTATAATTAGTTGTCCTTCAAATCTTCTCCCTCTTCAACCCTCTTTGCTATAGCTTCCCCTACCTTCTCCTACAGCTGCTTTTCACATCTCTTCAAGCATGCAGCCTAATTGCAAACTGCTGAAATCATCCCTTTCCATCTGTAATTAGCTCCTTTTCAACCTTCATCTTTTATAGTCTTACTGCATATCTGCTTATGACCATTTGAGGCTGTGCCTTTAAGAAGAGGGACATTGTGACAGAATGTTTTATAAACAAGGGACAGGTCTAAACTAATTTCATTGGTGGATCAGCAGAGTACTGCCTTAAGTTTTGATTCCCAGAGAGACTTGTCTCAGTCTTGTACTTTTTCCCCCTCCTTTCGCAGCTTACAGCTTCTGGGCTTTCGGCCAGACTGACCTTGGACAGATAAGGCCTCTACTAACATACTCTGCTTTAATTAACAATTGCTCTTTTTCTCTCTTTCTAACCCTCTTTGGGGAAAAAGGGGAGAAAAGGGGGGGTGGGGGGTGGGGGTGGGGGAACCCTCCTCAGCAGAGGAGGGAATTTTGTTCCTGTATTACTTTGTTGTATATTTCTGTGTATATATTGTAAATACTGTAAATTGTGTATATATTCCCCTGCATTTCCTAAACTGCTTTGTAAATATAGCACATACTCTTGCTCATCCAGCTGTGCTTAGCTGAGGCTTCTTTCCCTCCACTTACAGGGACGGAAGAAGGCTGAGGCCTTCCCCTCAACCCGGGACACTGCTCCTCAAGGTAACCATTCCTATAGCACAGTCTTCTACCCTCCCATCTGTTTTAATCTCTTCTTTTGTCTGTTTCTAAGAAGAAAGGTGTCTGCACAGCCATTTTCCTGTGCAGCTTTACAAGAAGACATAGGATGCCATTTCAAGCTGTCCTAAGCCAATTTAGCATCATGCCGCTGCTGAAAGAGGTTGTCCTGTTCCTCTGTCTTCAGGTTCCCCCCTCTGTGCCCTTCTCTTTTGAGGTGCTAACTGATGTGATGAGAAGTTTTCTTGGTTTGTTTCATTTTTTTTTTTTTTAAATTCCCCAGACAGATTTTCTATGCCTGATTTATCTGTAGTTGCACAATAATTCTATCTGATGCAAAGGGTGTGCTGGCAACCTTTGGATCTGGAAAGCAAAGTGGGGGTGAATTTGTCCCTTTTTGACAGTAGTTCACACACTGACTTCTCTGCAGTCTGAAAAGGCTGTCTCAAAGCAAAAGAGCTGGCTACAGATTTTCCCAGGAGAAGATGCCATCAGTTCCTTGTGACTGCTGGCTGCAGTGTAAGAGTGTACCAAGTAATATGGGCAACATGGATGAGATTGTAGGAGGGAGTGGAAAGTAGGAGGGTTAACTTTTTTTCACTGGTCCCTGTCCAAAAGAGATCTGCAATAACTTGGATTGTGTAATTTTTCATTTATTCAAAGCAAATGAAAAATGATGGAAAAAAAAGTGTCATATAAGTTCATAGCTGATTTTTGACAACATCAGCCTAGAAAAAAGGAGGGCTGTATAACAAATTGCTCTTCAAAACAGGAATGGATATGGGTTTTAGTCACATATGAGCAGTTATGATTTAAGTAAAGGATACAAATTTTTAGGTATAGTTCTTGTAGTGACAAATGCATTTACATGAAAAACTGTAGTAGTTAGTAGGGAAGTTTTCATGTTGTTGAAAGTATATTCTCAACATACATTTGAGGACCTGGCATACTTTTGTGTTGTTCATCACAGTTCAAGAGCACAATACCTTTTACACAGAATCCTTCATGTTACTCTTAGTTAATGTCAAAGGCCTTTTAAAACAGAATTAAATTAACCATGAAAAGTGCGACCGTATCTTGAATGTAAATTAACTGTAGTGTTAAATAGCTTTTATTGTCTATGTGCTTCTCTTTATGTGGGGTTGCATGCTTTAAGCTTTAATTAAAAAAATCTACATATCTTCTCAGAGGATTATAATTTCCATGGGACAGGACAGTAAGAGGGAGCATTACAATATACTAGCTATTATCCTGTTTAGAAAAAAAGAGACATGTATAACTAATGTTTTGTCACATTAAATCATTATGCTCACATTTTAAGAGCATTACTTCCAGATTTTGTGCAACTAGTATTCTCTTATATTAAATAACTGCCTTTGTGAGCACTTACTTACATTACCCAATACTATATTCTGTGGTTTTCTGATGCAAATACATAATATTTCTGTATAACATTAGATCAGTTAGAACATTTAACTCTGGGGGGGAAAGTTCCATTTTGGCTGTGTTAGTGTGACTTGTTACACTGCTGTGTCTGTAAAACATTCATTGTGGAATTTCTGTGGTTTTTACTGAAAAAGCACTGTCACCTTTGACATTTCTAGGTTAGCCAGCAGGATGACTTTCATTCCTTTCAGGTCCCAGTTTAGCCAAAACAGTATGTAAGAATCACTTGGGTATTGTTAGCTTCCTTGGCTGTAATTATGCAGCACATTGTATAGAAATTTCAGCTGTATGGGTTAAGGGATCTAGCTCTTCCTTTCATGACCCAGTCTCGGAGGATGACATCATTGTGAAAAGGGGCAGCTTTCAACAGGAAGCAGGAGTCTTGAAAAACGTTCTCATCATCCTGAATTGCTTTAAATGTCAACAGTTATATTGGTGGTACACACAACCTCCCTGCTAAGACAACCGCTTTCAGTTCTGCAAAGTTATGGAAAATCAGGACAAAATCAAAAGCAAGAAAGCCAGCATCCTGCTTCATTAAACTTTCATATGTCTCCTCATACTCATTATTCCAAACCTCTTAATCTGCTCTGGCTGTTGTTATAACGATACTTAGACATAAAATGTGCCTTTACTGATGTTACTCAGCTGCATTCTACCAAATCACAGTTACTGTATAATGTAGTGGTGTCTTTTGGAAAGCATGCTAATTCAATCTCTCAATCCTCAAGCTTATGGCAGTAAAATTTCACATCGCTTTCTTAATGACTAATAAGCCTATGGATTAAAGATACAACTATTGGTGTGCTTTTATCCTGCTATGCCCTTGCAAGGTGCAAGTTTAAATCAATGTGTTTCCGGAACTGTCAGTCGCAAGATATCTAATACTCTTCTACATGCACACACCATCCAAATTTTACACAGCTGCATGCATGAATCAGCTATTTGGGAAAAAAAAAAAAAAAAAGAGAGAGAAGTTTTCCCAAACCTTTATATTTTTGCAGTAGAAGTTCTGTCATGTTGTGTTAGGTGTTACATCCAGGTTGCATTAGTACAAAATTCCAAGGTAGAAAAAAATGCTAAGAAAGTAAATTAACTTTGAAATCTTGGCTCTTATATCAAATTATATTAAAGACATTGCTCTTTTTTTGGTATTTTTACAGTATACACTAAAGAATACAAATGAAAGAAAAACTAATCAATATTAGTGAGATATTATTTGCAAACATAGCTTCTGAGGTACTGGAATTAGTGCATTGAGTATTACCTCTAGTTTAAGACAACAGCATATAGCACTTTATAAATACTACTCTGCACTCTCTGGTCCCCATTCTTCTCAACCTTCAACATCAACCAGGGATGAGTGATTCAATTTGTGTGTCCAAGTACTTTGAAGAACTACAAGGTTTGTCAGCTTTGTGGCAAAACCATAATTAAGATCATTAGGAACAGTCTGAATTGGGGTCCCATGGGGTACAGTTGCATGAAAATAAAACAAAAGTAAAATGTCACAGTTCAGTTTAAAGCTCTTTCTATCATATTGATGCTTTAGATACCTCCAGACAAGTTATTGTCACCCCACAACTTATCCCTGTTCAATTTTCCCTTTCCTTTCTCCAGATAAGCAGCCTGCCCTTGCCCCATGCTGGCTATTTTCACCTTATAATTACTAGATTTTAGAAGTCTCTGTATATTAGGATCATGTACAGGACCCTATGTCAACATTGACCACCACAACTAGCTCATAATACAGGATTGGCTTATGCCTGTCACAGTGAAGGGTGACTCCAGATATTAGTGGTAATTAAAGCCATCTGCAAGGAAAAAAAATATTTGATGTCTTAATGAATTTACCTGCTGACCTGTGGGCCAGGCACACCCAGCTTACCCTTCTTTCCCAAGTGAGAAGGGAAGGCTGGGCTGGATTGTGAATGCTGCTGAATCAGCCAAAATGTTTCTCCGTTGCTTTATTTCTACCATGTTGACACAGAAAATGAAGTCTTGGCATTGACTATTAGGGTTAGGTATGCTTGGTTAAAACATCTGGGAGAGCAACTTCTGCAAGAAAAAGCAAATTTGCATAGCTCTTTTCCCCTCTGTGTAAGCATGGTGAGAGAAGACCTTCAAGTGGGAGGCCTGCTACTTAGTATGGTTCCATGCCACTGCTTGTACATTGTATGGGACTCAGCATTTCAGGGTGTATTGGGTTGAGCTGAGGTGGAGTTAATTCTCCTCACAGCATCATTCTAGTGCTGTGGTTTTTTGCAGCAGTAGTTGATAACACAGCAGTGTTTTGGCTACAGCTGAATCCAGTATCCGAGCTGTGTCCTTTCAATGTTTCCCTGCCCCAAGAGTACATTGAGGGGTGGGCAAGATCTTGGGAGGGGACACAACTGAGCCAGCTGACTCAGACTGGCCAAAGAGGTATTCCATACTGTATGACGTCAGCTCAGGTATAAGAAGGAAGTGAAAGAAGAAAGTTTGGGGATTCGTCCATGGTGTTTATCCACCCAAGGAACCACCAAGCTTAGAGAGCCCTACTTCCCGAGACCGACCACCGTCCTGCTGATGGGAAGTAGAGACTAACATCTCTCTCTCTCTGCTTTCTTTGCTTCCGCGCGGTCTATTTGCTGTTTGCTTATTAGTGTTATTAAATTGCTCCTATCTTATCCCCGGCTTCTGTTCTATTTTCTTTCCCTTCTTCCCCTGTTCGCTTAAGAGGGGGAGTGATAGAGCGGCTTGGTGGGTATCTGGCCTCCAGGCCAGAGCCAAACCACCACACAGGGCCCCCACCTCCTGAAAGTAACAGGTCTGTGAGTTCTGTGAGAATCATGCAAAAAGGTAGCATTAGTATCTCCTGAGCCACAGTGAATGTCTCAAAATTGCATTTATTGACTTTTAATCAAAAAGTAGTTGTTTCCTGAGAGGCTGCCTTTATTTACACTTTCTGCAATGGATATAGATTTTGGAACTGAAGAATGTCTAAGCATCATATATAATTACCTTCACGTGTCTTTTTGCAAAAGGATGTTAAAACGCAACTTTATAGCCACCAAAGTCAAGGCTATGGAAAATATTTTAATTATACTGGCTGAGAAATTCTGTCTTTGAAAAGCATTGGAGGAACTTTCCTATTAAATATCTGGAGATGAAAATTCATCACATGACTAAATTACCTGAAATACAATTTCTGTATTTATTTCAGAACTTTACATTATTTCCATTCAAGGGCATAAGTGAAGCGTGCTGTTTTCAAATGAAATAAGAATATAACAATTTTCAGTCTCTGGGGTTGGAGGCCAAGATATGGTGCATTCATTGCATATCCTACAAAAATTGACCCTATAGCATCTGATAAACCAAAAAGTCACACCAAAAGCTTCAGCTTTGGAGCTGAGGAAACCAGCTTTGAAACAGAGATCAAAAACACTCCCTGGCTAACAACTGCTTGAATTCACTAGTGTTACTTCCTGTCTTCTCTCTCTAGATAACTTGGTCAGAGGCACCCAAGGGTTTTTCCACTTAGGTCCTGGCTCCTGCTTTAACTTTACTGGGGGAAAAAACCTAGTGAAAATACTGCATACTCCTCTGATGTGTCCAACTCACACAGTGTGACAACAGCTTCCAGCTTTTATATGTTCACTGGGTTGCTTCGGAGATTATTTTTGGTTGCTTTGAGGTTTTTTGTTGTGTTTGGTATTTTTTTGTTTAGTTGGTTGTTTTTTGTTTGGTTTTAATCCAATGGCTATATAATATAAAATGCATATGAAGTTATAGGAGCGCAAGTCCCCTTCAAGTGTGGATGTTCCCTCAATGTTTCATTCTCTTCTCTTCCTCCAAATTCACTAAGTGGATGACAACTTCTATCACAATGAGAATTGTTTAAAGGGAAGTATGTGATGAAGAGTTCCTTCATGACAAAAAGGTAAATGCCAGAAAGCACACCAGCCTGCTTGGGTAATGGACCAGTTCTGCTGCAGTAATGTGCTACTGAGTCTATGAGACTTGGTGTGATGTGAGAGTACATAAATGTAAATTCTTCCATCTGATGTTATGAAATCTCTGTGCCAAGAATCTGCTGGGAATGTAATCCAGTCTCTTTTGTCAAGTCTTGTCATGATCCTTCCAGACAAGGTGGGGTTACTAAATCTTGTCAGTTATCCTTACAGAAGTTGTTTGTTGTAACAATGGGGTGGATCAAATCTAACTCTGCAGAGTTCAGATTCAGAAAGTGGAAAATCCCCAAGGAATTAAAAGGGTAATTACAAGCTGGTACTTTAAAGTAACAGAACAGAAGACGCTAATTGGATGAAGCAGCCCTAGGACACCCTTTTTGAAACTTATGTAGAGGAATAGATCCTGAAGTGACTTGGAAAGTGCAGAATGCATCATCATACTGACCTATGGCCCATGAGTGCAGAGAAGAACAAGGAATGGAAAAATACTTCCTGAAATGTTGTCTTGCATTGACAGAGGTACATCATGACATGAACATAATGCATTCTTATGGCATACTGCCTTGTGTTTATACTGAGGGGTATACTTGGCCTGTGTCAGGAATAGTGCGGCCAGCAGGAGCAGGGAAGTTATTCTGCCACTGTACTCAGCACTCAGGTGGCGGTTGGTCTCTTCTTCCGGGAAACCAGCACCAGAACAAGAGGACATCTTCTCAGGCTGCACCAGGTGAGGTTTAGGCTGGAGGTGAGGAGGAGGTTCTACACAGAGAGAGTGATTTCCCATTGGAATGGGCTGCCAGGGGAGGTGTTGGAGTCACCATCATTGGAGGTGTTCAAGAGGAGACTTGATAGGGTGCTTGGTTGCATGGTTTAGTTGATTAGATGGTGTTGGATGATAAGTTGGATGCAGTGATCTTGAAGGTCTCTTCCAACCTGGTCTATTCTATTCTATTCTATTCTATTCTATTCTATTCTATTCTATTCTATTCTACTCTACTCTACTCTATTCTATTCTATTCTACTCTGCAAAGCAATGTGCTGACAACTGAAATAGTCACACCCACACAGAATATTTGTGTGTGCCAACTGTAGGTCCCTGGGTACCCCTTGTTACTTGCTTAACCTTCAAGAGCAAGGTGCTGAGGAAGCCCTGCATGTAGCTTTTTATGGGACATCAGAGAGAGACTCTTTCCTCTCTGTTTATACTTGTGCAAAGCACAAAAAGCCAGGTTGTGAATGAAAGGCATGTGTCTGGGTGTCTGTATGAGTCACTGTAAAATAACAGCATCTGATTTGTGGTAATCTAGGTGGCAGCTTTGCATCACCTCTCAGTCATATTTTCAGTCACAGAATAGTAGAATACCAAATTGAAAGGGACCTCACAGATCGTATAGGCCAATCGTTCTTGGAAAAATCACAGTCCAGATAAGATGTCCTAATAACCTGTCCAGATAAAACTTAACAGTGTCCAGTCTTGGAGAATCTACCACTTCCCTGGGAAGATTATTCCAATGGCTGGTTGTTCTTGTGAATTTTTTTTCTCTTGTATCTAATCAAAATCTTACCAGGAGTAACATATACCCATTAATTCCTGTCCATACACAGGTGACTCACTGTAAAAAGTGAATTCCCACCTTCTTTATAGCTTTCCTTTGAATACTGGAGCATGGTCACCAGGTGTCCGTAAGTTTTCTTTTCTGAAGTCTTCCCTCATATGGCAAGCTTCCCAGTCCTTTGGTCCTCTGAACCATTTCCAGTTGTCAACACTGGCGTGTTTGTTTTGTTTTTATTGTCTTTGTGTGTGTGTGTGTGTATTGTGGGGGACCAAAACTGAACACAGTATTCCAGGTGTGGCCTGACAAATGCTGAGTAGACTGGAATAATGACTTTATCTCTTCTGACAATGCCCTTGTTGAAACAACTCATCATCCTGTTGTCTTTCACTGCTTCAGCAGCACATTGTTCACTCATATATATCTTGTTGCCCACAGGACCCCAGGTACCTTTCCACCTGCTCTCCAAGTAGGTAGCCCATTCTTTATTGAGTTCCTGCATTATGTTTTCCCAGGTTCAAGACCTCACATTTTTCTTTGTTGAACTTCATAGGCTTCTTTTTATTCTACTCTTCCAGCCTATCCAGGTCTTCCTGAAGAGTGGCTCTCATCTCCAAAGTCCAGTTCCCCATTTAGTTTGCTATCATCACCAACCTTCATCAAGGTGCACACAATCCCTTCATCCAGACCACCTCTTAAGATATTAAGCAGCACTGGGCCCAATATCAATCCTTGAGGGACCTCCCTGATGACATTTTGAAAAGAAGGTATTTACTACAATCCTCTGGATGTGGCATGTCAGTCAGTTACATGCTCACCACGCAGGCCAGTTGTTTAGACCATAATGCCTCAGTTTCTCTGGGAGAAAAATCATACCAAAAGGTGTGGGAAACTGCACTGTAAATTGTGGAGGAATCCAAGTAAATAATGTCCACTGTTCACCCCATATCAGCCAAGCAGAACTGTAAGAGCAAGAGTCACAGTTTGGACATTTCAAGAAGCATAAAATATTCACCTTTCATTTAAAAGAGTCTAAGGGGTAGTTTCTTCTGTTGTAACAACCAAAAACCTGCTGCGTGATTTATGTACACTTTTTCTGTCACCAGAAAAAAGAGAGAAAATAAGACTTGTAATTTTCAAATGCCTTCATGAGCGCATACTTATCCCTACATGTTAAAGAAATATTTGTTCTCTCACTGGGTTCAAGTTACAGTATCAAACAGTTCAAGAAACCATTCCAGGAAGCTCAAAATCTACCCTGACATTTGCTGGGAAAACTACATAGCTAGGTGTACGTACTGTCTAGGATGTTCCTACAGTGCATTGACAATAGCTTCTTGATGTAGGTGATGGAGTAGCTGACAAGAAGAGCAGTGTTGCCAGGTGGTCAAGAAGGCCAAGGGCATCCTGGCCTGTATCAGGAATAGTGTGGCCAGCAGGAGCAGGGAAGTCATTCTGCCCCTGTACTCATAGAATCATAGAATCAATAAGGTTGGAAAAGACCTCAAAGATCATCAAGTCCAACCCATCACCCAAGATCTCATGACTACTAAACCATGGCTTCAAGTGCCACATCCAATCCCCTTGTGAACACCTCCAGGAACGGTGACTCCACCACCTCCCTGGGCAGCACATTCCAATGGCTAACAACTCTCTCTGTGAAGAACTTTCTCCTCACCCTGAGCCTAAACTTCCCTTGGTGCAGCTTGAGACTGTGTCCTCTTGTTCTGGTACTGGTTGTCTGGAAGAAGAGACCAGTCCACACCTGGCTACACCCTCAGCCTCTGGTTAGGCCACACCTTGAGTACTGTGTCCAGTTCTGGGCCCTTCAGTTTAGGAAAGATGTTAAGTTGATTGAATGTGTCCAGAAAAGGGCAACAAGGCTGGTGAGGGGTCTTGAGCACAAACCCTGTGCTGAGGGGGCTGGGGTTGTTTAGCCTGGAGAAGAGGTGGCTTAGAGGAGACCTTATTGCTCTCTACAACTACCTGAAGGGAGGTTGTAGCCAGGTGGGGGTTGGTCTCTTCTCCCAGGCAATCTGTGACAGAACAAGAGGACACAGTCTCTAGATGCACCAGGGGAGGTTTAGGCTGGATATTAGGAAGAAGTTCTTCACAGAAAGAGTGATTGGCTATTGGAATGTGCTGCCCAGGGAGGTGGTGGAGTCACCATCACTGGAGGTGCTTAAGAGGAGACTGAATGAGGCACTTGGTGCCTTATAGATTAAACAACAATTCATTTTATCCTTTCAGATAAGGGGAAAATAGGGATGGAAGATAACTGGCTGATAAAAAATCTCCATTATTGTCTCCATTTTTACACTTAATAAATACTGTAATTTCAGGAACTTTCTTTCTCCTTCTGTTTTGTATCCCCACCTTTGAAACTGCAAATATCAGTGAAGATGGTCAGCACACATCATCTGAATTAGTAACTTGTTATAGGAACCTGCTCTTGGTCATATTTGGACAGATATTCCAAGACCAAGGGCTCAAGTATGCGAGAGGAAGCTGGGTTTGTGGGACATTTTAAAAATATATACATGAGTGAAAATCAGAGTATCTTGATTTATCTTCATGTAAATAACTGACAGCAGGCAATGGGAAGCATCAGCATAGTATGACTAGACATTTTATGACTCTTAGATCTGAGGTGTGGAAGACATGCACACACAAAAAAAAAAAACAAAACAAAGCCAACCCAGCTTTGACAACTCTGAACAGCAATGGTTTCTGCATTTTGCTCTTATGCTGTGCTGAAAATATAATTCAAATTTAATAATAATAATATTAATATTAATATTAATATTAATAATAATAATAATAATAACAATAATAATAATAATATTGCACACACTTTTTCACACTACACATATTTGCCTCCTTTGAGTATCTAAGAACTGTGGTACTTGTGAAAAGTTTTAAAAAATTAAAAAATTGTTACTTTTTCCCTAGGCCAACAACTAACTAAACATATTTCTAGCAATGTAATTTCTATCTCCCATTAAATTTGGTTCAAATAGCAAAAATATTGCATCATTGCTTATTGAATAGTTTCCCACTGTATCGTAGCTCATCATCAGGCAGATACCGTGTCATGGCCTATATTTGAGTAATCATGCTTATGATATTTCATTTTTAATGATGCCACTATCTCCTAAAGGTAGAGTCTCAGACCAGACAGCTATAAAGTTTTCTCTAGTCTCTAAATCACCTTCTTGTTACATGCCTCTCTGTGTGAATTTGTTTCTAACCCAGTGGCAGTGGTATCCTGGACAGGCTAGAAGAGCCGTCTGTCTTGAGGACTACTCAAATGCTGCGGGGCAGCAGGATCAGCAGGTAATTTGTATGACTATCATTCACTAGAAAGCCTTTTGTTCTTTCGGATATATGCAGTCCTTCTTACCTGTTGCTGCCAATTTGTAGGACCTTGCAACATCCCATTCAATTATTCAAATACTACAGCAACTAGGATGAACAGGTAGGCTCTAGGAGTAGGGGTGACCTCTTGCACCTGCTATAGGCTTCCTATATATTTTCTGAGCAGCAAATGTGTACTGCATGAATCCTTCTCCCGAAAGAAAGACACAAGATCTGATGAAACTTTCATGGGTGAAGATATAACCATTACTTGCTAAACCAAGAGAATAAAAAGTTCAAGATTGCTAGATTGGGTTGTTTTACTTATGAATTTGAAAATACCAAACTTCCTTCAAAGCCTGAAAGAGCAATGCCAAAGGAGTTATATTTCCCTTTTAACATCTGAATTATATCAGTATACAGTCACTAAGTCTCTGGTAACTGAGTAACTTGACATTGCATCTTCCACTAGAACTGCAACCACCTAACAACTACCAAGTACCATACTCTGAAGCCTGGGTAAGGAGATCACATGTGCCTCATTGAGCAGCAATCCTGTTCAGACCATCTGTCACACAGACAAATGATGCACAGAGGAGATAAGTGTGGTAAAGGAATTGTCAAACATCTTAAAATGGTTGCTAGCATGAATGATAGTGGCACATATTTTGTTCCCTCACCAGCCACAACCATTGCTGTGATCTCTGGAGCCAACTCACACATGATGGCAAAGAATTTGAAGAAAGCAAACAGAAGACCGAACACTTCACTCCTTATGATCATTTCATTAATTAACACACCCCACCCCACCCCCCATTTTACAGTGTCACACTTAGTGACAGATTTGGCATAATCCTTCAGTACACAGTTAACATCTGCTAAAAATAGGAGAAAAAACAGCTGTTAATAGGTAAACACAGCAGAATTAGAAATTGCTTGTAAAGGCTATAATTTGCATACTGAGTTAAAGCCATGGAAAATCTGTAACGGAGCAATAATTTGACACATTTTAGCAGATTGTATGTCCATTTTGCCCCTTAAGAACAAAGAATTACTGCACTGTTTGTTGTAAACATGAACCAAAGATAAAATCACCTCCATTTCACATCAAGCTTAGCTAAGAAACAATGAAAATTTAGCTGCCAGCAGATATATGAGATCCTCGTCACAATAGTCAGTTGCTATGGGGATAGGTTCTATAGAATAATAATAAATTTGCAGTTTCAGTTGTTCTCAACTGTTTTTATATTTGAAAAAAAAAAAAAAAGACAGATGGCATGTTGAAGCACATATTTCTGCATTTCAATGCAGAGAGTTTGTTGAGAAAGGACAAACACTTGTAAAGTGCAGTTGCACAAGGTGCTTGAAGACGGAAATTATTTCCTTAAAGTTTAAGCATGCTTTCCAAAGCCACTTGCTCTGGTGGCTTAATCACATAAATCATAGTAAAAGATTAAAAATGCACCAAATTATACTTGATAGTTTGAAATAGATTGCTTTCCATTAAAAAATGCACTCATTCCATGCTCTTTGCATGGCCTCTGGACTGGAATACTGCTACACACTAGTATAAATGAACATTTTGACTCATTAAAATTCTACTACATGGGACCAGTTATATGGCAAATGTGCTCTGGAACAGAATTATTTAACTGCTTCCTTACTCTGTGCAATGAAAAAGTTATGTGTGATTTAGGATTTCTGTGGAAATTCCTTGAACTTCTGCTTGTTTTACAGCAGGGGAAACCAAAGCATAGAGTCAGTGGTGCGAGATGTGCCTCCTAGACCTTTGCATTGCACTATCTTCCTCTTGTCCACCAAAAGAGATGCTTCTGTTGCAAAATCATTCTTCTTATGTATTTGTTTTGAGTGATATCAATGTGTTTGGTAGTTTACAAAGCTAAGGTCAGGTGCTTCCAAGGAACTGCTAAAAAGCAGCCATGTGTTGTTCTGGCTGTCAAAGATAATAAACAAGTTAGCACATTGCCCTGACTAGGGAGTAATCAAAGAAGAAAAAATTTGATTCATTAGAAAACTAATGATGCAATAAGAGGTAAATATAAGACAGAGCTGGCAAAGATGTTACTCAGCCCAATACTTAACAGCAACCACAACATTAACATAACTCCACTGTTTGACTTAACAATATCATCTATGCTAAGTAGATTATTTTATATATATGTAGAGGGAAGGCAGGGGGGTAGATAGATATATAAATAGATTAATAACTATGAAATCATGTATGTATATCTATTCATCCAATCTTTCTTTTTTGAAACAAATCAGATGGGAATTGTTTGTATTTAATGATTTAATGTATCTTGTAGTTGCTCATATCAAGAAACCAATGTGAAAGAAAATAAATTGCTTATTATGCTCACTAGAAAAAGCAACTCAAATTATAGACCTCAACATTGAAAGGTAGCCAATACGGAGAGGGAGGATAACTACAGTTGTTCACCAGAAGAGAAAATGAAGTTCTTTAGCCTTGAAATCAGAATGTAGCCAAAATGGACTTGGCTTTAATGTTCTCTTGCCCTTCTTTACTTTCTTTTTTTTAAACCAGTGGTACTCTCCAATCAAAAAGGACAAGTTCAATTTAATAAAATCATAGAATCATAGAATCAACAAAGTTGGAAAAAACCTCAGAGATTCTCAAGTCCAACCTATCACCCAACACCTCATGACAAACTGAACCATGGCTTCAAGTGCCATGTCCAATCCTTTTTTGAATACCTCCATGGACGATGACTCAACCATCTCCCTGGGCAACACATTCCAATGGCAAACAACTCTTTCTGTGAAGAACTTTCTCCTCACCTCGAGCCTAAACTTCCCCTGGTGCATCTTGAGACAGTGTCCTTTTGTTCTGTCACTGGCTGCCTGGGAGAAGAGACCAACATCCACCTGGCTACACCCTCCTTTCAGGTAGTTGTAGGCAGCAATAAGGTCTCCTCTGAGCCTCCTCTTCTCCAGGCTAAACAATCCCATCTCTCTCAGCCTCTCCTCATAGGGCTTGTACTCCAAATGCCTCACCAGCTTTATTGCCCTTCTCTGAATATGTTCGAGTGTCTCAATGTCCTTCTTAAATTGAGGAGCCCAGAACTGGACTCAGGACTCAAAGTGTGGCCTAACCAGTGCTGAGTACAGGGGCACAATGACTTCCCTGCTCCTGCTGGCCACATTATTACTGATGCAGGTCAGGATGCCATTGGCCTTCTTGGCCACTTGGGCTCATGGCTGGTTCATGTTCAGCCAGCTGTCAACCAGCAGCACCCCCAGGTCTCTTTCTTCATGCTCGTTAGGTGATCTATAAGAGACTCCAACCAGAATTTCAGTTTTGTTAGCTCTCCCTCTGATTTTAACCCAGAGGCACTCAATCCTTTCATCCTCAACCTCAAGCTTGGTGGTATTAAGAGATTCCCTAATTGCCTGTCTCTCCTAAAGAGCTTGTAACCACCCAGTGCAGTACTCCAATTGTGTGAATAGTCCAATAGTCCCACCATGTTTCTGTAATGGCAACTACATCATAGTTTTCCTGGTGAACCAAGACTTCCAGTTCCTCTTGTTTGTTACCCATACCGCATGTGTTGGTGTACATGGACTTCAGCTGGGCTCATCTAACTCTGATTCATGTTCCACTCTCTCCTCTCCAGAGAGACTGGTTTCCTTACCCACTCCCTTAAGACCTAGTTTAAAGCCCTCCCAATGAGCCCTGCCGACTCTAGTGTTAGAGCCCTCTTGTCCTTTCTAGATAAATTCACCCCATCTAGGTCCAGCAGGTCAGGTGTAGTAAAAGTTGCCCCTTGATCAAAGAAACTAAAATTCCACTGCTGGCACCATCCCCTGAGCCAACTGTTGATGGCATGGGTTCTGCTGTTCCTTTCAGTGTACACCCCTGCCACTGAAGAAAATGAGCAGAACACCACTTGAGCTCCTGCCCCATCAATCATCTGAGGGCCTTGAATTCCTTTTTAATTGTCCTGGTGCCCTTCTTATCAGTCTCATCACTCCCAGCAATGGGTAATAGTCAGAGGTCTGGATTAGCTTGAGTATTCTCCTGGTGATGTCCCTTAGCCAAACCCCAGTTAGGCAGCAGACTTCCCTGTGGGATGGGTCAGGACAACATGTAAGACCCTCTGTTGCCCTCAGGAGAGTCTCCTCTTTTTCTTTATGGCACCAGTCCTGATGGTTGGTGGGAATTGATTTGCTTTAGGCATCCCTTTAGATGGTTCCTCTTCTGTCTTTTCATCCACATTGCCCTCAAACTGCAGGGTCTTATACTTATTCTGCAAGGGCAATGGGGAATGCAAAAAGGGACGGGATGGATTCCCCATGCTTCTCCTAACAGGGACCTGTACCCATTTCCCCCTGTTTCCAGGGATTCCTCCCTCAACAGGGGAGGTCTGCAAAGCCTGCTCCCACATATCTAACTCCCTTTTGCATTCCCTTATAGTCCTGAGTCTTGATACTTCTTCCTTTAGCTCAGCCACCAGACTGAGAATATAAATCATTTGGTCACACCTCACACAGGTGTTTTCTCCTTCACCCTCCATTCCAAGTGCCAGGCTCCAGCACTCTCTGCAGCTAGCAGCCTAAACACCTTTGGTTCAGCCCTGTTAGCATGGCCCTGAGCAGAATTCACAAATTCACCCATAATTTATTAAGTGTTTCAGTATTTTCCACTCAACCAGCCCACGCGGCATGATACTTAAGAAAAAGTATTCTGTCACCTTAAATTGTAAGATACAAATAATGGGGAAGGCAAGACCAGTGATGATGTTTAATGACTAAATTCCCACGAAGCTTTATGGCAGACACCACAAACACCCTTGTGTTTTACCATAACTGAAATAAATTGCTGACTCACATGTGACTGTTGATCCTCATCTGGTTAATAAAATCTTTAGTTCAGAAAAGCTTCATGAAACAAGAGGTCTGATATTGCTGAATTGCATGGCATATCTCTTGAGAGAAAATGTCCTCAAGATGCACCAGGAGAAATCTAGATTGGATATTAGGACAAACATATTCACTTAAAGGGTTATTAAACACTAAAAGAGGTTTCCTAGAGGAGTGATTGAATCCCCGACCCTGAAGGTATTTTAAAAACCTCAAAGATGTGATACTAAAGGACATATGGACATAGTTTAGCACCAGACTTGGTAGAGTTAGATAACAGCTGTACTCAATGACCTTAAAGGTATTTTCCAAAAAAAAAAAAAAAAAAAAAAAAGACCCTATGATTCTAATCACTATGAAGCCAAATCCCTTTAATGGCTTGGAAAAGGAGCAGACACACAAATGATATCATGTTGCTACCTAAGGCTGTATCACAAGTCTGTTATGGAAATTATTCTTGGACTACACTTTCTTAGGTGGCACTTTTGACCAGCAATGATCTACTTCTTGGAATTAGTCACTTGTCAATATAAGGAGTAGGATTGTGGTCTCTGGCATCTATTTGCTTTAAATTGAACTATCAATGTTCTAGAATAACCCAGGTACCACAGCCTCCTTAGTGCTAAGCAGAGCCCTCATGCAGACCAGAAGGCAGCCATGTGCTGGGCTGCATCTAGAGGAGCTTGGCCAACAGGACAGGAAAGGGGATTCTGCCCCTTGACTCTGTTCTGCTGAGATCCCATCTCCAATTCTGCATCCAGTTCTAGTGTCCCCAGCACAGGAAGGACACAGGACTGTTGGAGTAAGTCCAGAGGAGGCCACAAAGATGATCCAAGAGCTGGAGGACTTCTGCTGGGCGAAAAGGTTGAGGGAGCTTGGGTTGTTCAGCCTGGAGAAGAGAAGACTTCAAGGAGATCTTAGATCTGCTTTTCAAAACCTGAAAGGAAGGCTGCAGAGTGACTTTTCCTAAGGGTGTCTAGAGATAGAAGAAGGGGGAATGGTTTGAAGCTGAGAGAGAGCAGGATTAGACTGGAGCTTAGGAAGAGGGTGATGAAACACTGGAACAGGTTGCCCAGGGAGCTTGTGGATGCCTCCTCCCTGGAGGTGTTCAAGGCCAGGATGTGGCCTTGAGCATCCAATTCTAGTTGAGATGTGTCCATGCCCATGGCAGGGAGGTTGGAGTAGATGATCTCTGAGGTTCCTTTCAACCTGAGCCATTCTGTGATTCTGTGATTCTCCAGCTTATTTGGCTCTCACAAGAAAAGGACAGAAAAACAGTTAGGATGGAGTGACTGAAAAGTGGAGATAAATATCTAGCACAGATAAATATGTAGTAAAGTACTGTAAGGTATGAGATTCACTCAGGATTAGGCACTTATTCTCTGGAGTAGCATTAAAGGAAGCACTGAAAGAAGGGAGAAGGTTTTTGGAAATGTATCCAAATCAGAAATGAACAACAGAATTACCTTGTTCTCCAGCTAATTCACAGTAATGCCAAGATTACTCATTGTTCAGTGACTGACTTTTACATTCTAGACCTGGCTACCCTTGTGTTATATTCCATAGAAACAAAAGAGAAGTCTTGCTGCAGGGAAAAAGGTGTAACACTGGTTGTTTGAAAAGAGGTAATATCTCTATAGATGAAAAATGGGGGATGTGGTGCCTGCTAAAAGCATCCTCTGATCCTCTGGTTAGTCCACACCTTGAGTACTGTGTCCAGTTCTGGGCCCCTCAGTTTGAGAAGGATGTTGACTTGCTGGAACGAGTCCAGAGAAGGGCAACAAAGTTGGGGAGGGGCTTGGAACACAAGCCCTATGAGGGAGCTGGGGTTGCTTAGCCTGGAGAAGAAGAGACTCAGGGATGACCTTATTGCTCTCTACAGCTACCTGAAGGGAGGTTGTAGACAGGCAGAGGTTGGTCTCTTCTCCCAGGCAGCCAGCACCAGAACAAGAGGACACAGTCTCAGGCTGCACTAGGGGAGGTTCAGGCTGGAGGTCAGGAGGAAGTTTTACACAGAGAGTGATTGCCCATTGGAATGGGCTGCCCGGGGAGGTGGTGGAATCACCATCACTGGAGGTGTTCAGGAGGAGACTTGACAGGGTGCTTGGTTGCATAGTTTAGTTGATTAGGTGGTGTTGGATGATAGGTTGGACGTGATGATCTTGAAGGTCTCTTCCAGCCTGGTCTGGTCTATTCTATTCTATTCTATTCTATTCTATTCTATTCTATTCTATTCTATTCTAGGATAAGAGGGTAAAACCCAGAATTAATTTTCTAATACACATAATGTCTAGCTGATCTGATTTTAAGTCCAGTAATGTAGAAAATTGGAATCTATTAAATTAAACTATATGATTACAGAGGTCCTCATTGGTTCCTTGCAACAAAAAATGTGTTGAAAACAGACCTCAGAACTGGCTTGAATTAGCTTTCAAAAGAGCAACCCAGACCAAACCTCAGAACATATGTTCAAAATAGTGGTTTCAAGTTTTCTTCTTAAATAACTGAATATGGCTAAATAATGCCACTCATGTTTGCTTACACTACTCAGAGAGAAAGGTAAAATCAGTGTAACTTCAGACTTTTTCTGAAATCCCCAGTTAAAATAAATGAAGCTTCTTGCATCTAGTTGGAAAGAGATGTTATTTTGAAATTGCTCATTCAAGTTAGTCACTTGTGTATCTGCTCCATCTCTATTTACAATGGAAATTTCAGGAATAGATGTATATATCCATATATCCCCTTTTTTTTTTTTTTTTTTTAATGTTAAGAAACTACCCTTAGTTCCAAAAGAAATGTTACTATTAGGGTATTTGGAGATACTTATACTACTAGGATTTGGGGAGTTTTGATGCAGGTGCTTTCTTTAAAAAATATTAATATTCAATCATGCATTTCTTTTTATAGACAAGATACTGTCAAGAATCATAGAATCACAGTATGTCTAAGGGTGGAGACAACCCTGGAGAACATCACCTCTCTCAGTTCAGAGTAGGATCAGCTAATGTGAGTCCTCCAAAGTTGTGTGCAGTCAGGTTTTGAGTATTTCTAGGGACAGGGACTAAACAACCTCTCTTGAAAACCTGCTCTAGTCTTTGACTACCCTCATAAGTAATAAAGGTTTTATCAGGCTATTGAATGGACTTTCATATATTTCAGTTTCTGTCCTGTAATTAGGCATCACTGATTCCATCTTGTTATACAATGGATAAGATCTCCCTAAACCTTCACTTCTGCCTGCTAACAGCCCTCTAAGTCTTTCCTAATTTCAGAAATGCTTCTCTTCCCTCATCACCTTAATGGCCTGCCTCTGGAATCACTCCAGTATTCTTTGTCTTGCACTTGGAAGCTCAAAACTGGACTCAGCACAGCAGAGCTGAGAGGAAGGATCATCACCTGCTGGCATCAATCCTCCCTGTGCATCTCTGGGTGTTGTTGTTTGTCTTTTGTCACTTTGTCTGATTGTGGTTGTGTCATCCAGGAATATTTAATTCATTGCTCTTAATTTTATTTCTACAGTCCTGTTGGTAAAACCCAATTTCTTCCTTCAGCACTGTATTTTGAAAAATACACTGAGAGAGAAAAAAATAGGAATTGTAAAAGGAATGATTTTTAGGAAATAAAGGGTTGTTATAATGGGTGTAAGCTGATGCAATTAGTCCCTTCAGTGTCTCTGCAAACAAGCCTTTAGACTTCATTCTCTTCATCAGTTACTGCAGACCTTCAAGATTAACTAAAATACCTTCACCTTTCTAAACTTTCTTGCTATGAATTGATAAGGACAGTTTGGAAAAGGCAGATACATAGAGGCCAAAAATATATTTGCATTTTCTACAAAGCATGTGAATGTAGGGTTTTGTCCATAAACACTTACTTTCCAACCGTTGCATCACAATACACATCTTGAATTAGGGATATGGACTAATGGACTTCTAAATTTTGAATGTCTCCTGAGGCTTAATTCAGAGCAGAAAATTAAAGAAATTTAGGTTTATAGTCCTGCAATATGTTTAGAGAAAAATTGGGTAATTAGTTTGGAATTTGATTCCCATCTCACCAGGGTTTGGAATAACCACAACCAAAAGCTGAGTTCTGTGACTTTGACTTCAACCTACATCTTCTCTCTGTTTTGCTCAATGATGCATCATCCCCAATAGGGTTTGCAGGTTTACAAACCCAAGTACTAATTTATATTATTCTTTGCTAGATGCTCAGTTGTGCCTATCAGCCTACTAAGAAATCAATAATGTTTCAGTGTCTGTCATTACTAATTTTTAACAGGAGTAAAGACAATGAAAGTCATAATATATGAAAATATATTGTCAACGTAGTCCATTTGAAAATATGTGATCATTCTAACTATTCACCCTACTTAGCTACTTTCCAATGTTACTTTCCTAAATACAAGCCATGAAAGATATTTTAACATTTTAAAAAACATATCCAAATTCTTTTAAAATGCAAATATTTCTACTAACTGAAAAATGGGTTTTCTGAGGACTTTTGTAAAGATATCACCAATCAGAAATAGGAGATGAGGTACCTTTGGTACACACTGTTGCCTGCTTTTCAGTCATAATAGCTAATGAGTATTATCTGTGAATTGCTGCTAGCTCACTTTCAGTATCAACAGTTCTCAACCACTCACCCCAGGTTTAGCAGTTCAGTCACACTTCTAATGTAAAATATTTGTGGTAGTTGTACAAAAGAAAGTAAGCAAGGCAGCAAATTTCTCACACCACAGCACACCACCCCACCCTTTCCCACTCACCCTCCCCCTCCACTGCAGCAAGCCTGAGTGATTCCCACTAATGATAATATAGGCATGCCTGTGTCATAATAACTACGTCATCAGACTGCAAATTGACAGTCTTATAGTGTATCAATACATATAAGGACACAAAAGGAATATTAAAGCTAATCTACCAGTTTCTTTGTGGAAACCTGGAATACTGGAGGGTCTTACTCTCTTTTAGCTTTTGGGAGGACACTAAGTGGTTTTTTTTTCTGAATGTGTATGGAGCAATAGCTCTTTAGGAATTTAGATGTCAGGTATCCCATTTTTTGTTCACGGGCTGCAATGCCTTTGGTCTCCCTGAGATGTCATCCATACAATTTTATTTTATTTTTATGTTCTCTGTCAGTGTTTGAAGTAATAATTCAGAAAATGTCTTCCCAATAGTGAATATGAGCAAGGAAGGAGCAGGGGAATAAGTGTGGTTGTATGTGTATATGTAGATCAATTTTGCCACTCTTTGAGTGAAAGTCTTAATGGGCTATGTATAATTTCTTTGTCTCTACTCCTTGGCAGATTTCTGTACCTCACTTTGCTCTGACATAGGAGGAAATGATGTATCCAAAAGGTATAGATAAATCTCACTTCTTAACACACCACACCATACTCGTTTGCACATCTTCATTTATGTGATGGTTTAACTCACCCATATTAACAAAAGCTTGGCTGAAATTCAGTTGGGGGAGCAAATGGAAAAGCTGTATTTTAAAAGCAGTAATAGAATGCAATGAATATGTACAAAATATACAGTATTTATAATATTATACAAGTATTTACAAAGAGAAAACAACACAGAAATCCTTCTTGGGCTGGAGGACACTGCTCCGCTGCCCCCCAACCTCTCCCTCCCTTTTCCCTCTGGTTAATTAGAAAAGAAAAGGAGAGATGTTAGGGAAATTTCAGTTAGTTCAAAAGTGTCATTAAGAAAGTCAGTGACCTTATCTCAAGGTCTTTAGATGATAAGAGGTCTCTCTGTCCAGGAACAGCCGGCATGCAAGCAGAAAGATGGAATGAGAAAAGAATGTGAGATATTGCTATGGTACATCTCACACCTGACCAATGCAATTTGTTTAGAACAATCTTTGTTTTCCTTTTTACACCCAACTGTAGATTTTCTCGACATTTTTTGAAGGCACAGCCTAAACTGTCACATTTTGCATAATACTACATAGCACAAGCAAAAGGCAAAGAAGAAGGGGAACAAATTATAATCTGAGGAAGAGATGGGAAAGGAGAATATCAGCTCAGAATTTCATGAAGTGGGAGTTTTGTTCCTGCAAGTTGTTCTCAAAGGAAATCAGTATCTGTAACCTAGAAATTCTTTGTAATTAAGTATTTAGACTCAGATTTTCAAAGAACCTTTTGAGTGATCTGGTACTCAAATCCTACCAAGTCAAGAATTCTCCATGCTATGAAAGATGGGATCCTTTGTATGCCTGTAAAGATAGGCCTAGAGTTCAACACTTTTTTTAAAGCTGAAAACAGATGAAGAAAATCTACATATATAAATGCTACAGTCCACACAGAGGTATGCATATCCCTAGCATTACGTGGTGCTGCTCTGAAGGAAAAAGTACTTTAGTGGCAGGAGAAAAAGAAGGAATCAGTGATTTTACCTCAATTTAATAGTCTCTGGGTGGCAGTGCCCTCAGGGGCAGAATAGACACACCCAATTTTGTGTATGTGACTTCTATGTGAAAAACTCTAGCATCTTTTTGGTGATCATTAGTTTGCATTAGAGGTTCTGACCAAGCTTACCTAAAATTAAGGTCAAATCACTCATTGACTCCTGACGAAAACAACTGAACCTTTCATATTCCATGTGATGTTCCAATGGGATTTCTGCATGATTGTGCAGTGACAACAAGCATCCAGCACTATGTGAAGGCTAAGGCTTGTATCAGATGCTGCAAGGTTCTTTCAAATCCCGTGACTTTGGAAAGCCTATGCCTGGATTCCAATCCTCTTTATTCTCTGAGTGGTCCTGAGTCAATCCTAATTAAAGACCTCAAGGTGGCCTCCAGTTGTATGTTAAACTAAAAACATACTTAGTTTTCTCAACCTATAAAGAAGAGGCAAAAGAGAAATCCTTGTGAAAGGGGAGATATTTCCCATGTTTTCCTCAGAAAAAATATTGCTGGTGTTTGTCGCAGTTTGACGCCCTTCCCCTCCTTCAGACAAAAACAAAACCAAAACCAAACAAAGAGGTCAAAACTTCTCATTTATTAGAGATCAAAATATTTCTAATCTCTACCCTGCAATGCAAGCATGAATAAAAGGCAAGGTCCCTGGACCACCTTGCTAAAGCCACATATACCCTGACAGACATGCATTTTGCATAAGTTCTAATATCCAGTGTCTATTATTTCACTACATCCAAGGCTTCAGACTCCTAATTTTTTCTATTACATGGACAAAAACATGCTCCCACGCTCCGCAACACCGACCCTGACAACTATGTGGTTGGCAGGATTAATGGTTTAAAATGAGGGATGCTTCCACAGAAAAGTCCTCAAGGGTCAGAGAAAAGAAGATAATTCTTGTGAGCTTCAAATCTTTTGTCCACACCAGAAGCCTGAAGGAAACATGAGAGGAGAACAATATCCCATATTCTTTCTCTCTCTGTCTTTTCTCTGTCTTTTCTTTCCTTTTTTTTTTTTTTTTTTTTTTTTTTTTTTTTTTTTTTTTTTTTTCTTTTTTTTCTTTTTTTTTCTTTTTTTTCTTTTTTTTTTTTTTTTTTTTTTTAACTTGTGAAGATACAGGTTATCTGAAAACTGAAGCTTGCTGTAAGAGAACATAACAAATGAAATTCTGTCACTCCAAAGTTGACTAGGATCTCTGTGTCTGCACATACGTGTGTGTGTCTGATTGTTTTTAATAAAAAACTCAGGGAAACATCCAAACCTCTATGTTCTTTACTCAGCTTTCATGACTGACAGTTTAAAACTGACAATTTTTCTCATGAGAAAGGAAAACAGGAACTTTCTCTTTAGTTACCTGTTTTCCCTGAAAGCAAAAGTAACTATGTTAAGCATAGTTTTAGCATGTGAAAGCAAATACAACTCCCAGGGCAAAGCGCCTAGATAAAAGCTCAGCAGTTAAGCAGAGAATGTAAATGTTACTGAATATATCCTCTCCCATTGCAAGGTGAGTTGATTTTCTAAAGTGCACAGTTGAAGCTCATATAATTCACTACATTTAAAAAAGTGTAAGGGATTAAAGTGCTAACTGAAGATCACAAATTGTAATCAAAAGAACAAAAGAAGTGCTAATTTCTTTAAAAAAGACACATTACTAACAGTAATCCACGGAGAACAGAGAAGTACTAACAGATTAGGCAGGGCAATTCCCTGTGGGTTTTCTGCGGGGGAGGGGGTGTTTTGGTTGGTTGGTGTGTGGGTTTGTTTGGTTTTGGTTTGTGTCTGCTGTTGTTATTTTTGTTTGTTTGTTTGTTTGTTTTGGGTTGTTGTTATTTTGGGGTTGGGTTTGGGGGTTTATTTGTTTTCCCCTTTGGTTGTTTTTTGGTGTTTGCTTTTTTGTTGTTGGTGATGTTTGTTTTTATTTTGTTTTTTTGGTGTTGATGTGTGTATTTGGTTTGTTTTTTATACCTTTTGAGTTTTAATATTCTGTTAAAGATCGCTTCAGACAAGCTGTGAGGGGGCTGTTGTACTCACTCAAGCAGAATCCATTGAAGAGCTGCTGAGAGAGAACTGAATTTACAGTCTGATATTAAAAAGCAGCGATATTGTCATCTAGTTACTTTGAACACACAGGACTCTAATTCGAGTTGGGGTGTGTGTGTGTGTGTCTAAAATTCCAAGCCTTCAAAAGCTTCAAAAGGAAGCTCTTGAACCTGGGCATTTACCAGTTCCTTGGCAGTACCTGATCCTTTCCACTTAGAAATACAAGAAGGATGAAGAAGAATGGAACCTAAAGATACCTGTAACCACTGCAGTGAGAAATGGATGCAGTTCTTTCTGGACTAGATGAAGGTTTTTGTTTCACAGAAACTGACCACCAAACTGTCTTAATTTATTTAATAAAGTTATCAGATTTTTATTGTGTATGCCTGGTTAATACTGTCTATTATGTCCCACCATAACAGGTCAGAAATACTTACATTAGACTTAATAGTAACAACAATTAAAATTAATATTATACTGAATACTGCTGTGTATCCCCTGTTTATTTTCTGGAACGTATATGACAGTTCATCTTTTACTGATGCCAAAAGTGGTAGTATAAAACCCATTTCTTGCTATTTTGAGTGGCAACTATATTTTATTGTAAGGATTTGTGACTGCTAAACCAACAAATTTTCAACATGCTGATTCACGTAAGATCCACCCTATGAAGATATTATCCATGTTATTTGCTTTAAAAGCTTTAGCATTGTCTTATTGGTTGTCTTATTACTATTGTACATTTAAGAAGTTCACTGTGGAGAAGGGCTGCAAAACTGAAGCCTTTTTATCTGTGCACTCTTTAAAAGAAGAGAGGGAAGAAACAGGTGCATTTCTGGATGTTTTAAATGTATTGATGTTTGACAGATTCAAACTTTCATATCTTCACAAGTAGTAGTTCATAAAGCTAGCAATTACCTTAGTAGATGCAGTAATTCATTCAAGCTTTTAGAATAACTTTGACCTTTTTTATGTGTGTATGTCGTTATCACACAGAATATGTAGAAGAATTCAATTTTAAACATTCGAAAGTGCATTAAAGTGAGATGTGTCATATTTGAGAGCATCTACAGAAAAATAAAAAAATAACTAAAAAATAGATACCTTTATAATACTTTATTGCTAGAATCAACCTCATCAAATTGTTTTACTGATGTCAACAGGTAAATAGTGCATCAGGGAGGTCTTTTTGCACAGAAAAACCTGTCCTAAAAACCTAAAAGGTGTCAAGGAGCTTGCATAGGAGCTTGCAGGGGAAGGGCAATATCACCTTGATATCAAATTTGTAGGGAGAAAATTATAAGGTATAAATGAAAAAGGCATAGTTAATATATCCCTTTAGATGATGCAGCAACAACAAAAAAGGATATGGTATGAAGCAACATAAAATATATTTGGTTACAGGTGAAGGGCACTTTCAATTGAATTAGATAGCTTGGTACTTTTGTATTCAAGTTTTGTTTATTTAAGGTAGGTTTAAAATGCCAGTCACAGCAACTGGGCT